>JAOXNO010000041.1:59746840-59751840 GCA_028565335.1 Limnodromus scolopaceus | reverse complement strand
ATGTACATGTTTAAGTGGGTTAACACCTATTTTAGTGGATTAAGAGAGTTACAGCATCTTAAAGTTCTTGGGCTCAATTGGAAAAAAAAATAATTTGAAGACAGCACTTTCCCTATCACAATTGGTGCTTTCCACCCGCCCCATTTTAGATTCAGAGATTTTTTGGTAGGTAAGGTTATTTATTTTTAAACTTTTACAGGCTGAAATATGTTGTACGCAGTTATGTTTGATATGTTATGTTGCCTTAAATCATTTTTCAATTTAGGGATGTATAGAAAAATAAGTTATTTTTCATTTTCAATAGAAGGTTATAATACTTCTCCTCCAACAAGAACATATACCATCCTTTTAGGAAAACAGCTACCTTTCAATACACCCGCATCCAACACTGGATTTCCACACACACACACAATTAATCTGTACAGGTCCAGAAGATGCAACTTATTTGAACTTTGAAAAAACCATGCTGGTAGGTTAGCATCACACCATGAACTCCTTTTGGGTTCCAGAGTGCTGACAGTGGTGCACACTGCCCATGAGGAACACATAGGGGATAACAGGCTATAACACACTCTCCTGAATGAGCTGTGTTGGTTTAATTCTCTATTTTGTTTCCTTTTGGGTTGTGTGTCTTTTGGGAATTGTTTTGGTTTTTAGCTGAGAATGGCTTCATTCACACATACATAATTTCTGTAATTGTTAGAGGTAGTGCCTTCTTTCCCAGAACCTGCATTTTTGTGAAATGTTTAGGTATTTGCTTTGTTTGATTTCTACCTGTATCCAACAGGCTGCTATTAACAAAAATATTTCCTTCCTAGAAGGGAATCCACCATGCAATTTGTATTTTAGAGATGCTTCTCTACAGTTTTGTTAAAAATACTACTGTATCTACTCATTGTCATCTCAGGATGATCTAAAGATGATCAGGATGATCTAAAAATCATTATAGCATCATACAAGAAAAGGCACTTCCTTCAGTCTTCTAAAACTTTAGAAATTAATCATTTTTCAAAAAACCCCAAACTTACCAGTTTTCAAAAGTGTATTGCAAACCTTTAGACTTTTTTTTTAAAACCTAAGATTAATATACCAGTATATTGGTTTTCATTTACAAAGAATTATATTCTTCTTCAAAATATAATATCAAGACCTGGACTCTTTAAAAAGGCTCAAAACCAGAAGACAAATAAAAATCTAGTATTTGTGGTTTTTTAGTCATGTCATCTTAAATCAAAAATCATTTAGAGGAGTGATGGGGCAGACCTGTGGTTTTTAAATGCAGAAGATTGTATGATTTATTGGAATTTTACCATGAATCAGGTAGTGCTGTCAATGTAAAGTACTTATTTTACAGGACCTCTTTATACTAACCATAATTCTAAATAAATATTGATTTATACTAATACTCCACAGAATCCTCTTTTATTCATATACTGCATAAATGTAAGTTTGTTGAACATAACGCAAGAACAGCTGCCGTATAGTAGACATCCCACAATTCAGCACATTTTATCCAAGGAACAGATTTGTGAACTTGCTATTATTCCTTATTTTCCAAAGAAAAAGTAGTCCTAGTCACATCAAATTGTCCTTATCTACGGTATTAGACACTTGTGGCCTAAATTCAATGGCATTTGTTTAAGTTCAAGACAAGTGTAAAGGTTTTTTGTTCTGGAAGCTGTACACTTGTTCTGAAGTTGCCTTTGTCAAAACCCAGGAAAGTATCACATCTTTTGCAGGAGGGAGACCAACATCATCTCCTTAATAGAGCACAACAACTGTCCTTAAAAACATGACTTAGAATCTTTGCTGACAGAACCATCATTAGATACTAGTAATGTGAGACGATGTTGTTGGCAACCTCTCTCTTTTCAAAGTTTCACATTTGATAAAATTGTGAAAAAAATATTGGACAAAGCACTCTCAGCTGTTAGAATCTTCAGGTTTTCTTGGTTAAAAAGTAATGGGTCTGGGATGTTCGTTTCATTTTGCTTGTTTGCCTAAAATTTTGGGGTTTTTTTTCCACCTTCTCAACTCTGTTTCAACATGTTAATGAAACTACTGTTAGGGAGTACAGACAAGTCAATTATTATAAAATATGGTGATACGGTTAACATCTTTATCTGTGTTTCAAACCCTTCTAAATACAATGGCTAAGCATGCTATAATTGTATGTTCATCATATGACAACAAAAAAAATGAAGGAAAGCTGAACAACACATTCCTGCGAAGACCAAACTGATGACCCTGAAAGCATATGGGAAAGTCCCTCTGAAAGCCTTTTTCATTGAATCTGCAATACTTGATTTTCATGTGACAATACCTGTTTTAATTCAGGTTTTTAGATCATCCAGTAGAGATTACTCCCATCAAATACAGAGCTACAGCAAACATAACTTGAAGAGTAAAGTTTTTAAGTAGGTTTTGCCAATTACATCGAAGTCGGTATGTTGAATTCTGGATGAAATTTAAGGGATTGGAACTGCTTGTCCAAGTACTACATGGCTTGGGATCTGCATTTTTTTCCCCAGTACAAGAGGTTCCCTTCAGTAGTTTGAATTCTTTTGAAGAAAATGTATAATTTTCACAAGCTAGCCAGTCCATGCATTTTTCAAAACCAGATGATTTAAAATTTCCTTATCACATAAGTTGGTTACTCAATCTAGCACACACAGAAATACATTTTCAGGATTCTTACCTTCTGTAATCAGAAATAATTACACAGTATGCTGCATCTGTCTTTTATAGACCAGTACTATGGTAAGACCATAGATAATAACAGAAGATTTTTTTCAACCACAAATAAAAAAGATTATTTTTTTCTGCTAATTTCTTAACAATCTTAACTCATTTCAGCTCAAATTAAGAAAAGAGGAAAACATAAGACAGTTGTATTCAAATTAAGACTGTAAAAATGTGTACCTACTTACAACATGTTTGTATGTGGGATTAAATTCTTCTTCTCCCTAACCTTTCAATCCTAATGTTTTTCAAGGTTTAGTCAGCGTCCTTTTACCTATTAGTATAGAGACATTAACTGTTCAAGGGATTAATAGAACCCAGGCTTACTCAAATTTTACAGACACAGAAAAATCTAGAGGCCTTTGAGTCAAAAAGCAGTTTACCTTCTTTTTAAACACCATAGTGCCACCTAGTCGACAATGTAGTGAATGTCTATGCTGTTCTCGAACATGATACACCGCAATTACAGCTAAAGCCACGGAATAAAAATAAAATTGCTTCCTAAAAACGTGTTTGTGCAAGGACTAAGGTATCAGAAGCAAGGAGAGCTCCAACTAACTTCCTCATACAGTTGTATTACTCTGGCAGCACAAAATAAGCAGCAACTTCAGTTTTCAGAACTTATTTGCAAGATGTCACTCACTGCAAAAAGAGCAGATGTATTCAGGTAGCATTCTGATGTGGTAGTTGCTATTTGTTTGTAGTTATAGTTGTGAAATAACTATACCAAGTGTAAAACAAGGAAATAATTAGATTCAGTACCATCAAGTAAGTGATCAGTCCAAAATAACATAACATTAACATTAAATGGATTTACACTGAGAAGTGTATTGAAGAAAATCATACCCATGTGTGAGAAATCTAAAGATCTGTGAAATTTATATTTATCAATTAAAGAAGACTGTCTGCTACGAAAGCATCATTCAGAACATGTTGAACTGTGGAGTGTTTCTTCCACGACAGTCTCATTAAGGAGAACAAATTGCTCTCTTGGCTAAATCTAATCCAAAAAGTTAGGGATATAGCAGCAGGAGGAGAAAATGCAATCTCCTGTGTCACCAAGTTCAGTCAGTACTAATATTTAACTTCTTTTCAACATTTTGGAAATATCAATTTTATATTCAGAAAGAACTGATTTGCCTAAAGGCTTGCTTTTTGGTTTATTTTTTCTCTCTTCTTTTAAATGTATCTGACAAGAAGTACTACTTTTTCCTCTACAAGTTATTCCTCAACACAATTCAAACATTACTATTAATTATTTTGGGATGCCTACGGTAAAACTCCAAAAGGAAAGAAATTATTATCTCAATGGGTCATACTATAATAAGAAAATTGTTTATTTTCTGCCTGAGCATCTCAGATAATGTCGATATAACTGTAAAAAAAAAAAATCCTGTCTCATCATTCGAACAATTTCCTAATCCTATATACATGCATCCTGCTACAGATCAGTGCCAGGACGTCTCTGCAGCACCAGGATTGGAACAGCTCCCACATGAAAGGGCAGGAGAAGGGAAGGAGCAGCCTTGTCCCAGGACACCGAGTTTTATGTCTCCTCCCCGTGCCACAGCATCCTCAAAACTCCAAAGCTGCAGAGACTGCAGAAACCAGGCAGATGTTCTTCCCCCTCTTTTGGTACCCAGTCGGTACACACGATCAACAGGCACAACATTTTTGCAGGACAACAGAGAGAATGCATGATGTTTCTCTAAAGATGTATTAGAAGACCATGGCATAAGTGATAAAAGCTTGAACGCAAAAGGCAAATGAAACCAAAATAGGAACACTTTTAAGAAGACACATAAATACACTGAAACTTGGTTATTTTTAGAGCTTTTTTCATGTTAGCCTTTACCATGAACATGAAAGACAATGTGACTAAGATCGTACTAGAAATACTCAGTAAATATGGATGTTTTACATAGTTGTTCAAATTTCTAAGTGAAAGACAAAATTTAAACTTTCCTACTGAGTATAAATTTTGCAGCTTGAAGCACTCTACTGTTGGCTACATGTTTAGTTATTTTTTTCTGATAAAAATTATTACCACAGCTATAGGAACATGCAACTGGCACTGGGGCATCAGAGGAAACTAAACCAGAAAGACACCTTGATTTCAAACTGGGAACATTTCTCTATAATGACCTGTAGGCTGAAAGCGTGACCACTAAAATGATCAGTGGGCTGGAGCACCTCTCCTATGAAGACAGGCTGAGAGAGTTGGGGTTGTTCAGCTTGGAGAAGAGAAGGCTCTGGGG
>JAOXNO010000041.1:59725567-59746740 GCA_028565335.1 Limnodromus scolopaceus | reverse complement strand
GAAGTGTTCAAGACCAGGCTGGATTGAGCAACCTGGTCTAGTGGGAGATGTCCCTGCCCATGGCGGGAGAGTTGGAATGAGATGATCTTTAAGGTCCTTTCCAACTCTAACCATTCTATGGTTCTATGATTCTATGAAAGGCACTGGAAGTCAGGCACAAGCAATGCAATAAGCATCAAATAAACAAAGTGAGGGTGTACATGCAACTGCAAGGAGACACGCAGGAAACTGAGGAGAAACCTTCCTGTACTTTTTTTGTCCATTTGGATTCAGAACAGACTTGGAAAAGGCAGCACTGACAGAAAAGATGCACTAAGTATTAACATATTGTCCTCCTGAAATTAACATATTTTCACCTCAGTAGCACCTCTTATGCTGAGGGGTGAGCAGCCTGGCTGGGAGTTTAAATAAGCATTTCCACAATTTGGATGGGGTATTACATAAAAAAATCCATACGAAAAGCAAGAGACTAGGCCCTACATAATAAAAATGAGGAAAGACACGGGGCCGGGACAGACCCAAGGTTATTAACAGCGCTGTGGATACCTAAGCCCCGCTACAAAACTGCTTTTTTAAAAAACATTGTTTCCCTCCAATTTTATCTGAGCAGTGGCAGTTTATTCTCTAGCAGGAACAGCAACACCAAGACCCCTCCGGCTTACCCCGTCCTCCGGGTACCAAGCTGGGGCTCCACAGGCCCAGCACCGCCTTCCCGCCAATGGCCGCCTTCCTGCTGGTGGTCTGCTCTCCTCAGGGGGCCTAAGCCACCCCTGCTGCCAGCAGGGCACGGGTAGAGGCAGCACACATTGATAAAACAGTTAATTCTACTTTATTAGCAATATATAAGACTAAAAGACGTAACCCTTTCCAGTGTGAAATGTAAACCTCCCTGGGAGCGAGCTGTACTCCCAAGGCCCTGCCGCCCTCAGACTAAGCTGGCCTTGAGGGGACGCAGGAGAGGGGCAGACAGGCTTGAAGGTGAGCACGCACATAACACACCAAAGTACAGACATGCAGTTAATGCACCCCCACGTCCTTTGCTCTGCCCTCTAGTGACACCACGCATAAATCGTAAATTCGGTTTTAAATGGAATGGGACCCAGGATAAAGATTTTTTTTCAAAGGCCTATCTGGCACCTTTTTTCCTCATCTCATACATCCTGCTACATAGTTCTGAAGTGGATAAGTATTTTGCCACAAGTCTGTACTACTTTTCCCCAGGGGTTTTCTGGCACAACAAGTTATAGTTTAAACAAAATCAAATAAATAAATTAACTATTATTTAACAACCACTTAAAGTGCACACAACACTAAGGAGAAGGTGACTTGACTTTTGGGAGGCACATAGCCCAACTTTGTTGGAACACAAATGAAAAAGAAAATGCTACATATAAAAATCAACATTTGCAAACCATCCAAGCTAAAACAGATATTAATGATTTTTTTTAATGGGATACCTGAAATAATATGTGCTTGGTATTAAAAAGATAAGCAGAATGATGATGCTCAGAACTATACTCTTAGCCCAAATAATTTCTCATCAAAAACCTTGTTTTATCAGCTAGGTGGCTTCATGGGCACAGGGTCCCAAAGGAATACTCTTAGCAAGGCTGATTCCAGTAATGCTGGAAACCTGCAGAGACACTGACCCTCCCAAATGCTTCCTATGTCTACGTAACAGTGAATCTCCTTTCCAATGCACAATCAAGTTCATCCACATTAACCTTACCAGCTGCCACCAAGGTCATGCTCATGAGGCAGAGTGCAGGGGATTCTGTGTGTCACAAATGGATCTTTACAGATGTATTATAACAAAAGTCCTCAGCTAACATATACAAGGCTTAGGCTAGTGGAGCAGCTGAGCAGTGTGTTGGTTGGAGATTGTATTGTCCCCACAGGTCTTCCTGGCTGTTTTAAGTGTTACTGGATGGCTACTGGAAATATACAACTGGAATATATTATCTGTTCAGGAATATCTGTCACTGGATTTTCACTTTTCAATGAAATTGGCCTTTGACTTACACAAATATTTAAGTTTGACCTTTAAATGCAAAATCTTACGTATTTAGAACTCAGTCCTGCTCTCACTCCCACTGACTTCAAGATAAAAAGAGCTAGATAACACAAGCATAGCATGATAAATACAGTTGGATTATTTAAAGATCAGATAATACAAAATGGTTTGTCCAACTCTACTTTGCAATTTTCATAGAAAATGGTAAGAGAATTAGAACTGAAAATACTACCCAGCAATTTTTTTTTTTTTATAATAGCACTATATAAAGAACCACCACAACTTTTAGAAAATTTGTTAAGAACAGCTTCAAAATTGTGTGCTGTTATTCATTACTTTTGTAGTAACCTTCATGTCAGTTTATGGCTTTACCAACTAAGCAGTTCCCTGCAAAACTTAATACTCATTTTTATAATTGTCTTCATATCATTAATAACTCAATGCTGAACTGCTGTATGGAAGAAGACCTAGATACAAGGAGCAAGAAAGGGGATACAAAAGTCATATAATTCAGGCAAAGCATAAAAGGAGTATAATGTGAAAATGAGCACTATAATAAAAAGGTATGCAGGAACTTATTTATCAAGGATTTACATTTAATATGGAATATGATCTGAAGTCATCTAATAACTGGCTATTAGGGTCCACTACTTTTGCTTGATCAAACTTGAAAGTGGCAAAAAGAACTGCACTATGAGAAATTAATAGATTTCCAGTAATTATTTCATTTCCTGGACAAAGGAATAGAATTATCTGAGTGACCTGCAGAAATAGATGTCCTATCTTAAAAGAAAACAAAACACAAATTTGAAGGTAATATAGCAACTCTTTTCACTTATTTTTCTCTCTACTCTGAAATTCAAATATAAATGTACGAAAAAAATACTTTGTTTTTGACTCCAGATTGTTTGCATTTCACTGTCTTCAGCAAGAGCACGAACTTCCATGAAAGCATCGTTTCTTTAAATTGTATAGCGCAAGTGTCTTTCAATAAAGTTCACAGCAAGTAGTTCTGTATATTTAACGTTACACATAAATCACATTTTATGGAAAGATAACATAGTCACTGTGGAATGAGTCGGTTTTTTCCCCCTTGCAATCCTGTGATTTACTTGGCAAAAACTAAAGTGTTTATTTGAAACAATGATACCTGGAAATGTAATATTTTCCAAAGTACAATTCAGAAAGCATTCTTTTACAGAAGTTTTGAAATATGCAATCTAGATCTACTACACGGGGAAATGATTTGGACTGTCACCAGTAACAAGATTTATTCCTGTCAAGGCCATAGTTGGAAGCTAAAAAACTAATAGAGTGGAGGGCTGACCTTCATACTGAAGTTTATAGACAGTGCTACAGATGAACTGCAGATTAGTACACATTGGCTACAGCAGCTGTTGGAAACCACGACGTTGGCAATTCAGCACAGCACTCCAATCTTTGAAATACATTTGGCAGTCTGATTAACATACCGAGCAAACCTTTATCATTGCCCTAATGGCTTTCACTAGGAATTCTGATAGTGTAAGTCATATAAATTTATACTTAGAACAATATCTTTTTGAAGAAAAGTCTAATAATTTTTAAAATACTCCTAATGAAGCCTCTATATAACTAATATCTTTGGATGTCATCTCAAATCTACATCCATCTTTATTGTAAATACTTGCTTTAGATGATATGCATGTTTTTTTAAATACACAGAATACTTGATAATGAAACATCTCAAATGCTATATTTCAATAAATGCTTTTTCTCTCTCAGCAGATGCTGTTGTTAGACTTAACCCAAATTCAGTGAATTTATACTTAGAACTGACAATATTATTGTTAACTTGAGATATTTAATAGAGTAGTACTGAGACGTATTTAGCAATTTTGGAATCCATTGCACTGTATTTCTAGGAAGTAATATTTGCAGTTATACCAGTTTGTGCTGTGGGTTCTTTTGGGTTTTGTTTCTTTGTTTGTAGTTTCTTAGGCACAAACTTACCCCTATACCTCTGAGGCAATTTGAATACAGTACACTGAAGTGAAAACATTAACTTGGTGTTTTCACCTTATGTAATTTTAAAAGTAGAGCATGGAACCAGAAATCCTTACAGAAAATAAAACTGGTATCTTTTAATTTTTCTTAATATGACCACTAGCCTAGAGTATTTGCACAAAGATAGCACAATAATATGAAATAATTTGGATATTTGTGCTCTGTATCAAAAGAACATATTGTAGATATCTGTGTATTTTTAAGTGAGAAAAAGAGGAAACTTCTGTCTGAAGCTTAATTAGTAATGCAAATGCTGCACAGAACACGGTTGGTCCATTATCAGTTTGAGTAATATAGCTATGATGATTCACGGCTTATACTCAATTCACAGTCTCAACTGCTGTTCTAACAGGATGATATCCTTGCTAATCTGACAAATTCAATCTGAAAGGAAAATGTCAATAATTTTTACGATTAAAAATGATTAACAACCAGATATGCTTCCAAACTTTATATGTTAAAAAATAGTTCTGCATTCTTTAAGTTATGCTCCAATAGGAGTTTGCCCATATAACTAAGAAATATACTGAGATTGTATTTAATGCTGAGATTGAAGACTCATATTCCCAGTATGGAAGCATCATAAAATAATCTGGACTACATCTTGTTTTGTGTCTTCTATAAATAATTTAGATATGGTGAAGATGTCCGAGAGGGAAAATGGGAACAGTCCTCTGATTTGGATTGTGTCTACAAAGCTTTATTTGATGGTTCCATTCATAATCATTTTTTTATAAAGCTTTAATGTGCTCAGACCAATGCATCTGGAAGGAATATTCCGTTCCAGATGGACTATAGCAAGTGGACTGCTCTTCAGCCTTTCACATTTTCTTGTGTTGATCTCTCAGACCCACAACAGAACATCTGTCTCTAAACATTTTTGGTATGTTCTTCCAAGTTACTAATTATTGCATTTAGGCTGCTCCAGCTATCTCCCAGTTTCTGAATTATGCCACATTCACACAAATGAACCAACCAGTAATGGTTAAGAAAGCTCAGTTGTTCCTTCTGTTGAGGAAGCAGTCCTGATCAAGAAATCAATTAAATGTACATTTACCTTTTAGAGTTTTTGCTATCAATAACACTATTCTCAAGTTAGTTACGTACATAATGACCTGTTTTGCTGAACACTCAGCATTAAAAAAAGATTAAACCCAAAAAATGTCTGCTACAAGTAATGAGATTCAAAACCTCAATCTAAGAATCTGTCCCCTCCACTTTTTGCCTTTTTTTTTTTTAAATCTGAACTGCCTCCGTAAAGGAACACCAACACAAACTGATAGTTTTCTTCCTTACATCAAGGACAAACTGCACTCACACTGAGTGTATTGTCAGCTAGTGCCTCACTAGTGCAGGGAGTGCCATTTATAAAAACTAAAAATTAAAATATCAAGCTGCTTATGTATGTAAAATAAAGTCTGTCTTAAGACAAGAAAATAATTTCTAGTACTGTAATTCTAAGCATCTCTCAAATACCCATTTTCAATACCTTAAAATAACCTCTTGACCTAGTTTTTCAATTATAAAACTCTGCTCAAATATGTTCCTAACATTAAAAAAAATGGTAGCAGGTTCAAAACAAATTTTAAATGAAAGTAAAAAAATATCTTTCTTCTATATTTAGCTCAAATAAAAAGGTTGACCTTTGGACCACAGTAAACCCCACAGTTGCTACAATGGTAGATAAAGGCAGTCACAATTCTTCCTTAACATTTTTCTGAAATTTTTTTAAAAGGTTGTGAAGTCTTCAGTTGTTTAGGGGTTTTCTTTGTTAATTTGTTTTTTGTTTGTTTGTTATGTGTTGTTTTTTTTTCCACACAGGGCTTTTTGTTGTTGTTAAAACAAAACCCAAACTAGCAAGTACTATCAAATTCAGTGGATGATTTTACTGGGAACAGCATCAGACCTGAAATTAGCACATACTGACATCTGAAAGACATAAAAAGACTTAAGTCTTTTTCTGTTTTGCTTTTCATAACTGTAGTATACAAAAAAAAAGCTGGTGTAAGAGATTAGGGGGGAGGGGAAGAATCAGCAACTCTTTGGCTGACTGGATGTGTTACATTAATTTCTTAATATGTGAAGGAGTGGATTACCCCTCTAAGAGCAATGGGAAATTAGTTTCTTTATTTCTTCATTAAGACTGTGGGAGGGAAATTAATTTTCTACTCTGGTTTTCAAAATTAATTGAATATATCTTTATTAAAGTGATAAATATATACACATACTTTTTGGTCGAAAGAATTCTCTAAATTAATCCTAAACAGATGTTTTCCAAGCAGTTTGGTAGCAAATGGGTTGGTTTTTTTCATTTCCTTTTATAATGTTATAAAAATATTGAAAAAAATATCGTATAATAAAGATTTCTATAGACAAAAGTATCTGAAAACAATTTTTCTAGAGTAATTGTTGTAGTATTAAGTAACAAGTTTTTTGTCCTCATTTCTTCCTACTCCGTATTATTTTTGTACCTATGTTTTGCAGCTTGTGACATGCACCTTAATATATATGCTTCCCTATATATAGGTATATGCATCAAAAAAATGGGGTTTTCTGATTGCTCTAACATGAAACCGTAGTTTTTAAAAGTATCATCCACTTAGTTTGAAGAACGAGGCAAAGTACCTTGAGCGGTCTAGATATCTTCAAGCGTGTATTGGTACTTAGAGAAATTTGCAAAGCATCTCAACTTCACTCACTTCCTGTGCACTGAATGTTTTTTACAGCTGCTTGCATTGTAAATGTATGTCATATGGTGTACTCTATCCACCACATCACTACAGTCTTTTATTTACATTCTTTAGTACTCTTTTATGCAAAGTCAACCACTTCAAAGTGATCTTATGCCAACAGTATTTTTATTTAGCCTTCTATTGTCTAAATAGTGTAATCATTTTCTCTAACATCTTTCTTACTCAAAAAATAAGTCATAAACATTTTTCTAAAGAACTTTGACATTTAAACAGTGGGGAAAAAACCTAACAATGGCAATAGTGACTTCTCCGTCTCCTGGTGTCTTCAGATGAAGACTAGATGCCTTAGCAAACAGCATGCTTCGGCCAAACATAAGCTCTGGACTGAATACAAGAATACCACAGTGGAACCCAACAGCTCATAACAAAGAAAGTTACATTTGTTAGTTCTTTAGAAGCATCAAGTCCTTCATGCACTTTTGGCCTAAAGGCTCAAAAGACTAAGAAAAATCATAAGACAGCCTCCTACAACTTAATTTTCCTCAAGTACCTTGAATAGATTAAACAGAAAATATAATTTCTCATCCCTCAATCAATGAAAATTAAAACTATTTTATGGGTTCTCCATGTACAAATAAGTAAATCTGCCTAAAACTCCATCAATATAGACACAGGTTATTTGAATTTTATTTTTTAAATTTAAATGGCCAACACTGCAACTTCTACCATCTTTCGCATGAGTTACTGTATTATTTTTTTCTTAAAGAAAAATCGAAGAAATAAATCAGAAGACAATTATTTCTGAAATTGTACTGCAGTTACTATAAATGCACAAACGCTAACTTCTACCACTAATTCCCAAGTGAAAGCCACCGATTTCTCTATTTAGTAAGATCCATAACTGTTTGACAATCTTGCTTACCAAAGAAATGCCTTGCTATACAAAATTTAAAAAAAAAATAATTAAAATCCATTAATGCAGTGGGCCAAACTGCCTTTGTAATCCTCAAAAACCAATACCCTTCTGACTTCAAAATTATTTTCAAGCTGAAAATATTATTTACTTAAAAGCTTGGGATATTTTTTGCATTCATTTTCTATGTTCAAAAAAATGCAAACACAAAATTATTCCCCAAGTTACACACTGAAGATCGCAAAATCCCCACATGGTTAATGGTGATTCATTTCTGCAGAAGTTTCTCAAGTCACCTCCTTTTCAGGGACTCCACCTTAATTTATGTTAATAGAATTCTGGTGAATTCTAATAATGAGATTATTCTCATCATAAGAGAAGACGACAAAGTAGAATACAAGTAAGTAATTAAACAATGGTGGGAAGTTAGAGCTGATCTCCTTACTAGGAAGTTAATGGGAAGTTCTTGTTTGGTTGGTAAAACAAATAACATCTTAATTATAGACACACAGAATATAGGAATTAAATATGCAAAGTTTATATTGAACAAAGGAAGACTGTCGCAAAAGTATTCACACATTATGATTCAACCTACCTGTTTAATCCACTCCACCGGAACAGTTCTTCTATTTCAAAACTGCCAACAATAAAGTTGCAAAATACAACCACAAGGAAGAAGTAGAACAAGTTCTTCACATGTTTAGACAATTTATTGCTTGATTAGTAGCTTGTTAAAAAAAAAAAAAAAAAAATCTGAGTCCACACAGCATCTTTGTTAATATGCTAAACATAATTTGCAAAGACAAAATAAGATTCATTCTTTGCCTGGAGAAACAATTTAACATTAACACATAGAGAAGTAAAAACAAACTTCAACTCTATCTCCCCCTATTAGGGGAACTTAAAGAGGAGGCCTGGATAAAAATTAAGCAGCAGACAAGATCTCAACTACCCGAGTCTATGATGAAATAAAGAAACCACCGTCAAAAATTCTCTTCCTTAGGGAAGAGAATCTCTGATCCCTATTATTAAACCAGTACAGAGTGGAGTCCCTTCCAATAATGTAACATTTATCCATATTTAAACTTTGATAGGCTTTTACCAGTATTGAAGGAGGTTATTGAGGGCCCTGCAATCCTCCATATCACACAAACTCCTTCTGTCACAGATCCAACAAAAACACCCCATTGTTCCCCTCTCCCAGGACTTTTTTTTTTAAATTTTAAAAAGGAAAAAAAATAAAACTTCCCAAGATCAAGCAGCAAGGAAACTCCAGAAGACTTTTCATATCCAACTATACCATCTCCAGATAAAAAAGAAGAAAAAATTATATTATAGAAAGCATCCTCAAACCATCTTGAGCCAAGACTCAGTAACCTTTTCCAATATACAACAAAAACTTTGCATGAATGGGGCAACATAACACTACATTAACCAACCTTGCCACTGTA
This sequence comes from Limnodromus scolopaceus, assembly GCA_028565335.1. Classification (NCBI taxonomy): domain Eukaryota; kingdom Metazoa; phylum Chordata; class Aves; order Charadriiformes; family Scolopacidae; genus Limnodromus; species Limnodromus scolopaceus. The sequence continues at coordinate 59,737,623 of JAOXNO010000041.1, read as the reverse complement.
CACATTATTGGCCTGCACACCCACAAGTCTGGCGAGAATGGCATCATAAGAACACTGTGAATATTCAGAATACAAGACCAATGCCCAGACTTCTGATCCAAACTCATCTATTTCCTTCTTACTCATAGGAGCTTCCCCTTCAGTAATGGCAGCACGGTTACAGGTGCCACAGCGGCCACGTAGCGTCTCACCTGCTCTTCGTGAGCCACTTCAATGATTTAAGGAATCCACACCATAGTTTACCCAACAGTTTCTCCACAGCCAAAATGTTCATCCATGTTCTTTTTCTTGAGCTAACACAGAAGTCAAGTAATTGCTTGCTTACCTGCCTCAGAGAGTACAGATTATATCCCTGAGAAGGAACGCTTGTCAAGTACTGAAGAGTTTGGCATCCACTGTGAAGTATTTTGCCTTTGTTCCAAATGTCAAGAGTTGTATGCACACATGAGATGCAGTCACTAAAACTATTCTTTTGGAAACAGACCCCAGTGTTTTGGGATCCACAAAGCAAGAAGAGCCAAAAGAATTCATACCAGTACTCCTCACTGGACCTCTCTTTGTAGAGAGACCGCTTACCTAAATTTTCTGCATATTTTCTTAGGCAGAAAGACTATTTAGGCAGCTTGTCATCAGTGATCTTAAGAAGACTTTCAGAAAAATCTTTGCTTCTCTCTAGTCTACAAACATTTTTAGAATCAGCTTTTAGACCATAACAAAGAATAACTGCATCATCAACAGACCTGCGCTGGCTTTACATCACACATGGTGTTCTCTCATCTGGGCTAAAAACCTGAAAACTCTCACCAATTGCTTCCTCAAACTCAGTAAAATTCACTTGGCTGTAATGTGCTAAACCATTTTCTGGAACACGTAATCAACACAAAAGAAGTGCAAATTACCATATGCAGGAAAAAAAATACAGGTTAACACCACTGCCTTTAAGATTGGTAGTCATGAAAAACAGTAAATATTTGATCTATTATCAACCCTAACAACTATTACATCTGCTTGGATAAAAGCACCTAAAATTAGCATCTCACCCAATTAAAGATGACTTATTTTTTACGATTACGTGTCTTAAGAAAACTTCTTAAAAATTCCTTTCTCACCTTAAGTCTTCAAGCAACCCTCCCACAATCACAAACAAATTCCTTGCGGATCAAATGCACCCCAAATAGAAACTGACTCTATCACAGCAACAAATACAAAGTTTACAAATATATCTCTAAACCTACCAAAAATAAATGCCAAGCATAACAGGAACATCAATATCTATTGCATTTGTGCACGTCAGAAGCCTCCGTTGCTGCTGCAGCTGAGCAAAATTAAAACACTGCCAAAGCTGTCAATCTGGTATTACTTCACCTACAAATAACTCAAAAGCTCAATTTTGTTAGACAATGAAACATTTTCAAGACACATTTTATACGGCTTTGCCTTGCATGCTTTGATAACAGATTCTCAGCAGGAGCTTCCAGAATTATAAATGAAAGCAGAGCTGGAAGAGTGAGCTGAAAGGCCACCAGAGAGCTCCCTCTAGTGTCAACAAGAAAGGGAAATAATTGAAGTCCAAGACGTCAACTGGACAGAGAAATGTGTTACTGAGACAAAAAAGACAATGCAACAGACAATGCAACAGACAATGCAACAGACAATGCAACAGACAATGCAACAGACAATGCAACAGAAATAGATAAGGAGCTAAATATTAACCCCAGTTCTTAGAAAGCTGAGATGAAATTGAAACATCTAGTAGAAGCAGACACTATCACAGGATGGTTGAGGTTGGAAGGGACCTCTGGAGGTCCTCCTCCCCCACCCACCACCCAAGCAGGACCTCCTAGCATTGTCCAGATGGCTTTTGAATAACCCCAAAGATGGAGATTCCACAACCTCTGTGGACAACATCTGCCAGTGTTCAGTCACCCCACAGTAAAAGAGTGTTTCCTTACATTCAGAAGGAACCTCCTATGTTTCAGTTTGTGCCCATTGCCCCTTGTCCTGTCACTGGGAACCACTGAAGAGAATCCAGCTCCATCATCTTTACATCCTCCCTTCAAATATTTGCACACATCGATGAGATTCCACCTCCTACCCACTGCCCCTTGAGACCAAGGCTTTTTATTCCTGCCAAGGACCTGAAATACCAAAACCAAACAGGATCATTTCGCTAGTCAAAGTATCTCACCAAAATGAGACAAAATGGTATCGAGAAGCCAGAAGCAGATTTTCATCCCACTACTAGAAGGTTTTGGCATTTTTTTTTTTTACCTTGTGTGTATTTGGGAGTGTGTTGCTTTAAATGAGCCAATTTACAATGAGTTTTCTATAAACCATTTCCTGGAATTCTCATGTTGGGACACATACATACAAGTCCCACAACATACCAGTCTTCCCAATGCCAAAAAAGTTCGGCCTTATTAAACTTGCTGCATGTAAAAATACTTTGAGCAACTGACAATGCAGAATTTTAATCCTGTTAGAGGAGCAGCGTTCTCGGTGCCTTCGGTGGGAACTGACAGCACTCACCAGCTGGGACCACCGGGCCCGTTCTAAAACCAGAGCGGGCGTTTCGTTCTCCATCAGCACGGGTAACATTTCCATTCCCTTTCAAATATTGAATACAGAGACAAGCATATGCGAAATTCAGCCCTGCGAGGCTTTTACTGTCCCTCTGTAAGCATTTTTAGTTGAGTAACTTCCCCATAAAGACTAGTATACTGACAATAACAAACTTTGTTAATTGGATATATAATTACTTTTGTTATGTATGTGCTATTACAAATGTCCACCATTATTTCTGAGCAGTAAAGATTATCTCCATAGCTTAGTACCTAATTACTAAATATTCAAATTAGGTGTAGGCATTTTTTTAAAAAAAATCTTAATGAAAAATTCTGTCGCATTCTGAAACTTAACAGCTGACATAGATCTATGTCCATAGGTCTGTCCTTAAAATCGTAGTTATTCAGCTATTAAAAAACCTAGTTTTTCTCACATGTGTTTCTTGCTTTCCCGCCTGCACTGCCATAGCATATTTGTGCCAGCATTATTTTCTTTTAACTAGAAAAATCACTAATATTCCTCCGAAGGAAAGAAGCAATAACCTCAGCAGAATTTATTTTATCAGCTAAATTCAACCTCTTAATTCCAAAGAATCTCATATCCAACACTTAAAAGACTTCATCATGTCTTGTGGGATAAAGTGACAGCCTTAACTGAAAACACAAAGTGATGAGTCTACCAGAAATTTAAGCACATTTATAATATACTTAAAATCCTATGAAAGCATTATCACAATAGTAACCTTGATTCCAAGTAAAGATTAAACTGAAAATGGTTTGCCAAAAAACATGATATCATTTAGCATGTCTTTTAATAAACCAACCAATAGAGCTGGAAACCCAGGCGTTTTTACAGAAAGGCATAAGGGACACTAGGGGTGTCCCTAAAACCTAATTGCCTTCTCCAAAGAGGGGTTGGTCTAAAACAGCTCTTCCCTACAGCATGAACTATGTGGAACCGGATAAGAGGGTTTTCCAAGATTTTGATATTGTTCACTCGTTTGCTGAAGTTTTTTTGCTGAATGTGATAGTCAAACCCCTTGATGTTAACTGTACAAACCCAATAATTAAAATCTAAGTTATGTCAAATTACCTTCAGCAAAAAAGCATTACTTCTAAACCAAGCTACCCAGACAGAAATTTAGTTAACAAACATAAGAACTTTGAATAGTTTTCTCTAAAGGACAAATCTATACCATATGATTCAGCACATCAAATAAACCATTACAAAGAGCAAACCAGATGCACGTGCTTCCGAAGTCCATGAGAGGGGTCATTCTCAATTATACATTTGTGTTATTTTCATTATTCAAATGCTTAAAAGTTCTACCCAAAGTTTATCGTATCAATTGACAAATACTACATGAGAAACTCAAGAATAGCTACAAGAAAATGAATACTCAAATTATGGTAGGATATATTTGCATACTGGGGTGAGATAAGTGGTGTCACTTTTCATGGTTCTGTATGAAACAATTAAAAGAAAAATCTTTGATAGCACGATCTGAAGGGGACACTTGTAGCAAGGAATTAGATGCATTCCTGACCCAAAGTCCTCCGAATGGGAAATCAGTTAAGCATATGATCATTTTCTATACTAAAATGAATACACCACTATTAATTTGCAGCAAAGTAATAAATAGATGCAGAAAGAAGTATCTGCTGCATAAACACCTTAGATTGTATCACCTTCCTCTTGTGAGGAGATACGTAGTTCTGGCTCAATTCTTAAACAGCATCGTACTTAATTTCTCCAACAATATTTTACCAAACATCACTGTAATGAGTGAAGATTTAAAATACAGATAAATAAACATACTAGCTAGTACAGCCAATAAATTAGAACTATTTTTAGAAATGTGAATTTATATTCACTCAATGTTAAATGCAAGTGATGTAAATTAATTTTGTATTTTTCCTCTCTCAGAATATCTCTAATTACATATCTACTATATTGTTTACAGGTATTTACCTCTAATTACCTGTCTACTATGTTGCTTACAGATATTTATCTCTAATTACATGTCTACTATGTTGTTTACAGGTATTTATCTGAAAAGGTTGAGAAGAATAACATCCTTACTGCTGGTTCCATCTTTCTGAGCTTCTTCATCACACAGCTTGCTAATAAAAGCTATTTTACCTGAAAAATTACTTCACAAGTAGGGAAGTAACATGTAAAAGCCACTCTTTGTTCTGCCATGCTGAAATCTGCATATACACAGGAGATGCTGTATTTATTCTAAGCACTTGCTGTACCCTTTCTTTTCCTTATATTCACCTGTTCTATGTTCTGTATAACAAAGCAGAATTTAAGCACACTTCTCGTCATTATCTATAGCATAACCCTAAAATCTGAATATTTCCTTATATGGTAATTAGCTTAAGCCATGTACAGTGTTGTCATCTTTACACGCACTGCTGTAACACTGCTTTAAACACCAAACTTGAGTCTTGGGTTTGGGACAGCAAAAATTCAGGTATAGCTCAGAAACAGGGGTGGCTCCTACCTTGGGAATAATGGAGTCAAGCCACACCTGATTGGGGGGGCGGGGACAGACCTTGCTGAGTCTTTCTTTGGTCTTCTGTCTTAATAAGGATACGTAGTGATGGCTTAAGACAAGCAAGGTTTGCCTCATTAACACAAGAAGGAACTAGAGGACTCACCTGTTACAGTGTTCTCCATTACCAGCTTCTCACTCATTTTTCTGGAGAGGCTAACACACAAACATGTTAGGGAGTTCTCATACGCCTCTGTACCCGTATAGGGAGGATTTCACAGCTAACCCTCAAGATCACAGAGAAGGGCATGTGGGAGCACAGGCTGAGCTCAGAAGAGGGGCACAAAGGAGAAAGTTAGTCTTTTCCAAGGTAAAGACCACCCCTTCCTGTTTTCCAGTGTACAGCAACTTAATATTTTCTTATTAAGTCTCACTAATAAATAACTTATACTGTTTATGTTTTGTATGATATCGTTTTGAAAAATCTCTGCTATACATACACAAGCACGCACAGACAGAAGACTCTTACAAATTATCTGCTAAGATCCACACAGGCAAAAACGTTTGCGTAACCGTTGGTGAGCATTAAACATGTGAGGGCCTTTCCCACCGGAGTCTTCCTGCATCGCTCCTCCACCTTCAGAGCAAGAGTGAGGTCCAGCAGAGACTCTGGATGGTGCTGAGGTGCTTCTCAGCCCACACCAGGAACCTGAAGCCTTCTCCCCCGACGCAGGCAGAGCTGGGCCAAAGGGTCACTCTTGTCCTGAGGACAGAAGGATCCCCCTTCACTCCCCAGACAGTGTACATAAGCAATTCTGAAACCTTTTTCCTTCCCTGTTAGTAATGATACACAACAGTGGGATAGCTCGATGGAGATTTATTTGTTGCTTGTACAGCAGAGGTTCCTCATACAAAGTTGTTATGACACATAAAAAGTTTCCACATACGCATGCAGGTATTTCACTTAAACGCTCCACAGAGTTCTTGTGCATTCACGCCCTTGCACCGTGGCTCTCAGCAGAGATTTTGCTGGTTGATGCCACCCTCGGAGACTATTGTGTAGGAACTTTACAAAGTAATGGCAGTTTCGCCTGTTTTCCAACACGTACCAACTAAGTTTTCTTGTCTCCCGAGTATTATCCGGATAACGAAAAACCTATACCGCTCTTTTCTTATGCAATATTGTTCCCTTAGTCTTCCTATAAGCACATACACAATCACAGTACAAACATTTCTGTTGAGATCTTCACTAGCTAAGAAACATAGAGCCACCCCAGCTTCTAAGTTACACATTCATCAAGCACTTCTTAACTGCAGCACGTTGACATCATAAAGTAAATATTTAACTACAGTCATCATTCCTCCTTATTTCACACATCAGAAGTTTCTATTTTTCTCCAGGGACTATCTGATCACTTCCACCAGTGTTATCCAATACCCTTACTCTACTCTTTCCTGCTTCCGTATACACAAGTCACTCCAGCACTTAAATAAATAACACAATCCAGAGTCACTACAGATCTGCTAGGGCAGACGCAGATCACCCTCAGTCTCCTTGGATTTCCTGGTAGCAAGATCACTCCACTCATGTCTTTCAAGAGTTTCTTTGGTGTGCCATTTTGAACCCAACCCATCCCAAAATTCTTTACATATTTAATGTTGCCAGCACGCTGCGTTAAAGCATTCTCAACCTCACATTTCAAAAGACTTTTCAAGCACCACTTCTTGTCCTCAACAAAGCACCACACGCGGTTTGGGAAAATACTGTTAAAACAGACGTTAAGTGCTCAACCGCTTCTCTCTCACCCCTTGGAGAAGCCCAAATGGGCACAGACTGATGTGTGTGAACCCGGCCTCCCTGCCAGGCTGCTCCTCTGCCCGGGGAAGGAGAGCCAAGGGAGGCCCCAGGCAGGTGGCTGCTGGTGGAGACCAGCCTCATGCATTCCAGAGAACCGCCTCCGCCACCCTCCAGCCTCTTAGAAATACGTTAAGGTTTGCTTCCTTGATTAAAAAAAAAAAAATGCAAACAAACAACAAGCCCACCGAAGTTATTTTCACAAGTGCAAAAACTTCCACTGGTCCTTTTCCCCCCCCCGTGGCTAGCCGCCTGGCTAGAAAAGCTTGGTGGAGACACAACACCCTAGTTCGCCACTGGATAAATAATTAATTGTGGGTAAGCAGCTAGTTAAAAGGTAGTAGGGTGCCTCACCCCTGCCAGGGAGACGGCCCCTCTCCACAGCTTCTCCTCAGCAGGCATCCTGCCATCGGAGGTAAGGGATGAGTACTTTTGGGGAGTAAAAAGCCAAAACAGGTTTTCAGCATCATGAAACCCGGGGGGGGGGGGTGAAAAGTCAGTTTTAACATCAAAAGGAGTTCACAGAAGACGGAAGGGCTGCTACCTTGTCCTCTGAGGGATCCGGGGGCTGAGGCTCAGGTTTTCCAGGTTCCCGGAGACAGGCCCGAGGACGCGCCCCAGCACCGCTCGGCTCCGTCCCGGCGCTACGGCCCGAGCCCCCTTTCCCCTCAGACTCCGGGGGCGTTTTCCCCCCGCGCCCCGGTGCGGCCCCGGCCCGTCGGTGGCGGTGCCGCCCGCGGAGGCGCGGACCCCGGGCAGGGCGGGCCGGGGGCGGCCCAGGAACGGCCCTGTGACTCCGCCGCGCCCTTTCCAGGAAGCAGCAGCCCCGAGAGAAGCTGCCCCGCCGGCCGCTCTCCTCAGGTCGCCGCAGGAGCAGGTAGGGCCGCGGGGCGGGAAGCGGCGCCTCTTCTCCCCGCCGGGCGGGACAGGGGGAGCTCCCCGGCCAGCGCCTCCCGCTCCCCTGGCTTGAGTCGGGGCCGGTCCCGGGGCGGGGGGCGGCAGAGCGTCCTTCTTTCGCCAGGGTGGGCCCGGGGCAGCCGTCGGGGGAAGCTGGAGGTAGGGCCGCGGAGCGGCTCTTCCCCGGGCGTCGCAGGTGCCCTCGGGTGGCGGCCACAGGTGCCCCCTTCAGCCGGTGGTCGCGTTTTTCTCGGCGTTGGGCGTCTCTCGGGATAATTCAGGTCTTATTTCGTTCTTATTTTCCACGGTGATCCCGGGTGGGAGAGCGGGGACTCTCCCCGGGGGCGCTGGGTGGGAGGTCGGCACCAGCCTTCTCCTCACAAAATGGTTTCTGCAGGTCTGTTACCGTCGGGTGCCGTTTGTACCCTGCGGCGGCCGCCCGGGCAGCCAGACCCCGGCAGTCCGAGGTGTCGGGGCGCACCGGCAGCTCCTCCTTTACCCGTGGTGTCTCCCCGTTAATTCTCCAGCCGAGCGGGCTGCTGCCCCCCCGGGACGGGCCGGCCCGGCGAGGGGAGCGGGGCTGCTGCCACCCGCGGCTCTTACGCAAGGAGCAATTAGCGAGAAACGCGCAGGAACCTGTTGGGATCGGTGGCTTTCTTCTGGAGACCCATTAGCCTCGATTTACACGTAGGCGCTTGCGTTGGGTGACTTCATTTATAGGATTCACCCCGGGTTCATCGCGGACACTTCGGGAGGTTGCGTTGTCTTTCTTTCTTATTTATTTATTTATTTAATTTATTTTATTTCCAGTGAGGTTGGTTTCTGTCTGACAGATACCACGCCATGTTTGTGTTTCTGGTGCTGCTGTGTCAACTTCACGTGATGGTGATTGCGTTTCCTCACTGCCCAGGGAGATTAAATAACTTGAAGAAACCTGAATGGAAAGACGGTAACTTGCTTTTCCTGTGATTTTATGCTTTCCAAAACAGAACTGTATCTAACTTCGCTGACAAATCTTTTTATGTGTGTAAATAGCTTTGATTTCCTTTGTTGTTTTTTTTTTTACTTCATTAAAAAAATTAAACTGTTTTATGCTTAATTGTAGAGTATTTGAATATCTTTGCTGAAATGATTGATAACTGACTGGTGTGTTGATATTAAGCACTTATCAGATACAGTAGTAAGTGCTGTTTGGAACAACTGAGCTTTCCCCAGGTCTCTAGGATTACTGTCATTGATACAACCAGAATCCTGGAAGTAACATCAAAATTCCCAAAGTTTGAAATCTGTATTAAGGCAGTACTGCTGTGGTACTACTTGAGCACATCACAGTTTTTTGGACTCGATGATCTTAAAGGTCCCTTCCAACCATGAAGATTCTGTGATTCTGTTTGTATATCTAAAATTGTTTTGTATTTGAAAGGGTTTCTTTGCTTGTTTTTGAGATCAACATGATGTTGCTATTGCAGTTTTTCACTTTGGAGGGAAGTAAGTGGAGAGGAACTGAGGTGAAAACAAAGTTCCCCAAAAGGACTCCAGCACTAACTACTCTGCTAAACCATGTGATACTTAACGCTTAAGCATCAGGGATTCAAAAATGAATTTGTGACTTGGTTGTCCGGTCTCCTCAGTGGGTAGGGAATGCTGAGACCTTAAGACAGACTTTTTAAAGTCGTCACATTGAGCAGGAGGCTCCTTCAGGGGAGTATATTGAGCAGCAAACGTGGCTAGCAGAAAAATGCTGCAGACAGGTTATTCATTAAAATCCATATTGCTCTGGGGTATAAAACGTCGGGCTGCCAGGCTGCCTCTTTCCTGTGAGTTCATGGTGTAGAACCCTCTCCTACAATAGGCCCAGATCACTCCTCTTTAAAGGAGGAGTTGGAAAGAGAAGGACCCAATAATTCAGCAAGTAGAACAGTTGTAAAGAGTATGGGGTACCTGCATGGAGAATCTACCCCTTCAGCATTTTGTGAACATCTTTTACCAGCAGAGTTACTTTACTGAACACATCGTGTGGACGCATTTTTAATTAAATGCTAGGCATCCTAAAACTGGATTTACCGTTTTGTTGAATTGTGGCCTCAGGACTGCGGGGCTGCGTCTGGTTCCCCCACGTATACGAGAGAATTCAAATCCACCTGTCTCATTCTCCAAATACTATCTTAATCACCAGGTCATACGTAATTTGGAGGTGGAGACAGGTGCGCTTTGACTGTGCCCTACAAAATGAAGAAAGTGCAGATAAATGCATAAAGACTCTTCAAAAGGGAAAAGGAGCATGTGTCACTGGGAATTAGGGGTACAAGGCTGCAGGCAGCTTGCTTGTGCATTCCATATTAATAAAAATGCATCAATTATCTAAGTTAATTCCGAAGTATAGCGAGTACTGCTTGCGTGGTAAGGAATGCAACGCTGCTGAGCAAAACTGAAGGTCTATGTTTCAGAAGGCTGAAGTTATTCTTGCGAGTTGTACTCAACCAAGATGCCAATAATATTTTTTTTCCATGCAATTCTTTTTCCTTTCCTCCTGTGGGGTTGGGGAGATCTTTTTGGATGTAGTCCTTCTCTCTGGTTACTCTTAGATATAGCATAAATACTTAAAGCTTAGATTTTCTTGCAATTACTGTAGAATAACAGATTTCCCTTCCTACGCAAATGTGTGTGCACATGTGTGACTTCTTCAATATATACTGTAATATTATATAAATTATATAATGTAATATGTTAATATTCCTTCAATATACTATAATATTAAAAACATAACCAATATGCAAGTTACACTGCAGTTTTCTTAGTTTTCAGAGAGCAAACTATTTTGGGACACCATTGCAAGATCTAACAGTAACTATTTGGGTAAAAATTCCTGAATGATGTGATAATCTCACCAAACAAGCTAACAAGAACACAGAGCTAATTTGTAGCTGAATAACATTATTCTGAATCTCGTCTCCTTTTTTAGCCATCTGGCTTGGTATGTAACAATGCTGTTTCTGCATTACGCTTGCAAAAATAATCCTCTAGTCATTTTGCTTAACGAAAGTATGAATTTCTTGGAGTACAGATTAGGCTTTCACTGAAAACCAAGCCAGAAAACCAGTTGTGTCATATAAAGATTCCTTATTTATTTTTTTTTTTTTTAAGAAGCTGTAGCAAGAGCAGGCTAAAACTTGACTATGGAAAATGCCTGGTGAGAAAAATGCATTCCTGTATTCCAAAGCCTTCTATAATTTCACTAACTGTTCTGGAATCTCACCTCACAACAGACTCCATGAGGCCTCATGGAGCCTGTAAAAGCACAAAAGAAGAAAAGAATTAAATGTCTTCAGTAGTTCCTTTTGACAGTAAAACTCCTATCGTGGACTAATTTAAAACAAACAACCATGGCAATATGCCAGCCTTTACATAAAACTTGCTGCCACAGTTGTGAAATGAGAACACATGTAAAATGAACGGGACCCTGCTGCCATGATTTAAAATCCAAATTCCATAAGCAAAATTTTGGAATGCACATATACCAGAATATGGATCAATGTATATCGAGGATTCTTTAAAAGGAAGAGGTTTTTGTTTGTTTTGGTTTTTCCTCCTTTTTTCCCTGCTTCTGCCTCCTTCCTCCAGTAGGTCAGTGTCTTGCTGTGTTTGCATCTGACTGAATTTCTGCTTTATGCAACTATTACTTTGTTCTTAAGAGCTCCAGTAAGAACCTGATGCCCACGTCCCAGAGGGATAATACCAAAACTTGAACAACAGCTGTCACGCGAAGCAAATGCTCTTGGCCAGTATAAGGAATAGCTGAAATGCTTTATGAGAAAGGAAAATATGTTTATTTTCTATTGCATACTTAGAAAAGTTAGCAGCAAAGACAACGTTTTAGGAGACCTTGAGGTTTCCTTTTCCTGTATGTAGTTGAGAGATGCTAGGGGAGGGAGGGGTTTCAGTGTGCTCCTTTAGGATATTAACCATACTTTAAAACCACCAAATTAAGCTTTCCTAACTTGTTTTAAATCAACTTGATTTTTTGTGGTTTTTTTTTATTAGTGTTCACATCAGAAAAGGAGGCTAATTTATTCATCGGCCGGCATCTTCTAAATAACAGATTTGATTTTGAAGCATTCACAGCAGATAACCTGGAAAGAGAATGCTTTGAAGAGCTGTGCAATTATGAAGAAGCGAGAGAAATTTTTGAAGACCCCGATAAAACGGTAGCTGTTCAAACTGAGTTTAATATACTGAAGG
>JAOXNO010000041.1:59711896-59725467 GCA_028565335.1 Limnodromus scolopaceus | reverse complement strand
TTATGAAGAAGCGAGAGAAATTTTTGAAGACCCCGATAAAACGGTAGCTGTTCAAACTGAGTTTAATATACTGAAGGAGGATACTGACTAAATCATTACTGTATCTAAATACTGTAGCCCTTCTGAAAACAGCATTTAAAATAAGATGATTGCTTATTTGCTGTAAAAGTGGAGGCCTCAGTTAGATGGGGTTATTATATACACAGTGAATACACCTGAATATGTACTACTGTTTTTGAGACTTTACATATGGGCTCCATTTCTGCAAACAAATATAAATGAAACTTCAGACATGCTACTTGTGGATATACCTGTATGTGTTTGCAGAATCCCACTTTTATTTTTTTAAGTAACTTCTCAGCATCCAATTTGAATGTGCTCCCCACGCTCTGTGCTGATTGTGTCCTTGTGTCATGCCAAAGAAGTATTTTAGGAGAGGAGTACAGAGCAAATTTGTGGTTCAGCTACTGCTGAGTATTCCTATAGCATCTTCTAAATCACTCCCTATAGACAGCTTGGAAGAAACCTGCTATAAAAAATGGAATAATGGAACATGATGATTGCCTGAAGACTGGCTCTTGCTACATGCAGCAAGAATCTCTTTGTGATTCTAGCTGTGCTCTGCACTAACCTGCAGAAAGAGCAAGGAATACACTCCTGTTCTGAAGGTCGGAATGTTAGTTTGCCATTGCTAACATTTTCCTAAGAAAAAGGTGAAAGTGTTAAATTGGAATCTTGATGGAGTCTTTTGCTGTGTAGCAAAAGTGGAAGTTATAGCTAACCACTTTTAATGCGTAACAGTCATGCAACGTGAAGGTTTTTCTCATAAATGAATCCCATTATTTTTCCTAGCTGATATGAATTCAGATATTTTTCATGCAAATGTCTGATTTTTAAGAACTTGACTTTGCCTCATTAATACTATTCTATAGGGATTTAGAAAGATTAATTGCAAGCAATTTTTTTAGTATCAGAATATATGCTAACTTCTACTGTAATCAGGCAAAAATATAAGGTAAGATTTGACAGTTAAATGCACTTTCTCTGTCACCAGCTGGCATTTTCTTCTTTGTGAAATTGTAATAAAACACCGGGATAAGCAAGTACAAGTCCTCCAGTGTGAGCTGGTTCTGTTTATGCAGTAATTAAATTTTGCCCACAGTACCATATTGAAAAAGTTGTCAATAAGCTTGCCAATTATGTATCTCATATAAATCTGATACTTTGTGTTTTTATAGATGGATTTTTGGAAGGACTATTCAACTAAGGGCCCGAAAATAAAAATAGGTAAGTAATCTTTTTTATTCTTTTCTTATACCGCAATATTTTTTGTTTGTTACAATAGTACATTCTTAAAAATAAACCATGCATTCAGTTACCAAAATCAGAATTGATCTTTTTACTGAAATTCACTGTAAATTATGCAAGTATATTGCATTATATGACATAATAAAACATACTCAGGTGTCTTACTCACAGTGGGATCCATTATAAGTCTGTAGGTAAAAAACAATATGAATTTTGTTGTCCATTTCTTTGTTTTATTACACAATCGGTAAACTTTACAGTAATTGTGTGGTTGCTTTCTTTGGTTTTGTTCCTCCTGCCCCGCACCCCCCCCATCTCTTTAATAGTAATGTAACAGTCTGATTCATGTTCTGAGTAGTCTTATGCCAGATGTTTTATTAAAAAAATGGTCAGTATGACTTGAGGAAAGATCTACAGCCTGATCAAGGTCACTAGTACATGAAGTAATATTTGGAAGGCATTAGAAGACAGACATTTCAACAGTTTTATGTACCCAAAAGGGGATGTATATCTACTCACTTTTGCTTTAAGCTGAATGTGAACGATACTTGAGTTGTGTTGCACAGATATTATGGCTTCTTACAGCAAACTAGACATTCATTGAAAGGAACAGTAAAATTAATATTTCACAGTGTATACTGTATTCTATGCAGATGGAAAGAACACATAATGAAAATAACCAATGTTTTATCTTCAGGTGATGACACGCTACAAAAGATTAACGTTACAGGACTTCTCATCAGTCTAGTTGCTGCTGGAGTACTGTTAGTTATAATTGCACTGCTTATCTTCTACTGCTGCAAAAGTAGATGCAAATCAAGGCAACAATCAGGGTAAGGAACATCACTGCTTAAAAAAACCCAAAAAACAACCCAACAAAACAAATAACCAAAACCAAACTCTTGCTTAAGAGTGGAATTTAAAACTTCCTGTGGGTTGGTCTAACTGTGTTCTCAGAGAATCCAATGGATGTTCTGGTTCTTACTTTCCTGGAAGCAAAGTTAGGTGAGCACTAGCAGTAGTTATGCTGAAATTAATAACACCAAACCATAAAACAACACTTCAATGGCTGACGTACCTTTGGGTTTTTTTTGTGTGTGCTCTTGGTTCCCAAATACTCCTACTAAAAAGATGGAATAATTTTAATATGTTGGGGACTGCAATGGAAAGTCAAACATGTTCTGTTTGCTCTTCACGGATATGGGGTGCATGCTCTTCGTGGCATGTCATCTACCTCAGATGCGAGATGAGGTAGGTTGGAGGAAATGCTTCTCTACCAGTTTTCCAGCCCTGCTTGTTTCTTGATCCTAAACGTGAAAGGAACACAAGAGGATCCTGTGCTTCCTCTTCCCTATAAATTTCACATTACTGAGCTATTCTTACCCTGTGGTTTGGAGAGTATTTGGCTTCTTATCTTTATGATTATTGAAGGCAAGTGTTTTTTGGTGGGTGGGTTGTGTTGTTTTGGTGGGGTTTTTTTGTTTGTGGGGTTTTGTTTGAGTTTTTTCTTTTTGGGGGGTGGTTGGTTTTTTAGGTTTGTTCTTGTTTGTTTGTTTGTTTTGCAACTAAGACTTTATATTCTTCCCTTTAAAACAGAAGCTGACCCTTATAATGCTGTTAACCTTGTTTAGGTACTTGGATTACGTAAGAAGTCGAAGACGTAATTCATCTCACGTGTTCAGAAGGCACGAAGAATTTTCTTTAAACCCACTTCCTCTCCAAACTGATGATGCAGGACTACCAACTTACGAGCAAGCAGTTACTTCAGATGGACAGCACGATGTGCCACCACCCCCTTACCCAGGGCCGCCAAAAGGGGCACGGGTGTTGAAAAAGTCTATGTCGCTTCCTGCCCCTTAGTCACAAACCTCCTCCTGGGGTGAGGGGAGGGATTGCTGAAACATAACGTACTTTTTTAAAAAGTGTGTGCTACCTTGCATATTGCAAGACAGTTTACAAAAAATGTGAAAGATCTTTAGCACAACCAGGAACAAGTGAAAGTCCCATTTGGGAAAAAGAGGTGACCTGTTGCAAAGGCTGCAGGACTGTTCTTTGCACCCGGTTATTGCACCAAGAGGAGGGACTGCATAAAGAGTACATTTTGTACTGCCAGCCTCTTCCATACGCACTTTGAGCCATCCCATCCTACTATTAATGTTTCATTAATAGTTTCATGGTTTTTTTCTTTAGAAGGAACAGTGTTTTAATTGGTTTTATTGAAACTAACTGTTCTTTGTGACTGTTAATACTTTAAACCACCATAAGAAGTCTACTTTGTTGTTTGAGATACTCGCTTCATTGCTGTGTGAATTTTCTATTCATTCTAGTAATAGAATCGAGTATGAAAATTATTTTGTTATTTGATCTTTCAAATGTATATATGTTTCTGCTTCTGGATTACACTGGTTTGTTTTAGACATTGCTGGTTTACACGCTACTCAACCTGTTGTCTTTTTGTGATTATAATTTTGGATGAAGAATTGTGTGGCACATTATCCATTCAGACAAAGTATACTTTTATCAAATGGTTTTGGTGTTCATTTCAACCTGGTATTTAGTGCTGAACAAGCAGAGTACTGTGGGTCGGGGATGTTAAGCAAATAGCTAGAGATTTGTCCCTTGCTAAAAACCACCCAGGTTTCACAGACACTGTTTCTCTTGCAATTTAAAAATGTAAATGTTGAAAAAGACATTTATCTTGTCAAATCAAAGGCGAAACTACCCCACAGAGGCACTTGGCATAAGTATGTATTGCTCTGCTGGGAGGACAAAATGAGTCTACCTTTGAGTAGAATGAAACATCTTATTAGATAAATAACCAGTATCCATAGAGCAATAGTCAAGAATTTCAGGGAGTTCCTGATTAACTGTATCAACGCAATTTCTGTATCTCCAGTTGTAGCCACCCTTAATTTTACGTCTTGTTATAATACCAGCCCCCGGCATTATGTGGCCTACAGATCTTGCTGAGCAAGTCACAGACCAACGTTGCTGTCCCTTTAGTCAGATATTTGGCAGCGGAAAAAGCCTCCCAGAGCTGCAGGGAGACGGGTGCAGCCTCTCACAGGTGACACGTCCAGCTGGTGTCTTCTTGTACAACAGTAGTTATAGAGTTGGACACGTGCAATTAAGTTCTTTAAGATGCAACAAATGCCCCCTCCCCTCTCCATTTGACCAATGCTGGCAACAGCAAATGGTATTTTAATTTGGTGTCTAAAATGCACTTTATATAAAGGTTGAGTATTTATTTGTAACATTTCACTGAATTTTATGTTTTTTAACATGCTAGAACCTACAGTGCTATTGCGTGAGATGCAGAGGATCACTATGAGATTTTTAATCTGTAAATGCTTTTGTAAAGAAGAAAATGCTCCAAATCTTGGAATATAAAGAGGGTACATATTGAAAATGCTGCACAAGGAAGTCTTGCCCTTTGAAAAATACACACAACCCAGCTGGTATCAGTAGACATTGGACTGTGGTCTTATTCCTAAAGCTTCAGCATCAGATTTGGCTTTTGACAAGTCACACACCTGTTTGCAGCTTCTTTCTTCCTCTTTGCAGCTTCTTTCTTCCTCTTTGCAGCTTCTTTCTTCCTCTTTGCAGCTTCTTTCTTGTGGAAAGATGGGGGAATCCCTGTGTTGGGACAACTTCAAGTCACTTTTGCTCTACTTGTAAAAGCATCCTATTCTGTAAGACTGAAGTGAACTGTGCGAGATAACGGTTAATAACCAAAATACAGAGTTACGCTGAAGCTATGGAATTACAAGCTTGTACAAACATTTCTCCCATATTTCATTTGGCTAATAAATTTTAAATTTGTTAACATGCATCTTAAGCTATAGAGCACACTTTTCTCTGGATTTTTTTTTGGGCCCCTTACCACAAAAAAGACATTGAGGTGCTCTAGCGGGTCTGGAGAAGGGCAACGAAGCTGGTGAGGGCTGTGGAGAACAAATCTTTGGAGGAGAGGCTGAGGAAGCTGGGGTTGTTCAGCCTGGAGAAGAGGCTGAACAAGAAGAATTTAGAAGAGCAAGAGCAAAAAAGACCAAAGTGTCACACGGAAGTGCCCTTCCTCACCAAAGTTCATGAAACTGTGAGTCATGAAGCATTGATTCTGGTCCTGTCAAAGTCTATGGCAGCTTTTTACTGGCTTCAGATGAACTGGGATTGGCACCAAAAATTAAATAACCGATCACTTGAGGTAACAAAGACTATAACGCTTTGCCAAATTATTTACCGCTATGCTGTTGCCAAACTTTACGTATTCTAATGTTTTAATGATGCCTACTTACATTAACTATAATGCTTGAGGCCAATCTGCCCTTAAAAAATATATTTGAAATGCACAGGAAAATGCCTTGTCTTTCCTCAGATTACCAGTTGTGAATAAGCTGCATTAATTACCTGTAGGTTATTAGCAACACTGATTACCTTGATTAACAGGAAAGGTTCATTTAAAGCTTTAAAAAAAACCCCAAACCCACAACAAACCGACAAGACAACACACTTTTCTAACCACAGTCTCATCTGCCAACCAAAGGTTTACTGCTCCACGTGGTGTAGGGAAAAGGAAGGAAACCCCAGGTTTGAAAGCCGTCTTTCAAACACTTCAAGCTTGCTCTTTCTATACTGTAAATGTCTTTCCATTAATTCCTAGCATATGGAAAGTTATCACTATTACCATTTTCACAATCAACAACTTGCACATATTTTCCTCTTAAAAATCCAAAGCACGTATTTCCAAATACCCTGCTATTTATTTAGGTGGTAAATTTTGATTGTTTCCAGTAATTCCCGAACTGTGCGACCAGTTCTTGTTACTTAATCTTATTAACATATTTCCTTCTACTCATCTAACAGAGTCTTTTGAATGCACTTGTCACTGGTTATAGTTTAACTCTAACTTTGATGTTAAATGCAGCCATTTTGTTGAGGGAGGGGTAGCAATATTTTAAACTCCACTAGTCTCCATTTTATTTTGTAAGACAATTTCCAAATAAACATCTATGCAGGTTAATCGCAGCAAAAGGGAAAATACTAATTCAGCCTATGATAGAGTTAAAAAACCTCTGACAACCCTTTTCTATTTTTTTAAAGTGAATCTGATAACAGCATGCACTCTTCTTCATGCCATATAGCACCTATCGACAGGGGAAGAGGGTCATGGTTTCTTTTCTTTTAACATTGGCCATTTCTGCTCTGGACAGAAGCTTCCTGCTTCACTCTTCTAGTTCACTGAAGCATCTGAGCTTCTAAACCACGAACTGCAGTCACTGAGGATGAAGCCTTCAGGACAAACAAGCCAGCTGAACCAGGTGTTGTACCCTTCCATCCTCGACTTTCACCAGACCTTTGGTGAGATTTATCACAATAACGTGGCTGAAAAATATCTATTTTTTTAGGGTTTGTGACGTGAGCAAGATCATTCCAGTGAGAGCCAGAACAGGCATGTAAAATCAACACCGGCAGCAGGACTTCCTCGATGGTAATGGTGATTTCAATCTGAAGTGAAAGTACGCATCGTGCAATGAGAATAATCGTCTGCAGGGAGGCAGGAGGGCTAGATGAGGGCAGCCAGGTAGAGCAAATAATGCAGCACAGCAAATTACACTAAATTAAGCCACTCTTGCCCACTGGAAGACAATAGTCTGATTTATGCTTTTTCTCCCAACCACACAAGATAAACTGAACTACCTGGTTAAAACTCCCCAAATAATACCAGAATCTCCTCCTATATTTGAACATCAGTAAAGCTTTTTAATCAGTCAAATGAGCTGGGACTTGAAATACAGCTGGTGAGGTATAAATGCTTCATTCTCATTAAATGTCTTGGAAAAATAGGATCCTCGTTCTTTGGAAAATGTACTTTATGTCATCTGTCTATTATATTATTACTTTAGCTATTCAGTTCCCAGCTATAAAAAAAAAAAACCAAAAAACGGGGAGCTTGTATCTACTGGATTTCACCAATTCTGAAAATTATGTGGAAGCTGAGCACATTTATAGCATGCTGACACTTACTTTTTTTTTTTTTTAAAAAAAAAAAAGCTAGCCAGAACTCGTATTAATAAAATCTCCCATCTAACTTTTAATCTCTGTGTCCATTTAACAGAAAGCCAGCCCATTCACTTTGAAATGTCAAAAACAATTACTGCAAAACTGCCCTGACTAATTTGGCAAAATACTGAAATGTCAGCAAAAGACTAGCTCCAGCTGGGAACAGCGGGTCCTATGATGTACCAACAAGAGAAGCAACAGTACTTCCATCAGTGTTTAAACCACAGTTTAGTTTGCTGTCTACCCCTGTGGGAGTAGCCTCCCCGAATTTTCACCAGCTGGACACCATTCCTGTATTTTACCATAAAAATAATATATTATCTTTTACATAACTTCACAATGCCAACAACACTAATTGCTTATATGGAAATTAACAAAACAGTATCAAATGTATTTTGGCTGTTTTTGATGCAGTAAATTTGGTTCATGTTGAAAATGTATCTATTAACTACATTTGCTTAACATTTAACTTCTCATTTCCTTCTGTTATTTTTTTTTCCCTTTTCTTATTGTTTTACCTATAATTTGTTATTGAACTTTTATTCTTTCTCTGGTTCCTTTTTCTGTATCTATTCGTAATCTGCTATTGCACACACTCACCTGTTTGCTTCTTTTTTAAGGGTTAAAATAAAATGCTCCCTGTCAAAACTGTGAGTTTGCTCAAGAGCAAAGGTTTTACTCAAGTTTTCTTTCTCCTACACATGATTACACATTTCTCCCACTTACCTTATACCAGTTCTAGTGCTTACTAGAACCCTTCATAAACCATCCAGCAAAAACGTGGACAGCTTTCCCCTGAGTGGGTGAGTTGAATCGATGCAAGTGCTGGTGGTGGCGCCTTGGAAGGTGCAGGACCACATAACCAGGACTGGGAAAGTGAAGGGAACAAGGCCTTCCATCTCACTGCTGCAGCGAGACTTCTACCAGCTCAGTCATCTCTTGTCATGTCAGGAGAAGTACCATGGTTTAGTAGTTCAACAGAATGAATTCTGTTTGCTTCATTTGTGCGTACATATACTTAAGCTTATTATCAAATAAATGCACAGAGTAGTATATGTAAGTAAATGCAAAGAAAGAGAGCATTTGCTGCGAGGCTCCAAGATCAAGTGTGTTCCTTAAAAAGCAGCCCTTTCTTCCCTATTTACACATTTCTTAATGTCTAGCTTTATGTTTAAAGAGGCCATGTGCCAAATTAAATGCAAAATCTAATCTGTTAAGCAATTGCAATTTTCTTCTCTGGTTGGAATCACAATTACAAAAAAATGCCAACAACCAAACCCCAAACCAGTCAGTGATTAATAGTAGGCCTGACCAAGACTCCCGTTATTACCACAGAATATCTGATGTACTTAATCCTTGCTGCTCATGGAAGATACCACAGCCTGGCAGCACACATAGAAAGCCTGCACGAAGGTGCCGCAGCCACAATCTGCAAGCGCATGCCTAGTGTCCATCAATGTTCAACAGAGAAAGACAATACACAAATTTTATTTTGTACTCTTTTTAGAATTTGTTATTAAGTCAGACCCAGCCCAGCTTTGGCCTGAACTTCTTCAAACTTCGTCTGATCAGACACATTCAAATTATTTGAATGCTTTATCTTGGAAACATCAGTTTTCAAAGAAGAATGCCCTCAAGTCTCTGACACGCTATTTTCAAACAATTATGAAGAGTCACTCTCTCAGCACAAGGCTGTTAAGCATTTCTAGAGCTTTTGTTGACAAATGGTTAGCCACTGAAAGCTAACCACGAAGATGTTTGTGTATGTTAGCAAACTATTTATGATATTCTGATAGTTCCAAAATAAAGTACTATTATGAATTGAAATACAGTCCTTTCGGTCCACTTTCAACAACCAAGCTGTAATCTCAGAATTGCAGTTAACCACATGCCGTGCCTGTAACCACTTTCTTCGATCAACAACAGCTGAAGCTGCTGATCCAGATGTGCATCTGACTATTCTTCCATGATTCTTTGCAGCCCACCAAAAATTGCCCTGAAGCATACCAAGAATTTTGCTGCAAAACCAACAGTTTACAGATTCAGCTGAAAGCCTCTTCATGCAAGAAAAAAAAATAATATTCTGGCATTTAAACATGAAGGAAGAGCCAGGACAAGACCAAAACCAGGCACTTCGTGTCATGGAAAGACAGGAACAATGGCTTCTGTGGGAGAAGAGGACATTCAGGGACACAGAGACGCTGGAAGAGCCTTGTAGAGACAGGTTTGTCGTACCTGCAATAAAAAGGATGCCAAAAGCACAGGCAGCAACTGCTGGCCCTATGAAGAATCACCCCATTCTGTAACATCTCTTGCCACACGCACAAGGACCCTTAGCGGTGCTATCCTGGTATTTAACATCTGTGGTACTGTTAAAGCTGTAACATCCCATAATAGCCTTCTGCCTGGCCAGTCTTGTAGGTATAAAACATACAAAATACCCACACTCAACTAAAACACTGTCTGACGCTTTTCTGTTAACATGGGTAATAGTAATAGCACACTCAGCAACAAAGAAGTTACTAAATAAACAAATCAGTTACAAATAAATAAACCAACACCAAGTGTGAATTGGAGCATTATTCTGACCCGGGATTTCTGATTGATATATTGGTTTTAATTACGACAAAACCACACGAAACTGCCAACTACCCATTAGCTTGATCTTGCATTTCATTTGGCATACTGTCACTTTAAACATAAAACTAGACCTCAAAAAGCAACATTGCCATTCATTGTGTAACATTAAATTATTTAAACTGAAAGAGGAAAATAGGAAAGTTTCCCTAAGGGACAGTGTATATTAGCTAACACAGTTCTGGAACAGAGCTGGCTTGATTCTGGCTGAACTGGCATACGGGCAGAGAAGCCCGTTACTATCCACAGAGGTATATCCTCAAGCACTCCTAGTCTGTTACAGAGATTTCTACACTGAATATACCACGAGCCAAGTCAACATCTCATCATCAAAAGAAAAATTTCCCTGCTCTTTCTTGTCATCTCTTTCCCTTCCCAGCTGCTTCTGGCCACACGCTACCACTGCTTGCCTTGAGCCAGCACCCATTTGATTCAAAGCAAGCTAACTCTGCTCAGCAAAATTACAGAAAAATAACCTTTGGCAAAAAAAGTAAGTGTTCTTTTGTCAGTGGAGTGAATTTACTGCCCATCTTGTGGCCAGCGCGCATTGCTAGGAGTGGGAGGGTGGAGCAGGGAGGGAGGAAGGGAGAGTAAAGCCTTCTCCTTTGGGTGTCAGCAAGCAGCTGAGGCAGCCCAGGCCAGCCCAGCCCTGCTGCCACCACCACACCTGGAGGGAGGCAGCAGCACATGCTGCAGCTTTGAAGATCACTCCTTGACCTTAGGCAGACGACTCCCATTACAGCATTACCTTAAGTAGTTAAATCTGTCTCCTAACCATCACATGATGTTTTTGACTCTGTAAAGGATTTGTTACATTATTTTTCCAAGCGGAGACTGTTCATCTAGGGAAAGAAAGAAGCAACAAAAATTCAGTACTGCCCCAGGCTGGTATGCTGCACAGATTGTGTTACAGTGCTGTAATTTAAGATTTTGCTCTTAAATAGGGTGAAAAATTGTATTAGCTTGTGTTTCAGCAAAATATATTTATTATATTAAATTCCTGACTTGAGAGAGAAGCTCATACAACATCATTGTGCTGGCTACAGGCACTCACGAACTACAATTCATGAAGCGTTAAAGCCCACCAAAGTTCAGTCCTAAACGGCAAGTAATTGCTGCATTTGAAGTGAAAGCACGCCTTACTAACACAAAAATATTTTCAATATTCAGAATCATGAACACGTCTAATATGACTTCCAAATATATATCTTAATATGTACACTTTAATCTAAACATTGAAATAGCACATGTATTAACAGGACCTATCAAAGTATTTTTTCCTATCGCTGACACGTTTCAGAAAAGCTTTCCGTAAGTATCAGGGATACCAAAACACTGTAAAAGCACTTACTCTAAACAGACTCTTTTGTTGTCTTCGAGAATGGTGTTACAAAATATCTTTTCGTTACAAAAGATAGAATGCACAAACTTCAGGGGAGCTTTCCTAGACAAAGGATGGCAACAAGCAGCAAGGATCAGTTTTAATGAGAAAACCGCGGAAGTCTCACCGGCTGGTCTCGGAACAAGTAGATTTATCTTACACACAGGAAAAGCAACTTACTGGATAAAACAACTTTATTTGGTGGTTATGGACATTAGCGATGAGGTTTTCAGTCTACTCCACCTTTATTAAAACCATATGAAAGAAATTAAACTTAACAACAGCTGTCACAACTTTTGTTTCACTCAAATTCACTATTTGATTACAAGAAAGGGAACCTACTCCAACAATGTTCAGGGAAACACTGGGTCTGTGGTACATTGACAATTAGTTCATTCCGTGGTCTAAGCTAAGTATGTGTGCTTCCCTGCCTGTAAATCTGGACTGCTGTTCCTTGTTTGTGATTTCCCATGTAACGTCATTTTACAGCCACGCATCTAACAGTATTAACACACCCCTCCCTCCTCTTTAAAGAAATATCCTGTAACGAAAATACACAACATTACAGTACTCCGTAATGTTCATGTTGCCATTACTTGAGAAAAATCAAAGCACTCACAGTGTTACAATTTATTAGTATGTTGTCCCAAATTTGTGGCAAGTAACTTTTAAGGTAGCTCCACACCAAAACATTCACTCTAAGTAACCAAACACTACAGCTAGGTGGAAAAAGCATTTCATATCACTTAGGTCCATGTATCACCCTTCCCTCAGGCCCACTCGAGAGAAACAATGCACTCTAAGTGTAAATTATAATGGAGATTAGCGGAGATCCTGCAGGGAAATAAAAAACTGTAGGTCCTTCCCCGCTAGAAATGCTACTTTCAATAGTATCAGCAGCGTAAGTGCTTCCTCATTAGCATAAAACTAGAGTCATTTTCTGTCATCAGGCCTCGTTCATATGTAAAACAGCAACCCTCGTGTTTCCCAGGGAAAGAAGGTCCCCCACCCCCCACATACCCTCCTCCAGCTGCAAGCAATACAGGTGCTAACTTATGCAAACACAAGGAAAACTCACTCTGCTGGTTTTTGACTTTGGTACGCTTCTTTTCCCTCTGCCCTGGCCTCTGGGTGACTTCGCTCACTCTGGTCGGTGCTGATGGCTTTCACACCTACCTTTCCCTCCTGATCCAAGGCTGCATTTCTTCCTACAGTGGACTTTGCTGCTTCTTGACACCAGGCATGAGAAAAGCAGAGCCTCAGCTTCTCCTCCTAAAGTCTCTTACCTTCCTGCTTTCTCATTTAATATTGACCAATCCACTTATTTTATTGAAGCTTTGAGATTTTGCGTTTTTTTCTTAGCAGCTAATCTGATTGGCTGCAGACAAGTTTATAAATTCTGCATTTCACTACAAAATTCATTTCACTCTGTGGTTCGATATTGCCTGGAGTACTACAAACTGAATCTTCAAAAGACTTACTTACTCATTAGCATGCATACACCTTCCTCTTCTGAGCGTTGCCTTCAGGTGCAGTCACCTTCTTTTCAAGTGCATATTCCTCATCTTTACCTCTGAGGCACATTCCTCCTGCTCAGCTCAGCCTGTGTACTTTCAACCTGCAGGGAAAGCCAGACGCCAGAGTTCAACCCACCGTCCCCCTGCCCCAGAGACACCCCCTTTACTCCTACCCTGTTCTGTGCCCATTTCCCTTATACGAGCATGCAGACAATGATGTAGGAATTTGTTGTCTGTGCAAAGTACAGGTGGACTAAATTGGCCTAAATACTTAAATATTGTTTCTGTCCAGTCCTCTCTTCAGCCTCTTGCTGTCTGACTTTTGGCCTATATAGACTCCAGTCCTGCAGGGCCTTATTGCTAGGGAATGATTTTGGAAAGCTCTGATATACACTGATATAGTTATACTAGAGGCTTTTAGCTTGCAAAAAATAAAATAAAAAATAGCCAAAGGGCAGTGCTTTTACATTATTTAACCTCTATGAAGAGCGACAACCGACCAAACCACGCAGCAGCGGCACGCTGGAGCTTGAAGCGCCTCTGAGCTGCCCAGAGGGGAAACACAGCCGTGAGTTTCCCCCGGTGAGCCTCGGCCCCACCGAATTCCCGCGCCCACCGCCGTGGCTTTTTATGTTATATTTCCCTCAGAAGTTTAATTTTTCTGTGAG
>JAOXNO010000041.1:59654195-59709647 GCA_028565335.1 Limnodromus scolopaceus | reverse complement strand
TAATGCAGGCCATAGCACTCCCTCCCCCCCCCCCCTTTTTTTTTTTTTCTTTCAATCAGTTTGTAACTCAAGTTTACGTGATAGGAGGTTAAAAACTTTCCAGTGAGGCAAAATTGAGCACAATTCTTGGTAAATTATAGAAGTGGCTGATTTGTATTTTATTTCTGAAGAGGGCTACCTTTAGTTTTTAGCCAATGAATCTTGCTACAGCCTCCAACACTGAAAATCCCATTATAACTCATGTTTTCCCAAGTATGAATTCTTATGAATTTTGATTAATTTCTTGCTTGATGTTCTTTTTATTAAGAAAAATAAGTAATCTTCTGAAGCTTGTTACCAGACATTCTTTTTTATTTTTTTTTTTACCTCAGTTATTCTCTTAGTTTTCTCTTGGATCCCCTCCAATTTATTGCCACCCTTCCTGAATTGTGGACGTTGCATTTTAGAAGCAATTAGGTCAATGTTAAGTATGAAGATAATGGGACCTCCTTGGGGTGTGAGGCTCTAGATTCCTTGTTTCACAGAGAATTGCAAGGGTTTTTTGGCCAAAACCTTGCCCTATGAATCTATCTTTTGCTGGGTTCTCTGCAGAGTTGCCTAAAAGGCAAAGTGAGGTCTCCAGCCGGCTGTTCTTCCTAGTTGTTGAACTGCTTTTGGTCATGTTGCTATGTTGCTTTCGGTGGAAGTCAGTGACATGTCCTTTCTGTAGTCTATTGAGGATCGTGCCATCTGTTCCATGTGGAAGGTTTGGATTTTCCAGGGTATTTAAGAATATGTAGTACAGGAGCAAGAGTGGGTCCCTCTGGGATCTTAGAACACAACTGCTTGATGGTTATTAAAAAGAAAATCCCCTGGTTTCAAAACTTAACTTTAATCTTTCTAATAGCTGCTATATTAACACAATATTAATTGAATATTTTGGGAATTCCTTAATTGAAACGGCATGAAGAACAGTCCCAAGACAAGTACCGTGCAGAAACTCATTGGATCAATGCCTGCTACTTTTATCAATCAAACTGTTTATCAAAAAAATCAAATTAGTATTACTGAATTCATTCTTGATATGATAATATTTATGCTATACTTTAAGAAACAACATCAAGAAGACCTACCTTTCACTTCTTAAAAGTTTTATCTGGAGGCTGTGTAGATGGCAGTGAATGATGCATTTTAAATATGTTGACTGAAAAGTTTTTAACTTTCTTTTTTTTCTAACTGTAGCAAAGACAGGGAAAATATTATGAATCATATTTTGTGCTTGTAGTTCTCCTGTACTGACTTCTTAGAGTTCATGCCATTTTAGTAAGAGTTTAAAATATCCTGTCTTCGGCAAGATTTAAAGATTTGAACCATATTGGACACAATGTTAAATGCAGTCTGGGCTTGTATAGGTGTTTCTGGTTCCTCTGTCACTGAAAACATTTGTCTTTGTATGGATTGTGAGCCAGTTGCTGGGGAATTGGGACGTAAGAGTCATGCCTATCACTGCCAAGGCTTGTACCAGCCTGGAAGCAAATACTGAAGGTATAGATGTACATTAAGGGAATACGCTGTCAGTGTTCTCGACTTGTGTTACAGATCACTTCACGTTTTTCGAAATGGTGGTTTTGATTGTGGTTGACAGGTAGTCATCTAAACAGCTGAAGCTGCATTAGCCTGATGTTAAATTAAAAAAATGTGTGTCATGTTCATCTGGTACTTGCTTGAAAAGAATTCAGCCTTTAGGTGATAGAGATAACAATATTTCATTCAAATTTCATTTCATATTTATGCTGTTGCAGGCTATGTCGTGGCAGGCTGTGTTCCCTTTGTACGGAGAGTCATGTTCACAGTCTCAGCTCGTCAAAATGATTTCTCCTCCCTACAAGCGTTGCTCCTGTCTTCCTGCGCTTAACTTCAGCCATCTGGTTTTTATCCTGCTCCTTATTTCTTGCAGGCACTGTTTTGTCTGTGCAATGGCACTATTCCTATTGACTTAAAGGAAATGTGTGGTGAAGTATTATAAGGACATTGCTACCAGGCCTGCTGTGACATAACTTTTGCCATGGAATGGGAGAAGATAGTGAAACAGGACGGGAGCTGATGGAAATCACTTGAATCACTGCATTAACTGAACAGAGATGGCTTCCACTGAAGAGTGTGCTTGAACAATGTAGGGGTGGGAGGCCTGTAGCTGGGGGGGTGAAAGAGGTGCTCCTGTTCTCCCCGTTCCCCTTCTCCTCCTGGCCAGCTTCTTGTATAGGCTGTCAGCATCTTGAAGGAATTTCTGATGGTTGTATGGGCACACCGCCACTTTCGGCCTTTTTCTGTAGCTGTTAAAAAACCTTCTGTGCTGAAACTCTCTCTTTTTGTGACAGCGTCTAAAACTGGTTGTGTTGGACAGCAGATAACATATGTCGTGCTTACTTGTTCCTTGCTTGACAAAAATGTGGGCTTCAGAAAACAGGCAAATGTGTAATAGTTTGAGAGGCCATCATAATTGCTTGGGAAGAGAAATGAAGATAGGTGGTACCAGATGAGGCTTCTGGTTGAGTATATATCTGACTTGTGGATACTTCTAGAGTTTCATTCAGAGAAGGATTTTTGCTAGGGGAGGGAGTTTACTGTTCTTACTTGTTCTTTATCACAGCTCTAAGACCCAAATCTTCTGCTATATGTGATTAAATGTCAGTCACAATTATTTTGTTGTTTTAAATTTTATGGCGACTCTGCTAGTCTCTGATGATTCTTCATGCCTGGTAGTCTTTGTCCATGTCTGCCCTACCCAAACATACGGATTTTTATATCATTTAATTTAAGATGGTTTGTTACAATAGATAACAATAGATAATTTGATAACAATAGATACAATAGATAATTTGATTAGTGTGGCCTATGTTTATAGCAGCTAATCCAATACAGCGAGTTTACGGTGATAGTTCATATGCAAAGTTACATAAGCGAGAGACAAACTTTTATGATGAACTGTTATGATTTTTTTAACTTGTATTTTTGCATAGCTGTCAAACTAGTGCTTATTGTAACAACTGTATGATAATTGTGATTTAGTTAAAGATCAATTTTAAATTCTAATGTGTTTTTGCATAGCCATAGAAGCTCTAAAAGTGCAGACAGTGTGTTTTAGAAAAAGCATACAACATTTTCACTCATCAAATGAAATTGTTCTGAGAGGTAAAAGCAATGCTTGTTGTTAAACACATTTCCTACAAAAAGTTCCCTATGGCATAGTGTTTCAAATGTTGAAAGGTAGAGCTCATTAACTGTGAATATATTTAGAACGTTTGCTATTAAAAGAAAAGGCACAGAAGGATTAGATAAACTTTATAAACATATAAAAAGGTAGGTAATTTAAAAATCTTATCAAACTTTCTGTCATAGTTTATATCTAAAACATTTATACACACAGAATAACACACAAATACTCTATGGTGTAGCACGGATACCTTACAGGGACTTGCTAGCTTCTGTCAGTCTCTTTTTTCTTTTTTTTTTTTAAACTTTCTTGTTTTAACCTGCATTCAGTGCACACTGAATAACAGCTGTGACAAGGTCAAAGATTGACTGAACAGGGAGGCTACTGAGCACATTCTTGCTGTGTGCCCCTCAGCTTTTCACAGATGCAGATGTGTGATCATCTTGTAAAACCTTTGCTAAAGTTTCAAGGTGAGCCAGATAGGCTTGTTTGGAATCACATGCCGCTTACCCGTCTAAGATTTTTAAAGACAACTTTGTGTGGAGCATTTTATGTCGCTTTGGTGGCAGCGAGAAATGGTGACATAGGGCACCCTGCAGAAGGAAGGAGTTGAAACACAGTCTGAGTGTGCAGTTACGTGAGATGGCTGAACTGGCTGCTCAGGCTCACTGCTGCTGAAAGGACTCCCTTCCTCCTCCCTTGCGTTGGCTCTGGTGTTTGTGCAACTGCACAGGGAGCTGGTCTGATTTGTTAATCCATGAGAAAACTAACCTGACCATGGAGGTGAGCAGCTTTCTCTTGAGCGGGAGAGCTGCGCTGACGTACCCGTGCTGTCAGACAGGAATCCAGGGGTGGCACTGGGGGACGAGCAGGGAGCAGAGCTGTAAGGAATGAGCTGCGTGGCCTCAGCGGGACTCTGACCTGCAGTCCTGGGCAGCGTTTAGATGGGCTCAGCCTTGCCATGTCACGGTCCTCAATGGTTGTCCCAAGCAAAATGTACTGCCTGCTTCCCTGCCAGAGCACATAGTAAGTGTCCACGTTCATTGAGTGTTTGATCTCTCTTGAGATCACCTAGAATATTTCAGATGTGAACCCTTTCCCGTGGAGCGAACAACTTCAACACAGGTTATTGAATATGTTGTTCTGAAAGAAGGGGGTTTCATATTCTTCCACCTACGCAAAAAGTCTGTCAGTCCCATATGTGTATGTTACCTGTTCACTTTAGTTGTAGGCCTTTACTTTGTACCGCCAGAGAACAACCTTTTCCCTTTATTTCTTCTGTACTTTTGCCCACCTTTTATTTTTTCTTGGAGATGCTGTTGATTCTGGCATGATGCTGTCACAGGAAGAGCTTGTTTTTGGAAAAATCCTTGTTCCTGTCAGGATAGGGGCACCTGTGACCGGATTATAGTCATTCTAAACAATACTAGAGCTCTTAGTGGATGTATTTTCCTTGCATTTTTTTATTTCTTGTATTTAGTCAAAACATTCACAAATTTGTGTGTCAAAACAGTTATTTTGTATATGAGTGCTTATTCCATACATTAAAAAATGAAACAACAAAAACCCAAACAAAAACGAGTTAAAAGGCAGCACATTAATAGTCCCACTTCAGACCTTCCTGAGCAGACTTAAGTATGACAAAAATAACTTTGAGCACCATGCACGGTTCAGCCTTTGCAGCAGGGCATTTCTTGTACCATGGAAATGACAGAGAAAGCAAAATTCTTAGAATTTTTAAGCAAGGAGAAATAATGTGCTCAGAGAAGACAGAGCACTTTGTTATTGGATTTACTTACCTTACCGGGCGGATTCCATAGTTCTTGGTTTTACTTCTGCTACTCATTCTGTCACCTCTTCTTACGTTATTGTTTCCTTGTTTTATTCCTCTGAAGGGACTGTTGGGGATGAATGGACATTTAGAGTGTCCTCAGAACCTCTCTGACTACGGGTTACAATAGATGGGGGCAGGGAGCTTTTATTTTTGAATCCCTGCGCTCTTGGACTTTCTTATTCCAAAACAATTCAGCAAGAACCTACATACGTTTAGACAAGCTTTTATTTGCCCATATTGCTTTTCTTGTTTTTCATCTTCCTTCTACATGCCTCCTTCTGTTGCTTGCTTAGGACTTGTATAAGTGTAACCAATTACACTCAGTGGGAAGAAGACACCCTTAGGCATCCTTATCTTAGAGTAACAGTATTTACATTGGAGGATACTAAGCAACATTTATTCCTTAATAACCTTCTATGAATTATACTTGGGGCTGTCGTACATCTAGATTTCATTGGAGATAACCCTCTTTTTCACCTGGCAGCGTTGTGTGAGAAGGGTTTGAGGGCTGCGGCCCTTTGTCTAGCATTTCCAGATGTCTGGCAAATTGTTCTGAATGCTTTGGGTTGTCCAGAACATGCCAGACCAATGACCACCGTGCCTGCGTGGTGTGTGTGCAGTCGGGCTGGTGTTTCGTGGTGATACTGAATGAACCAGCGTGTGCTGCAACGTTCCCATGTTGCACTTTTTTTTCTGACCAGGAAATCCCTTTCAGAAATACGGCATCTTTGTGTTTCACACCACATCCTGTTTACTTTCTCTCCTCTTCATGTCAAAAATTCCAGTGCTAGATAGTGAATAATCCCTCCATTCCTATGTTCCTCCCATTTCATTATTCTCTACTGAGTCTGCCAAGGATAGGATTTCTAATAGGTGTTTCTTCATTGTGAACATTTGCTCATTTGTTGTACAAAGAGTGATCCTAGAAAACTAACTTTGGTAGGACTCGCATCAGCAACCCTATGTTAACTGCCTTCAGTTGTTGCTGGAACTGGTGACTTAAAGATTACTGATGCTCGGTGCAACCGAAGAGAACTGGAATTTTCTTCTTTTCCCCTCTAAAAACCTCCCTTTTGTTATTCTCTTTAAAAGAAAATACAGGGCTCTCACCAGTTATGGGATTTTTTTAGTTTGTGAGTGTGTGCTGGTTTGATCTCTGTTAATACTTGTTTTTGTTTAGACATCTGCCTGAAAATCAGGAAATCTTAAACCAATACCTGGGCCATATTTACGGAGTTTGTATAGTAAAATTTTTCCGATCTCAAATTAAATGCTTTGTAGCTGTAACTGTTTTTCTACAGTTTTGAACAGTGCACGTTTTCTAGTTGAAGCATTCACAACCAACAGGGTTCTTACGATATTTTCAGCTAAATAGTAATGGGTGACAATGTGGTGGGCAGGGTCCTCTTTGCAAGGTTAGAAAAGTAAATTTTAGTCTGGATTAGGGTGAAGAGAGCATCAACGAAGAGGTGTAAGAGCCAAATTCAAGGACTATGCTGATTTTTCCTTATAAAAGTAGGGAGTAATACCCTGTGATGTTTCCTTTAATGTAAGGGACTCTTGCTGCTGCATTTTACGACGAACTGTGTGGTGTTAATAGGTTAGATCTTTCCTGGGCACACCTCCTAAATTGGGACAGAAGAGGTGTTAGTCATAGGGATGCCTCTTTATTGAATCTAAAGGTGCTTATATGAGCTGCTTAGTCCTTGTAGTGTGTTTTGGGGCGGGGAAAACACTGTACCAGATTTGTAGGTGTGCTGGAAGGTTTACAGAGTATTTAATGGCCTTGAATTCTAGGCCGTATGGATGACCAAGGATGGTAAGGTTTGTGGTCTCAGGTGTAGGAAGTGAGTAGATGCGTTGATTCTTTGCAAGTTCTGTGGCTGTGAGCTGTGAAATCACTGATCTTTGCAGTAGTTTAGTATGTTGCGTACTAAGCTCTTAGAAATTTTAACTCTGTGAAACCTTGAGAAACTAACTCTTATTTCAGTATTGTTTGAAATTCGGTTGTGAGGGCTGACGTCTCTTGGAAATCTCAGTGGGTTAGTGTTTGTGCCTTAGTTTCCCTAGATTGAAAAAGAAGATATTTCATGGGTTATGGAACTGCGAAGTGCTAGGAGATTTGGTAATGAAAAGGGGTGTTGCCTAAGATGGCTCTGTCAGTTGATAGGGCATATATATATTTGCACCTCTACCTCCTACATTTTTTTTTTTGTGATTAATGTCTCAACTTCAGCATTGTCTTTTCCATTTAATTGGAAAATAATGAGCTTATTAAGAAATGAGCTATCAAGCATTCCTATAGTATCCCAAAGGTAATACTCAAGCTTGCCACAATGTATGGCACTGTAATAACTGTGGGAGGATAAGGGTTGAGAAGCATTTCAATAGCTGAAATGAATTGTATTTTTAATAATGCACTGATGTGGCTAAGCCACATCTAGAGATAATGCTCTGCTGATTTTTATATTTTGAAATAAAATTTTATCATTAAAATAATGAAATCTTTTTGTGTGTATCTTGGCCAGCTGTAATAGAGGATTATGCTCTGTGCTCAACCATTAATGCTGTGATGATCTCGAAGTGTTTTGAATGTCTGCAAGTATCCTTTTGACAACAGAATAGCATCACATATTTGAGGAAAAGTGCTAGATTTCCATTACTCTTTGTTACAAAAATCTTTGAAATTGTGAGTAAAGCTCTGTAGGACAGAAGTATTGCTAATTTAAAAAATCACAGATAATTATTTCCACGCTGGGTAAAGACAAAGCTCTTTCATAGAGGAAAAGGTAAGAGAAAAGGATAAATAAATGTAGTGACAAAATAATCCAGTGCCTCAAAAGGTGAGAAAAGATAACTGTAGTTCTTTCCATAGTGTAAGCTACCCTATTATGGATACCATAATGGGTACTTGTTTTTCTGCAGGGAGCAGTACAGTAGAAGCTGTCAGGGAAGACAAATGCCTTAAGATTATTTCTGACACTGCATTATAATATAAATTGGGTGGTAAGTGTGGGTAAATCAGTGTCTGTTTAGATGTGGGGAGTGGTGATACTGAGTTAATGAGGACATCAAAGTTAGGCTTCAGTGTTCAGAGCAGGAAATGTTGAGAAGCTCCTCCGGACCTTGAAACCTTAAAAAGCGAATCAGGAGTTCAAAACTGGCAATATTATAGAATAACATTGGCAGGCTGTAGCCCTGTTCCAGTAGAAAAGAGCAGAGACAGAGTGGGTAAGCTGTAAAGAACTTTTAACTAATACAACACTTTATGGTAAGTTTTATTTGCAGTGTTCGGATCTAAACACAGTTGACCTGTTTTCCTGTGGGGTGTTATGAATAATCGATTTTAATGAATTCCTCCAAAATTCCTGATAGGACACAGAGGTGTTTCCAACAGAAGCCTGCCTTGGTGATGCCAGCCCCGCTCACCCTACAGGGTAACAGCTGAAGGGTCCGCAGCAGTGGTGGGGGGCTGCTGTGGCCAGGCTGTCACCCCCAGCCCTGCAGCCCAGCTCCTGGGCATGTGACAGGGTGGGGGACCAAGAGCCCTGGGTGCTCCTCCGGCTTTTGGGTTCCTGCAAGTGGGCTGGAAGCTTTGGAGTTTCTCATTAAAGGAATTTGAAGTAGTTCATATTTAGAATTCTAATTCTAAATTTAAAATACCTTCACCCCTTCTTGTGTTAGCGATATTTGCAAAAAAGAAAAAATACAAAAAAAAGACTTTTTGTTAAATGTACTGCATTTCAACCATAGGTAACCTCAGCAAAAAGATAATTGACACTGTATATGTTAAAAAATGAAAACATGAGGTAATTTGTCTAGTCCCTCCATAGTAACTGAAGTTGAAGTTTGTAAATAGCTCACTTCTATCTGAATATTAGTTTCAAGTATGTAGTTTCAAGATATGTTTCACTGATTTTTATGAAAACAGAATTATAATTGTCTTTGTTATTAAGAACTCCACAGGTTACTTAATCAGACAAGCCAGCACTTGCACTCAGGTATTGAATTAGCAGTAAGACTGTTTTGGCTTTCCTGAAGCAGTTTTGGGTCTTTAATTTTTAAAAGGATCAAGCATAAAGAGTTCAGACACATTAACATGGGAATGAAAGGGAGATGGATCTACTTGCCATAAAATCTTTTTATCTTCTTAAGATACAGCATGTATAGAGGTAGAGAATCACAGGAACAGCATGAACTTTGCTCATTCAGGCAGTTCCTGGCACGTAATTTTCTACCTCAGAAATCTATTTCTTAGAAGGTCCCATATCTCAGCTCCTAGAAAGCGAGGAAGCAACGAATGTTTCCTCTCACAAGTACCTGGAGGCAGTCTTCAGTCCATGTCATGGTGGCCTCAGCCATGCTCCTGGTGGCTCTGCATACGAATTTCAAAAAAGTGGCTCTGCAAATTCCCACAAAAAAGTGGGAAATTAACACTAGAACTCCATCCTAATGAAAGAGTGAAGGGTGGTTGCCCCTAGTATGTTACAATTTGTTATATTCTACGTTGAATATATAGTCTGTAATTGCATTAAGAAGGAAGAATGTGACATAACCAATAGTTGAGATTGTCAATAAGATGCTACTCTTCTGTGATTTTCTGAAATACTATGGTACTGGTGTCTGATTCTGTATTTTCCTTCTTTCTGAAAGTCATCTTCTATCTTGAAGAATAATATTATTATATAGTTAATAATACTTTAAAATACTGACATCTATTTATTTTTATGTGATAATTCAAAAACAAGTCAGGCAAATGCTAAAGATGTATGCTTCTCCCAAAGGAAGGCTCTACAAACCTTTTAAGATGTATTAACTTTAGAGATGCTTTTCTTCTAATTTCTCAGTGTTGGACTCCATTTTTCAAGTAGCAGGCTTTTTCTTTTTGTCTTATGGGTACCA
Source organism: Limnodromus scolopaceus (assembly GCA_028565335.1). Classification (NCBI taxonomy): domain Eukaryota; kingdom Metazoa; phylum Chordata; class Aves; order Charadriiformes; family Scolopacidae; genus Limnodromus; species Limnodromus scolopaceus. The sequence goes on along the minus strand of JAOXNO010000041.1, from coordinate 59,699,718 downwards.
TAACTGTTCTAAAGTGTTAAATATTCTTTCTTTTTGTGCAAACATTGGTTGAATCTTCAAATGTTGAGGATTGTCTTGTGTCATTTTATGAGAGGATCAGGGGAATTAGATGTAAGGAGTAGGCTGATTCCTTTTTTTTTTTTTTTTTTTCCTGAACCTACCAACATTTGCAAGCTTTGAACCAACTTTGTTCTTGCAGTGCCTTTTTTTTTTTCCTTCAGTATGCCTGCTGCTGGGAAATAGAGGTGAAAAAACCCATATTGTATACATTTCTAAATAAATACTTTGCACTGAAATAAGTCTCTGGGCTGAGCAGGAGTTTGTTTTTCTTTGTTTTCTATTGGAATTAATTTCTGAAACATTTTCTGTTGTCTGTAAGGGCTTGCTTTTAAGCTTCCAGCAGTGCATTGGCTTGTCTGTTGGACAGGAGTGATTTGATGTTATTAACAGTATTAAACTCATTTAAGTAGCAACTTTCTTTCTAGGCAAATGCCTTCATCCTTTATGATTCTGCTTCCTTGGAGTCATTGCTTTTTAAAAATACAAGATCAAACCCGTTTTTGGATTAAATATATCTACCTATAACGCTACTTTTAAATTTTAATTTTATTCTGAGCTGCAGATAGATAAACCGTAGATGCTGAATGATGTTCTAGTCAGACTTTGGCAAATGGTGGTGAGCTCTCTCGGGGTTAGAATGGGCAGCTGAAGCACATGCTGGCTAAAAGGCCCTGTTTTATCTATATTAAATTCAAGTAATGTTTCCAGGTAATACTCTTCCATTCTGTCTCCATGGGATACTGTGAATAAAGGGAAATTAACAAATATATATATTTAAACAAAATCTTAAATATTGTCTCTAATTTTAAAACAATTATAAATACGCAAGCAGGTGATGCAACCTGGAACTGTATTTTACATGTTTAAAATAAAATATAGTGGACAGAAAGAGATGAAAGCTGCATATTAGTTTCTATAGCTTATATTTAGAATAGTATTTTTAATATTTAAAGATGCATGTGTCACTTCTGTGGTGTTTGGATTTTAAGTGGCTTTCCTTCTGGCCTCTGACTGGAACTCGCAGCTCTAAACAGCTGGTTGAGGAGAGACTCCTTTGCCAAGCGATGGAGCCTTGGGGCAGAGGGGGCAATTTGAGTACTATTTCCCCTGTTTCACATATACCTCAAGTCAGATAAAATGCAAAATATGAGTTTTAAGGTGTTTCCCTGTCCATTAGAAATGGACTGTATGCCTAGTCATCTTCTCCCAGGAGTCAGGAAGCTCCTCTTGTTTTAAGATAGAACAGGCTGCCCAAAAAGGAGATCAAAATGCTTCCCTGGTCCACCTCAAATGTGATGACCTGTATGTTGTGTGTGGGGTTGCTCCCTTGTGTGTCATTGGATTTGGCTGATTTGGATCTCAGGCTGCTTGGCCTGCGCCAGAGCCCAAGGTTGGGGTACTGAGGCTTCTCATCCAGCGGCCGCCCCAGTTCTTCTCCGCTCTGGGGTTTCCTGTGCAACTACTGGTCTTGTAGGTGCCTGGTTTCACTTCGAGCACAGCCTGCACCGTTTGAATACTTTGAAATTGTTCTGTGATTTAATGTGGTTTTTCAGCATTTTCCTTTTATACCAGAGGCAGAAGTTGTAAGTGCCTAAGAACAAAAAAACAAGGTATTGCACCCAGAAGTATCCTTTGCTGCTTAGAAGAACAGGTCTGTTTTTCATGTAGGTGTGTTTCCCTAGAGCTTGAATAATTGCTGTAACTAAACTTAAAAAAAAAAAAAATCTTAAAAATTGCTAAGTTTTAATGAAAATTGGTCTAGGAAATTAAGTAGAAAGATGAAAATGCCCCCTTTCCATGTAATGATACTTGCTTAAAGTGCTTTTGGTTCTGTATTTCATTCTGTAGGGATGCCTAGGAGAGCAAGTTTTTTTGAAAAAAACAAGGGAATTAAAAATAAAGACTTACTTTTATGTCCAGTGCTTATTGCAACTAAGTTTTATTCCCTGTAAAAGCGGTCCTTTTGTTAGAGTTTGAAGTTAAGAAATGTATCTATTGCTTCTGTAAAGTGCAAACCAGAGAATTGTCTTGGCAGATGGGGAGGGTGATGAGCACAATGTAACCCAAAAACCTTTTGCAGCTGGAGACCTAAATTCGTGTGAAACTACTAGACTGAAGAATGCTGTGAAAATAAATTGTCCAAAGAATAGCAGTATCAGCAGATATGTGAAAAGTCGATTCAGGAAAGCCAATACGGGCTAACAAAAAGGACTTGTAAGTCAAAGTTGAGTTATTGCACTTAATTGTTACTACAATACATTTTCTTCCAAAAATTTTACTGGAGAGGCAATAATCTTCTCTTGGCCCAACTGATGTAGCTGAATAAAACAGATTAATATTTGAGTTGCTTCACTTTCATTGTCATAAGGATTTTTTGATTGCGTCATTACAGCGATGACGAATAATGATGGCTCTTTGTAGAGCTTTCTGAAAGCACACTTAAATATTTTAAGATTGAATAGACCTTTTCAGTGAAAAATAACTTCAGAGGGAACTATTTTCCAAATTTGTATATCAAATTAGTATTGCTTTCTGGCAGTAATTGCTCCACTGTGCAGTTAGCCATGCCAGTAGAAGAGAGGAATCTCTGTGATTTATCAGTGATAAGGGGAAAGTGTTTTCAGAATGCTGTGTAGCAACTAATGATAACAAATAACAAAGTACCAAGTAATGTGAAAGCATCTCTTCATTAACTGATCTGGCATTTCAGTACAAGTGAGAACTCATGCAATTTTAACAAACTTCAGTATCAGAGTGCAAAAGACTAGGTAGCCATAATGTTATTTGCCATGCTAAATGTATTTTTTGATATGTGAATTACATGCTGTACAAGTTCATCTGTTTCAAGGCTAAATGTTATACAAAGAAACCCTAAGGCAGTAGACTTCTTTTAGATTGCTGTGCTTATGTTTAGGATAAGCTTATGTAAACTGAAGGCATATATGCAGGGTTTTTTTTGAGATAAGAATCTACATTCCAGCAACTAGTAATTATACAATAAACAATTAACTGTTCTAATAAATACAGTGTTTTTAGTGAAAGACAGATTCATTTTTGAGGTTGCTGTTTCATTAACTATTACGTGGGAGTTTGTATAAAAAAAAAAAAGCATCATATACTTTGAATGTTCTTATGATGCTCATAATTACTAGAATTTTGAGATTCTTGTAATTAACAAGTTTTTTTAGATACTAAGCCTAGAGCTTTTTTTGCAGTGTTGCATCCTCTGTGTTACAAAGCCTTTGTCAAAGTTTCTTTTGCAAGTTGCTTTTGTCATTTAGAGCATTCTTCCTCCCATCTACAAGCCTGTGTGTTAGACTGTCTTTTAGTCTTTGCATATACTGTACTTTTCCTTTACGAAAAAGGTGTTTCTTGCAAGAGAGTGAAGAGGGGGAATTGAATCACAACCTTCACCAAACAACCAGAATAAGTGGAAATTTCAAATGAAAAAAAACCAAAACACAAACAAACAAACCCAAAACCACCAGCAGGCTATTTTTTCAATTACCAAAATTTTCTGCTCGTTAATTTCATGTCAAGTTCATTCACTTTTTGCTCATGACCTTCTTCTGTGACAATGTAAGAAGAGGACTGATGCAATATTACTTGATGTAATCTGTACTGGTTTTTGCGGCTCTCGCCTCCTCTGGAAGGATGTTTGCTGCAAAGCATGGTCCAGGTTTCCTGGAACACCACTGCAACGCCAGACATGTCTCTCAGCCCTAAAATGCCTGAAGCAGAAAAAGGTGTCCACCGTATGAGCGACATATGTAGTATGACTTCATAGTTTGCCCTTTAAACGTATATGAAAACAAAGTCAGCATCACATACTTTTGTGTAGGTAAATGTTTTAAAAAAAACCCTTGAAAGTAAAACTAAGTAAAACCTATTACATAGAATCATAGAATCATCTAGGTTGGAAGGGACCTTTAAGATCATCTAGTCCAACAATCAACCTAACTCTGACAAAAAAAACATCGCTAAACCATGTCCCACCATGTCAACCTGTCTTTTGAACATCTCCAGGGATGGTGCCTCAACCACTTCCCTGGGCAGCCCATTCCGATGCTTGATAGCCCTTTCAGTGTAAAAAAAGTCTCCTAATATCCAACCTCAGCCTCTCCTGGTGCAACTTGAGGCCGTTTCCTCTAGTCCTGTCGCCTGTGACTTGGGAGAAGAGACCGACCCCCACCTCTCTACAGCCTCCCTTGAGGTAGTTGTAGAGAGCAATAAGGTCTCCCCTCAAAACACGTGGAAAGTTTTCACAGGATCAGCATTTGTGTCAATGAAGATCTTGCTAACAATGCGTGTGCTGCCATGACTCAGGTTAGAAACATACTTTCTCATGTAGCACACTTTTATTTTTAAAAACTATGAAGAAAACATCATGTGTCCTAAGGTGCGGGGTTTTTTTTGTAGCAATACCAATTTGTTCAAAAAAACCAAACCACCTTGACTTAAAAATTTGTCATGTAAAAATATGTGCATTTAAATTTGCTTTATTACATGCATAATGTTTTATGTGCAGAATGCTATTGTAATTTTTTTATCTGGAACTATTACTTTTTTTTTTTAATGCTGTAAATGACCTACGGTGTCGTGCAGTTACGCTGCCGATTGTCCGTAGTGGTGATGCAAGTCGTTAGATGTCAGTCAGCGTATAATAGACATCGGTTGCTGGTTCGTAGTGTCGAACTGCACAAAGGTCTGTCCTCTCCCACATAAGCATGTCGATGTGCTGACTCCGAATTGTGGTTTGGCGATTCTTTAAAAGGTAATTATTGCTGTGAAAGGTATTAAAGTGCTAGACAGTGAGTGCAACTGAAAAGCAGTAGCTGAGGTTCTTTGCTTTTTCAAAGGATTTTAGGTCATTCTTTAGGCTTGTGCCTTAGTCTGGTATGCTGACTATAGGAGCATTGCTGTGCTATAGCCTATAGCACTGCTGATGCTATGTTATAAGCAGCTGAAATGGAAAACATAGCCCGTTAGTGCCTCTCGGGCATGGAAGTTAATCTAAAAGTCTAAAAAGCTTCCCTTACAGACAGGCTCTTGCTGGTTCATCATGTGTGGAGGTCGCAGTGCTCTGCCAGGCTCATCAGATCTCCACTGCCTCCTTTTGTCGTCTTAATGAAAACGAAGCAAATCCAGTAGTGCTGCCAATGGTTTATATTATTTGATGACTTCTGTAAAAGTTTCCCATGATGTCATGATTCCTGGCATCAAGTGTTCAGTTTTACCCTTGTGCAGAGAGACTGCCCCCTCATCCCAGGGGATGAAAGAGGGTAACGGCAGTCTCCCTTACACAGTCAGCAGGGAGGGTTTCATCGTTTGGGGTTTTTTGGCATCTGTTTACAATTGAATTTTGAGCTTAAAGCAATCTCACATGTGCACTGGAGTAAGTAGCAGCTACTTATAAACTTAACATCCAAAAGGCAAGAAGAGAAGAAGATAAATGGTTCCTCGGTCATGCTGGCTTTCGTTTTTTCCATTTGACTTTGACAGGTGCTGTACAGAGCTGAATCTGTGGAAGTTTGAAAGCTTTGGGATGTCGTTTTGCTTCCCCCTCCTCTTTCTGCCTTTTAAGTTGGAAATCACTATCACTTTGGGCAGATTCCTAATGTTGCTTGATGTTTAGATCTTATTTCTTTATTTTCTGCATTATTGCTTTTGGATGGGTACAGACGCTGTGTATTTTCAGTTTCTACTAAGCCTCATTAAAACACCATGTTAATTTAAATGACTCATTTCAAAACATTAAATAAAAAACTGTGGATCATTAGCTTCTATTTAGTACTAGGACATCTGAAGACTGAGATTTATGACTTGCTAATGCTCTCACTGTCAATTTTGTTAGAATTGTACCAAAATTAGCAAAATCTTAAAAAAACCATTGCTCCCACAGCTTCCTAATCATTCCAGTATGAAATGTGGTCCTGTAAGTTTTCATGGAATCTGAAATTGAATTGTTAAATTGGGCATGTATTTGTAGTCATCTGCTTTGCAGACTTTACGTCAGTAAATCATTACAAAAAGTGTCCATCCAGTATTTCTTACAGTTGAACTAGGAAGACCTCTGTCTTTCTGACCTAGTCCTTTGTAGACTTTTTCATGATGAACTTTGATTTTTGTAAGGTCCCCCCCTGCTCTTTGGCTCGTTGGGTTTTGTAGTACTTTTTTATCTACTTAACATTTTTTAGTGATTTCCTAGCACAACCACATCTGTCAGATCTTGGGCTTATGTTCTCTTATATTTCTCCAACTTTTTAGCTTGTGGTTGAGATTTCATAGTTGTGCTTTGTATCTATAGCTGTATATTTTTGTTAATAATGTTTAATTTCTTCCTTAGCTTAAGCTATGGAGGAGGACATTCATCGCATTCAGAAACAGATCTTCTTCACAGACAGACATACACAGCTTCTCATCAGCTTTCTGGATACTCTACTACACACCATCCTACTGGTAACTGTTCATATCGTGAGATTACAGCTTAAATAGCTAAAGAAAAACCCCCAAGCTATTACATATTTTAGATTCAAGTTGATGAATTCTATAATGAGTAATTAATGAATAATAATGAATCCAGAGCGAGTTTGTCATATTAGAAAAGCTGAGTTTGTAGTAGAAAGTGAACAGTCAGTTGTTAGCTTTTATCAAAATGTTGTAAGTCAAAAGGAAAATATAAGGGGGGGTATGCTCAGTAACTTATTGTTGGTTCTTAAGGAAACTGCACTTATTCTTTAAAATACAGCTTTTCCAGGTTTGGCCTATGCATAAGGGCCAAACATTAGGTATGCCTCAAAGCCAGCTGCAGAAATCATGCCAATTCTTTTAGACTAAAGCAAAGAGAAAAACTAACGCAAGTTGGAACACCGTGTTGCTGGTACTTACATGTGCAAAATAAGACAGGGGAAGTTAAAAATGACTTTAAATATAGTAGTGAGTTCGACGATATTACGTCTGCATCAGGATCTGTCTGTGATTCTGATGATACCCTGTTTCCATGTCAGAAGAAGACAGGGCATGACCTCTTCATGCTTGCTTTGCAGCTCAGTTTCTGAGGAAAAATACTTGAGCTCGTGTGCTGGCTGGAATCTACAGTCTCATGGCCAGGCCCTCGATCAGGCTGATGGAGGGTCAGAACTGCAGAGAACATTTCAGGGTGCAGACCCTGCAGTCTTGACATAATCTCAGTTACTCAAAACTCTGGATGTCTCCAGTGTTCCTATCTATTCGGATCCCTCAGCCATCTGTCTAGTGCTTCCCATCTATTCCCATTCCCTCAGCCACTGAAAGGTGTGAGCAACAGGGAACGCATGCAGGTGTTTGTTGAAACAGGGAATGCAGCCAAAACAGCTTTTCTTGTGCCAGTCCTACAGAAAAGTCCAAAATGCTACAAGCTGCCCAAAGTGGAAAAAGATTGATACAGAGAATTTGAGCCCATTTAAGAAGTAATTACAAACGTTTAAAGTGTTCATGTGAAGAGTGGAACAGCGAGTCTTCAAATGAAGGGAGAATTTTATTAGTTGACTTAAATATTGTTTTTAAGCATCATTTTTAACATAAATTTAATAATAGATTTTAAAATGTATACTCAAGTTCCAGTTTACAGTAGCAACACTAAAACAGTTAAACACTGAAAAAATCAATGTACTATAATAATATCGCTAATGTTTCATAGGTTATTTTTAGTTAACTGTGAATGTATATCCTTGTGATTTGATTCAGCTTCTTATAAGTTCATCTGAATTGTCTGTTTGTTTTGTTTCATTTCCCCCCATCCTCATCTAGGTCTTTCAGGAATATTTGATACCTGTATGCACAGTGCTGGTAGCAACACTAAGGAAACTTCTTCAGTTATGAATTTTCTCTCTGCTATTGAGTCTCGTACCGCCCAAGCAGTCTCTTCGGGATCTACCCTTTTACCACAATTCAGGGCTCCTTCCTGGCAGACAGGTGAAGAATTTATCTTAAAATAAAATTTTGTCATGATTATATTGAATGTTTGAGAGAATTTGAAACAAAAATATCCTGTCAGCTGAAAAGGCTACATATCTTCTACCTCTCTTCTGTCTCGGTATTTAAAAATCTCAAAATCAACGAAATTACATTAGTAGAAGAATTGTATTAGAAGAAGAATTACGTAAGCAGAAGTTCTAATTGTTTAGAAGGAATTTAGATGTATAGGATATGATTTTGTCTGATGAGTCAAATTTATTCTCCAAATTTGTGTGGAATTAGTCTCGCTAACACCATAAGCATATTCAGGTAGATTACCTGTATGCCCTAGCAGATCTTTCATTCTCAAACTCTGTTCTTGTCATAGTTCTTCTTCTGTGATATTGCTACTAAAAGTCTATAGATAACTTTAGCCCCTTCGTACAGAAGAGTAATGAGCAAGGTGTTCTCGAAAAAAGGGTCTGAGGTGCATGTCACATAAAAATAAGTGATCTATTTACAAATAAACAAACATGCTGTCTATTTTGGCAGACTGGCTTCCTTCTATAAACCTCCTCCATCTGTCGAGCCTTCTGTGCAGAGCGGGCAACTTTGCATATTTTGAGCTTGCTGTAGACAGCCGCACCAAGATAACTGGTTGCTACTGCATCTGAGGGTAGCTTCGAGTTATGCTAAATCGTATGTGGTGATTATGCAGCTGTGCAATGAATCAGATCTATTCACTGATCTGACAGAAGAAGTTTGGGTGGTTTGTTGTTTTTTTTTTTTTTCTTCCGTTGGTGGGATGGTTTTCCACTGTATCAGCAAGCTGATCTGTGCAGCTGTATCATCACTGGTTCTGATTTTGTGGAGGAGGCATAAGGTAGGAAGAGGGAAGAGGTGAACAATCCTTTCGTTGACAGTTTGCACTTGGTGTGTTAAGTATAAGGTGCAGCTGCATTCTGTGAAGAGCTACTCAAAAAGTTTAGGAGAGAATGTGGCTTTTCACTCACCATGGACAAAAGCAGATATGTGGGAGCACAGATGAAGACAAACACTGCTAGTCTGTTAAAAATCTTAATATAAATCAGTGGTGTTTAGAGTTGTGATTGACCCATCCTCACATCAGATTTTCAGCTGGGAAGAAATCTTTTTTTCTCTTCGTCCTAGCATTTTCTCCATTGCAGCCTGCCTAACAGTGAATTGTGAAGAATGGGGAGACATGCTGTGGGTCGGGTTTGATGTTGATACCAGTGATTGAGAGACTTCTCAGTACTCATTACTAAGAACTCATCAGTAAGCCCATTTTCAATATTACCAGTTCTCTGAGCTTTCTGTTGTCCTTTAATACTTTTGCTGCTTTTCTGTATCCCGCAATCCTCCCAAGTGTCTTTTGAGAGCTTTGTCTTCTACAAACTTTTTTGATGAGGGAAAATAAGTGCCCTTTGCTCTTCAGGGTGAACTTTCTTTAGAAGGTTTTTTTTGACTTTGGGTGTTTCTCCAAACCCTGCAAATGCTGACTGGGGGAGGAGGGTGGGGGAGAGGAACAGTATGTTTGTTACATTGTCCTACCAAGTCTTCCTTTGATAAGTGGGATGTATTATCAGTAGTCCGATTTCTTAGGGTAGTGAGGGCTGTCTGTGTGCACAACTTACTACCTTTGCCATACCTTTTGTCTGCTCCTCTACAAAAGTAAAAAATAAACCACAGCAGTTCTGCCATAATAGTGCTTCAGTGAATGGCTCTTGTCTGGTTTCAGAAATTAGCTGTATAGTAGGAAGGGCTTTAATTTATGGAAGAGAAGGGAAGAACACAGGTTAGATGAGAAATGAACACCTGCAGTTAAAATAGGTATAAATTCTTGCCCTTCTTTGATGCTTCTGGATGCCCCTACCTTTGTGTTAGTGGTAGGGATCAGTAAAAGAGAACCCAGTTGTACATGATGTTGCAGATTTTTAGAACAGGAAAAAACCCAAAGCATTAAAACACTGCTTATGCTTTCTTACTCAGAAAGACCTTATTGTTGACTCCAGAAAAATACCTTGGCGTTCCTTCAGTATCACGTCTCTTCGTATCAGTTTGTCTTGAACTGAAAGGGAGAAACAAAGACTTTCTTTTGCAGCTTCATCTGAAACTTCCAAAGCAATTGTGTGATTAAGTTGCAATTAGTTTAAGAGGATTCATATATTTTAAAATGAAAATGGATTATTTTTTTTTAAAACTGAAGTATTTGTCTCAAAACAAGCTTTATTTACTGAGAGGGTTTTTTTTGTTTATTCTTAAGCTGTTTAACTATTGGAGAAGAACTGAAAAAGGTCAAATTGTACCAGTTATTTTAATTTTTTCTGATTTGTGTACCCTGATAGATTTCCCAGTGGAAATTGATTCCTTTGCAGGTTCCTTTACAAGAAGTTTAAGCCTCTCTGAGAATAAACTTGCTTTCTTCACTTTCCTTCGTACTTTAGAAGTAGTACACAAAGGTCACCAGCACCTACAAGTTACAAGGTGAAAAGCACTGAATGATATGGATCACTGCTGTAAGCTCCAAAGCTTGCAAGGGAATTTCACACTCCTGTTTCAGTTGGAGTTGTATATTCTGTTGAGAAATCTTGTTTAAGCCAGGATGTCATACTAATATCCGGATGCAAATAAGTAATATTATACCTTTCAGTTGGAGAGTTGCTGTTTCACTGTGCAGGTAGTTGCTGTCTATGGGTATTTTGGACTCCAGTATTTTACTTTAGAAAGCATACAAATCATTTATTCTTTGTATTAAAAGTCAAAGCCCTCCTTATAGAAACATATTACAAAGTGCATAGGCCATTAGCTATTTCACTCTTCAGCTCTGAAGTGTTTCACATAAAGTGAGTTATAAAAGTATTGGTGAGGATAAATGCAGGAGATTGGATTGCTCCTTTAACTGTGTATGTATTACAATGCTATGGTGTAATTTTGCCTTTTTACTGTGTGTTAAAGGTGTCCTGGGCTTTTGATCAGTTGTCCTTTACTATGAACTTATTTTTAAACTGATAAAAAAAAAAATCAATAAATAGCCTTCAGTTTCAAAACAGAATTAATATTGTACAATTTTTTTATCCACAGTTTATATCTTAAGGATATGAGTTTTTTCCCTTGGCAATTCACTGTAGATATAGAATTTGGAACTCTTAAAAAAAAACCCTGCACTTCCAGTTTGAAAATACCCACGATAAGTGCCTCCCTTTTTATGTTTTTGTTGAAAAGGGTGGTGGTGATTCTAAAGAAGGTTGTATTTGTAAATGCTGTAAGATCTTAAATTTAAGTTAATTATAGAAATGCAGAGTATTGTGACTTGTAAAGCTCCCTTGTTCTCTTTTTCCTTTCTTGTTTTTATTTTTGTTTTTTCCAGGTATGCATTCCTCAACAGCCACAGAACTGTTTGTTACTGGAGCTTTGCCAACCTCTGGAACATTTCCACCAACATCTGCTTTATCAGCGTATCAGCATCCCAACACTTTCAGCAGTAGAAACTTTGCTACTACCCCTTCTCTTACTCTTCAAGATACTACTTTCAGTGCTACGTCAAATGGTCTCTTAAGTACCCATGATCCTTTATTACAGATTAAAACATCACAAAGCACTGTTCCAACTGCTTTGACATTTGAACGTCTAGGCAGTTCTGTTTTAAGTACCAGTATACCACCTCAGTCATCAACGTATCGTTCTGCTCAAGAATCTGCACCCCATCTTTTGCAACCTCAATTTAGTTTGTTGCCTTCAACCCTTGGAGGAGCTCAGCAGGTTTCTCAGGCATATAGCACATCTGTCTTTACTGGTTCCACTGCTTCTATCGATAGAGCACTTCAGCGAGAATGTAGTGTTATTAAACACCATCAGCGGCCTTCAAGTACTCAGTCTGTTCAGGCTCAACTGACTGTTTCACAGCATTCCTTACACAGCTATTTAACGAGTACAAGTGGAGTTAATTTTCAGGATACATCTAGGCACTCAGCATTATCCTGCAGTCCGGTTGGAGATGTTACTCAGGTGAGCAATGGAGGACCACAGCAGAAGACTTCTCAAGTCACAGTGGAACTTGCTCAGTCGTACACATCTGCGATTCCATCACCTGGTTTTCCATCTGCTTCTACAGCAAAAGTGAAAAACTGCTCCGTGAAGCAGCCTCCAAGGTCAACAAAGACCCCCAAACCTCAAAGTGTAGCTCCCACTGTGCAGACACAAAGCTATGCCAAAACTGCACAAAACCAGAGTTCTGTCATTACAGGCCAAGCACAGATCTATTCTACAGCACAGCTCCCAAGCCTCTTGTCGGTCAGCCAATCCCAAAACTATGTTTCGTCCCAGGCTCAGAACGTGGCACCTGTCAGTCACTCACAGGATTTCTCATCCAGCAAGGTTGAGAAGCTGCCCTCACTGTATAAAACGTTGACTTTTTCTGGGCAATCGCAAACTATTACTTCTGATAGTCAAACTCTAAGTTACTCCTCAGAGGAACAGGTGTTGACTTCAGTTCCAAATGAGAACTACTCTGGGCAAACGAGGGAACATTCTTCGGTCAGCCAATCTCAGAGCTATTCTTCTAGTCACTCTCAGGGTTTATCTCCAGTTAGCCAATCCCAAGTTAGTTTTTCATCTCAATCACAAGTTTTATCAGCTGTTAGTCCTTCAGAAAGCTATTCTTCAGGGCAGTCTTTACCACTAACATCGCCTTCTCTTTCCTTTAATGCCTCTCCTCGGATACAAACTCTTCCAGCCTCAAGTCCTAATCAGAGCTATATTTCTTTACATTCTTCTCAGAACTCTCAGTCACAAGAATCCTCCTCTCCGCAGTCTCAAAAGTTTTTGCCATCTGTCCAGTCTCCTTCTTTTGCACCACCAGCTCACTCACAGACACTGCAGAACAACAGGCCTTCCTCGGAAACAAAGTCATACGTTAAAAGGAAGTCTGACTCCAATTTGTATGCCTCATCAAAACAAGAGGAGGAATTATCGATGCAGGATATGCAGGCGTTGCAACAGCAAGCTACTCTTGAATCTTCCACTCAAAGGCTGACTGATGAGGAGATCAATGCTCAGGATGCATCCTATAGGGTCTCAAAAGCAGATGACAGATACTCTCAAAGCGTGATCAGAAGTAACTCTCGTCTTGAAGATCAAGTTGTTGGACTTACTCTTCAAGGAACAAAAAAAGATGAAAGAATGGTCAATTCTGTGGAACAGCTGTCCCAACATATTGGCCATATCACTAGCCTAAGCCATGATATAAAAAAGACAGCTAATTTAATGCAAACAACACAAGTAACTGTGAGTGCTAAAGAACTAAACCAGCAACATCCTCTTATGCATAAGGTACATGAAAGTAAAGCTCAAGAACAGCAAGGCCAAGTCATTAGTACACCATCGCAGGTTCAACCTCATGCTTTAAGGCATGGTCATCAGCTGTGTTTGCCCAGTGCACAGGTACTTCTAGAGTCAGCCTGCGACTTGCAGATTCTTCATCAGTCAATATTGCAGTCAGGTTTGGGGCAAGCAAAAGCATCACCGCAAGTGCAAAGAATACAGAGTCCTCAGCAGGTGACACATCCATTCCTTCAGATGGATGGTCATATCATTCAAAGCAATGGGGGTCATTCTCAGCAACAGCTTCATACTCAGAATTCAGAAGTAATGAAGATGGACATTTCTGAGCCCTCAAAACCACTACAGCAACATTTGACAAAAGATCATTTTACTCAGACAAATCAACATGATTCAAAAAATCAGTTTGTTTCTCTTAGTTCAATATGTTTCCCAGAATCTATACTTCTCAGTGATGAAAGGAATATATTATCCAATGTAGATGACATCTTAGCAGCAGCAGCCTGTGGAGTGGCACCATCTGACTTTGCCAAATCAGCTTCTAATGAAGAGGAAATCCAGTCTGTTGAAAATAATGAGGAGTCTAAAACACAGTTCCGATCGATGGATGTAAGGCACGTGTCTTCTGGTTTCAGTGCCTCACCTACAGTAGTTGGAAAGCCAGCAAGCATAAGTAATATTTCTCTGAATGGAGGCCAAATTACTATAAATCTTACACCGGTCTCAACAATACAGTCAAAAACTGTGAACCTTGATCAACAACACATTGAAACACCGGATCAAAATGTACCGACGAGAATAACCTCTCCCACCCTTAGACCTAGTCAAGAGGAGCAAGAACAAGGTTCTGTTCCAGTTAAGAAACAATCTAGCATTAGTCACGAATCTGAAGAAGATAATGATGTTTCTGCTGATGGTACACTGAATGCAAGAGACACAGAATTTGTTTCAAGCGGTAAGAGTCTAAGTGAAGAAAGTGCTGCTTCAGAGAATGATTTTAATATGGGTGGTGATGATGGTACAGTGGCAGGTAACCAGTCAAAGGGTCCATTGCAGCCACTGTCTGTGCCCCAAAGTGGAGATGGAACCGTTAGTAGAACTGAAGAAGAATGCCAAGATTTAACTCAAGGGAACCCTCAGAAGAAAAAAAGCAAAGGAAAAAGCCAAAACAAAAATGCTGCAGAAGATGACAGTGCAATTCAGAAACAGGTTAAAAGAAGTGGACAGTGTAAACGACAAAATTCAAGAGGAAATGACTCATGTTTGACATACTCTTCTCCCATTTCTGAAAGTTGTTATGATACTTACCAGCATCAGGAAAGAATGAGGCAAAAAATTAAAGAAGTTGAAGAAAAACAGCCTGAAGTCAAAACAGGATTTATTGCATCTTTTTTAGACTTTTTAAAGTCTGGGCCTAGGCAACAGTTCTCAGCTCCGGCTGTACGAATGCCAAACAGGACTAGGCGACCAGTTACCCAAATAGTTCGTGCCCCTTGCCTCCAGCCCTCTGCAAAGCCTCAGCCAGCAGCAGCAGCACCTGTAGCTGCTGAGGTTAGTGGAGAAAGTCCAACCAAAAAAGTTGATGAAGAACTCAAGAAAAACTTAGAAACGTTGCCTTCATTTTCTTCTGATGAAGATGATTCTGTGGGGGGTAACCATGATCTTCAGAAGAGCATCTCCACTGCGTTGTCCGCCCTGGATGATACATCTGATAGAAAGAACAAATCAGGTAAAACAGTTACTACAAGTGAATATGTTGAAGGAGGTTTCTGTAGCTGATGGGAAATAATAAAAAATAGTTTTAGCTATCTTCAGTTCAGGTAAAGGCTTTGATGGATTTTGGTTTTAATCACAACCATAATTAAGAGTTCTCTTCAAAAGGTGTGTTGACTATGAATGAAACTGGTGTTTTCCACAGTTAGAAAATATGTAGATAAACTTTTTCATGCTACTTAATTAGGACTCTTCTAATGCTGAAAAGTTATTTTAGCCCAGAATTGGAGTAATGTGTCTGTTCTCTGTTCTCTGGCTTAGAATGCTAAACATGATTTTCATCTGGAAACCTCAACAAACCATCATGTCAGAGGTTTTAAATCTTTTTTTTTAAAAAAATTCTAGCAAGAGACCATATTAATAATTGCCATCAACAGAGATTAAGTTCTTCCTAGGTGGAGTTAAACGTGCGCGTTCTGTGATGATAGTTGCACAGAATGTGTTTATGAAAACAGTTTTTGCACTTGTAAACTGAGCACAGGTTTGGTTGTTCTTGGGCAAGATGGGAGTCATTTGCCTTTGATTTCAGCCGTATTAGCCAAGAGTGTTGTAGCTTCGTGTTGATACACTTCTAACAAAGGAACAGAGTTGTTTTGGGCAGGGAAGGGCAAGCAGCAACCACCCATTACTGAGCAGCAATTAGTTTTCCACATACTTTTCATTTTCCCTTGGTTTATGTCTATGCTGTGTGTCGGTGTTCATAGCTTTTAACTGATGCTGCTGTGTTTTGAAGTATTTTCAACATATAGCAATGTTTTTGCCTAGACGGACCTTTTCAGTAAAGTTTGCTTTCTCTGGTAAGCAATTAAAACCTCTCCAGCCAATCACAAAACTGTACTAATTCAAGAGAAATACCATTGTCTTCCAAAATAATCACAGGGAGAAAATGAAACTTTTCTTAAACTCTTCCGGGACCCACAAACCATGGGCTGGTTCTTAACAAAATAGGTAATTTTTTTTCTTTTTAGATTGAAGGAGAGAGGGAGAATATTTTTCTCTAGAGGTGACATGATTTACTAAAAAATATGTAGCACAATTGAACTTTAGTTGTAATAATCAGACCTAAAATACCAGAAAAAGGTTACAGAATACATGATATACTAAACAATGCCTCATCCTAATTACTGTTCTGTTTTGTTCTATGGATATTTCTATTAAATTCTGTTGAGTTCATGCATTTAGAAAGTCTATTACAGAAGCTGAAGTTCCTCATGTTTCTTTCAGTCTAATATGTATTTTAAACAAGAAAGCAGTGACCCTTTTTTCCCCCAGAAAGCCAAAATGTGGACAATGCCACTGTTTGAGCCTCTTGCTGAAGTTTGTTGGCTTTAGTAAGCCACGTTCTGTGCACAACTTCCTACAGAAATATTTCAGAAGTTTTTTGTTATAGAGGCATTTCCATTAAGGTTTTATTTGCAGTGATTTCTTTTACAGTATTATTGTATCTTCGTTAATATTCCTAAGGTTGAAACATTTATACCAATAATTCCTTGAATTCACCTTTCTGTTCAGTTGTATACAAGGCTGTTTGTACATCAGACGAGATGCTTAGTATGCTTAGAAGTAGATGACTTCTTTCCTACTTGCTGTTATTTTGCAGATTTTTCTATTAATTCCTTCTTCTGTCTGTTTTTGTGCGCAAGTATGGAAAGACAAATACTAAAACACAATCTTTTGTTGTTAGTACTAAGTAATGTGTGTACAGTTGCCTGCTGTTCTGAAGAATGTGTAAATATACGTGGGGAACTAATAATGCCATGTGTACACCTGTCATAGCTTTCACTGAACAAAGAAATACAACATATTTGCAATAATGGGATATGATATATCCAGAAGAACATATTTCATAGCTTAGCAACTTTACTGAGTTGATTTCACCAGTCTTCACATATCTGGCATATGGCTTTTTTTATCAACACATTAATTTAATATTTAAATCATTTGTTTTGGATAATTTTGTTAAAATATGTCATGTTATCTTTTTCTATTTTTTTTTTCAAATGAAAAGGTCAAGAAATAACAGTGATTGCAGCAAAACTGTAAAATGGTTATCTTTTCCAGTTTGAAGTTAGTTTCCTAAGTGATATTAGTAATTAAGCTATAGCTAATATAACTTGATTTCTTTTAGATAGCGAGTAAGTGTTAAAACTAATTGGTATAAGAGTATAAAGTAATAACTACAAGGGATTCTAATTTTTTTTTTTTTTCAGTTGGGAAAGAATAGTAATTTTGAAAGGTGGGAGTTTTCTTTGGCTCTGGGACATTGAGGAGAAGAATGTTCTTTCCCTTCTTTCTTTCAGTAATCAGTTCTCACTGCTCATCTCTGCTAATACTAAAAATTATTAGGATATTGCCAAAGTTTTAATCTGGAACTTCCAGTCATATTATTACAAGATATAATTTATAAATGCCCAAAAGTCATACAGCAAATATTTGCGTATTTCATGTGTATTTCCCTTTCCTTAATCCAGTTTAAAAAGACTTTACCTATTACCTTTACAATCGTAGTTGTTTATTCACATGAAGTGCAACAGTATTTCCTGTTGATTATGTCTGTAACTATCAAATTGTTTTCTAAAGCATTCACCTGCATAATTTCTAGATCCAAATATATGCAGCAGTTTAATACAAACAGAGACATACTAGCTACAATATTTTGGTTTTGTTTAAGGTTTAGCTGTGTCGAAGATAATGCTTCTATTTTAACTCCTAGACTAGGTGTTTTTTCTAGAATAGATGTGTTTATTTTGTAACAGGAAAGAAAAAAAAAATAAATCTAGCTCCTAGCTCCCATTTTATGTTGCTAATTCTTGATAATTTAAGTAAAATTTGGGTTTTTTCTTCAGAAGCTGACAAAATGGCAGTTGTTGCTGCTGCTGCTGCTGCCACTACTGCTGTAATAAAGCAGGAATCTCCACAGACAACTGCTCCTGTAGTCAGTGTGCAGGAGAAAACGAATCCAGCTGACGCCTTAAAAGTAGCTCAACAGGATGCTATGACTTCAGAACAACTGGCAAAAATACAGGCAACCGTTGCAATAGAAGGATGTACTGATGAGGAGAACACGGACAGTGGAGGAGAGGGCATGTACAGAGAACGTGATGAATTTGTAGTGAAGATTGAAGATATAGAGACACTAAAGGTAATTTGAATACTTGCTGGGGCTGGGGCGGGAGTCACGAAAAGTCCTGCATGTGAATTTAGCCTCAACAAACTACCAAAAGGGGAAAGGCTGTAGATCAGTTTTCTGTTTCTATTCTAATATTCCCTGGGTGCTGCCAAGATGCCTTGAAGGTGCCTTTCTAGTACAGGTTATGAATGTGTTTTGTATGTACATAATCCATTTTATGTTACATACATAATAATGTAAATCTACATGCAGGTAACCTCTATTAGAACTTGGAATTACCTTTTTTTATTATTAAAAGGCAGAATTTTTTCTGGGTTTTTTTTTGTTAAGATAGTAGTAGGCTTTCAAGTGTGAGGTGTTGAGGAAATTACTTTTGGACTTTTGCAAAAGATCGTGGAATTGTCTTGTCTTTTTTTTGGAAGGGGTTCTGCTTGCTATTCCAATAAGAAATGACTTCCATAAGCAACAAGGACAACTCTTCACATGAGTTTACAGGAATGTGCCTTAGTTTTGATTTCTTGTTTTGTTTTAGTTTTGTTTACTTCTTTTTAATTTCTTCTGCATGTTTGCCTTTTTTGCTATCATAGCCAGCAGTATTCTTACCATTAATTTCTAATACTTTTGATTACTTGTCTATATGTTCATCCTCTTGAGCTTAAGTTTCAAATGAATTTATGTAGCTTTGTAACATAAGACCAGTGTTACCAGTTTTAAAATATTCCCTTGTGACTTATAAAACTGATTTTTTTGTTATGAGATAACTTTAAACTTTGTGGTGTTTATTTCTTTAGTTGTCTAAACAGTCACGAAAAAGGAGTCAGTACTTGATTTTATGTTTTCCAAAAAGAAAGTTTTTGAATTAGTAGTTTGCATATAGGATTTATAGAGAATTCTCATTTGAGTTAATAATTACAATTTTTTTTAACATAGTTTGCATGAAGAAGAATATAAACTCAAACTCTCTTTTTTTTATGGTTAAGTTGAACTGAAAGTGTAAAATCTGCTTCACACTGAACTATCTCTTTTCCCATTCGTGCAAACATCATGTTGTAATGTACCTGGGCTTCTGCTACAGAATCTCTAGGGACCTGCAAGCTTTTTGCTTCTTATTGTGATTCTTGCATTTTTGTTTTAAAAAATATTTCACAGAGCAGAAGAATAAAAAATGGGAAAATGTTATACTGTTTTAAAAAATAAAGTTCTGTGGCTCAGTTGCATGGTACACAGGTTAAGACATTACACCATAGGCAAAGCTGGTTTCATCACTGTGAAAGTAAAATTTATAGATTGCATTATACTTATTGTCATTCATGTCGTACCGTCTTGATGCAAATGACGTGTAATGACTAAGGGTTTGCAATTTTGAATAACTTATTTCCATTTTATTCCTGGGTAACTTGCTCAAAAAGTGATGCACAAACATACTCCTGGAAGAAAAATAAGCACTGTTTTTAGCAAATAATTTTATATTCTTACAGGTTGCTTTGCAAACAGGGAAAGAGCCTCCAGCTATTTGGAAAGTACAGAAGGCTTTATTGCAAAAGTTTGTTCCTGAAGTGCGAGATGGACAGAGAGAGTTTGCTGCTACTAACAGTGTGAGTCTTAAAAATTCTTTCTGAAGCCTTGTGGGAACTGATTTCCTTAATGGAAGTCTAGGAAACAAAATAAAATGTGATTCTGGCATGCATTCTTAGCAAGCATCCTTGGGGGAATCCTTGGATTTCCTTCTACTCTAAAATTCTCTCTAAATATGTTTACGGGCAGATTCTTGGCTTTCCAGCATGGGTTCTTTGGTATCACTCAGGCTGTGTAAAGGAACAAGTTTTCACAACCAGAATAAAGTCAGTGGAAATGGGCTTGTGAACCAACTGCTTTGTACAACGGGAAGGTTACAGATAGAACACAATTTCAACAGACAGCCCTTTGCCAGGCAAATAATTCTTTTGAGGTAACACATGGGGAGGATTAAATAAAGGGAAAAAATGAAGCCCAAAGTACCTCTTGCCTTGTTTTCTTATTTTTAATAGTATGTGGAAACCATTGGAGAATTTATCTTAAATTATAAATATGTAGGATGGTTCATCTTTGTATGTAAACAGGTTGGTTTTAAACCTACTTTTTTTCTTTAGTATTTAATTTTTTTTTTAAATTATTAAGCTCAATATTTTTACTTAACAGAAATACTTGTGTAATTATGTTGGGTTTTTTTTTTAGTATCTTGGGTATTTCGGCGATGCAAAAACAAAATACAAACGAGTATATGTGAAGTTCATTGAAAATGCAAACAAAAAGGAATATGTCAGAGTATGTTCAAAAAAACCACGAAGCAAGCCTGTACAGTCAGCAAGGTATTTTATTTCAATTTGTTTTTCATTTTGCCATATTGTTTTCATATTGAGAATACACCTGTTTTAATAAACAAGAATTATAACTCAAGCTTGTGTTAAGTCGGCCTTAAGTTGGATGCCAAGAACTGTGTGTTTTGCTTTAAGAAATGAGATATAAATTCCTGCCCTATCAAGACTCCCCTATCTTGAATCTGTGGATTGCAGAATCCTTCGTGTTAGAGTTGTTAGGGCTCCACATGCTGTTTCTTTCTGTCATCTTTTGCCCTGTTACTCCACATAAGGATAGAAGCCTACGATTGTAATGATTTTAATTTTTTTGTGTTTTGTTTTCTCCTATCCTGTGGACTTTGCAAATTAGGTATGTTTTTCCAGATTGCTTTAATGACCGTCCTGTCCCAGTATGCTAGAAGTACCGTGCTTTCTTCTCAATCCTGGAAAGTTAATTTAAAAACAAAAGTTGATTGTTGAAGTTGGTTGTTGCAAGGATGTTTTTCCTTCTTTTGTATGTCCTTGCACACTGAGGATGTTTTACTTCTCTTATTGCACCTGCCCTACCCGCCTCACTTCATCCCAAAAAGCTTTATACCTTTGAGTCATCCCATGTAGCCTCTCTCCATGCTTTGAAATCAGTAATTCCAGTAGTATTGCCTTTAAACCACCAGCAAGGCTAAATAAAACCCAAACAAATCTGTCACCCTGGAGAGCCGTGTAAAGAACACTGGTAAAACAGGATGGTTTTGATTATTCTAGTAAATAAACTGCTAGTCCTGCAAAATGTTATGACCATAAGCATCTCTCACACAGATACTTTGGCTGTCTCTGAGATTTCCTGTCACCTTCCTTCTGATAAGGCTTCCACTGTTAATCACTTGCTAACGGTTCTCCTATTGTGCTTTTGGAAAAGATTGCAGATTCTGTACTGTGCAAACTCTGTCATGCTTTAATGATTAGCTTATTTTATCTTCTCACAACTTCAGATGATATCTGAAGGTTTTTTCTCTCTCTATGGGTTTTCAATAAGTATAATATAATGCAGATATGTTTTCTTTATCAGATGGTAGTAAACAGGAATGAAAAATATTACAGTGTTCTTCAAGAAATAACTGGGTTTTTAAGTCTAATTTGCTCTCAAAGCAAGCAATGCCATCAGATAATCAATTTTATAAAATAATCATGATCTAATTAAAACTTTAAAGCTGGCTAGGATTTTGATGCTCTCTTTTTCTTGGGCTACAGAAGATTGTTCCAGAACCTGTCCCTCCAGTGCTCTGAAACAATCCTGTTTTTTAGCCAAGGCATGACCGTGATTAGCTTGTATCCATATGTTCTTCTCAGTACTGTTTTTGGCTTTTATTTCTGTCTTTCCCTGGTGTTTTTACTGCATGATGTGTTTCTGGAGAGCAGTCAGATTCCACCTCTGTCTTCGTTTCACTAAGCTGGATTAATCAAGGTCTTTCAACTTCCTCATCTAAGGCAGGCTTTCCATTCCTCCACTCACCCTAGTATCTATTGTCTCCATCCGTTTTGCTTTGAAATCTTCATCTCTGACAGATGACTGGAACTATTCTCAGTGTTCCAGAAGATACTGACAATGTTTCTATTGTACGTTTCACTGCTTTCCCATTTGGACAAAAAAAAGCTTGCCTGGTACTTCCCAGAATTGTATTCCCTGCCACGTTCTCAAAACTGTAGCGCATTATTAGTCCTAAAGTATATAACTTTGTATTTACGATATTAAGTTTCCTGTTTGCTTTCCTGTTTTGAGTGGGGAAGTGAAAGGAGAGGAGTTGTCTGGTTTCTTATTCCATTCCTCAAGATCCTGTATTTCCTGCATTTTTACCCAGATGATATTCTTTCCCATCTCTGTATGGCTGCAATATCCCAAATTCACTTTGTCAGTGAATTTCATTGACTACTAGAATTTCTTAAGTCTGTCAAGTCTGATTTTTTTTTTTTTTCCATTAAAGAATCAATTTTGATATTAGCTCAATTCTCCTTTAGCTCATAAATTCTATTGACATCGGGCAATTTGAACTTTCTGTGCCTGTCAATCTAGTTATAAAATTGAAATACTATTTAATCATTGGTAGTTGAGAATAATTATTAAGCTTTATATCAAAAATATAGTACTATAGTGTGTATGACCTAATTCCTAGTTATATGTAACAATGAAATAAGTATATATAATCTGTGAGGAATATATTCTCGTTAAATAAGATTAGCCATCTTATTAATGCCAAAACTTTTGTGGTAATTATTTTCATAAAGATCATTTTTGTAATATTGCAGGACTATTCATTGCAAGCCTAGTAGTAGCAACAACAAAACCCCTGATCCACCGACACCAAAACCAACAGCAGCAAAAGTCTCTTCTGTGAAACCCAAAGCGAAACAGCCAAAGGTAAAGGCTGAACCACCACCAAAGAAAAGGAAAAAGTGGAAAGAAGAGTTTTCATCTTCCCAGTCTGATTCTTCACCTGAGGCCCAGAGCGATGAGGATGGTGAGCAAAATACTATTGGTAGCATTTAGGCCTGTTTGAACTTATCTGAAATAAGTATTATAAAAATGTGTTACTCGATTTTGCAAATTTTTCTTTACTAGCCTCAGGGAAAAAAAATAAAATCTGTCAGTGCCATGCAAAATTTATTTCCTAAATTTTTTTACTTCATGTTTGTGTATGAGCGAATGTGTGCAAATGAAGTTACTGCAAATGTAGTTAATCAAATAGATAAATGTATTTTTACTACTTGCTTTTTAAGATGGGTACAGTTGCAGGGGAAGGACCTGATTTGATTTTTGAATACGTCTCAAGAATTGGATTCTTCTTTAATTTTCCATTGTGACCCTATGTCATGTCTAAAATAACATTCCTGCAATGCCTGTCTGCATGCAGTTGTGGGCAGAATTCAGATGTTCCTGTTGTTTTTTCAAAACCCAAGGAGAAAAAGCAGTTGACTTCTTGGCTGCTTCATTGTTTGTCTGAATGCCAGCTGTTCAAATGCAGCCTGCTGAGCAGATTTGCTGTTGAGACATTCATGGAGTCTTGGAATGTCTTGAGATATGACGTTTGCAGAAATTCTCCGGAACAAAAAGGAATTTTGGAAGTGTACTGTGTTGATAGAAATTACCTGTGGTAGCAGATGTAAAGTGTTTTGCAGTTTTTTCCTTATTTCCTGTATGTTTGAAGTTAAACTGTGTAGTCCCCATGCTTGGCCATGGTGACTTTAACTATAGACAAGCTATGGTTGGTGGAATTCAAATAACATTTTTCAAGCAAATTTACCTGAATAATCATTTATATGTACAACAAAATTTGAAGTAACCTGGTGGTGATAGTCCCATAGGAATGTGGATTTCTGAGAAAGTTTAACAACCTTGCTGGCTAAATTACTGCAAAACAGTGGTATCATATATGGAGCCTTTGGAATGCTTAGTAGTACCGGAGACTACTCTATGTGCATGCTTAAAATTGCTGTCTGTGAGAAAATAAAAGCTTCCTCAGAATAAGTATAAATAAGCCTAGCTTGCTTTGCTGGTAAAAATTTGGTCTTTTGGTGTTTTTTGTGAGATGGACAATTAGGTGGGATTGACTTTGGTACACAGGCTCCGAAGTGACATGGGTGCTTTTGAATGTTTTGCTGTTGGACGATTTTGAGATTTGTGGTTTTAGGAGGTACTTGCATTGACAGGAAACCTGCACTTAGGACACTTTGCTTGGCTGAAGTTATTCATTATCCCTTTTCTCTAGACTTTCATGTACAATAATAGAAAAATGTTTAAAATCCGTAAAATAGAATAATCTAAATGCTGATATTTACAAGTAGCTGTAAGTGTTTCTAGAAAAAAATTGTACCATTTGTACCAGATTTGGTGTTTGTACCTGATTTTGGCATATGAGTAGTTTGAGTATTATTTCTGATTGTACACTTTTAATCTCTTGGGATACCAGTAGAGGTCACTTGTGTTTTAAGAGAGACAGCCTGTAGTTTTGAAAAACACAAATATTTGGAGGATATTGAGGGGGAAAAAGATCATTATATTCTGATTAATTTTCAGAGCTTGTACCTCCAGCTCCCCTTGTTACTCGCTTTTTAAATACAAGAGCTATGAAAGAGACTTTTAAGAGCTACATGGAGTTGCTGGTTAGCATTGCCTTGGATCCAGACACAATGCAAGCCTTGGAAAAGAGCAATGGTACAGTATGTTTAACATTTGTGTGTTATTATTAGATTTTAAGATTATTAATCAGTAAAGTAAATGTTTTTTTTAAAAAAAAACAAACTTTTTTTACATACCCACATCTGAAGAGCACGTCACGCAAATTACTTACATGTGTGTGAATATATTTATATGTATACTTGCAGTATCTCTTTGAATAATCTTTGTCTGATTTGTTATATTAGGCTTGTGCTGTGACTGTCAGAAGTGAGCTCTTTGTTCCTGCCGTTACTATCTCTTAAAATCTTAGCAAACATTTCTTTCAAATTACAGTGTTTCGAGAGTGTTTACTTTCTTATGAAGAAATACATTTATCAGTAGTTCTGATTCTTGCTAGTATTAAAAAATCTGCATTTTGAGCTCTGAAATCTTAAAATTCTGACCAACGACAATTGTATTTCACTTTTTCTTTGAGGAGAAAGTGCTTGGACTTATTTACTATAGTGGACTCCAGGGTACAAGTCAAAACTTCTGTTTCTCAAAATTTAGCAAAGCACTCATGTATAAAGACAGAGGTCCCCCAAAAGCAATCATTTCATTTATTATTTAGTTGCAGGCTGTTGTTTTGTATTATATTCTGTTTGCTTATAGTAAAAAACGTGTTTTCTAGACTCTCCTTTCCTGGTTTGTCCATCAATGCGCACTTACCTCAAGGTTTCATACCCATGTGTTATGTCAGTGGTCTCACTAAAAGCAAAGAAATTGACTTTATAAATAGAAGTCTCCATACTGAGCTGTAAATTTTCGTTCATGGCCACATGCCTATTTTCAAATGTATATTGTGCAATTTACAGTGGTTTAGCAGATAACTTTTATCAGTAAGCACTTTCCTCAATTCCTTTTGTTACAAATGGCAACAGGGTCATCTCTTGTAATATGGAACAGTGAATGTCAAAAACACGTACTTGTCTTCATAGAACTGCCAATTGTATTGCACGGAAGAGGATTATCTAGGAAATGGTTTGAAATTGTCTCTTAAGATTTATGCTCTATGTTGCCCTATCTTCTTATTTTCAACAAAGAAAAGTCGGAGAAGGAGCAGGATTGCAACCAGCAATTAAACTGCATAGTATCTAGACCAGTTTAGCAGGCTGTTCCAAAAAAAGAGGTGTTTTTCCTCTCGCATTTGAAGTTAGTTTATGTGCAAATTGGATTATTTTTTACTTCCATGTTTTATGTTAATGGGAAGAGGTATAGATTGAATAGGTATCTATCTCATTACTATGTGTCTCTTAATAATCAACTGCTGTGGTTTTCTTATGTGTCTTTTAGATGAGCTACTTTTGCCTCACATGAGAAAAATTGATGGTATGCTGAACGACAATAGGAAAAGGCTGCTTTCCAAATTACGCTTGGATCATACTTTCAAGGTATTCTCTTCTAAATTCTAGGATTTTTAAAGTAATGTTATGAATAAGCCATTTGATGCATACCATGCAGGCACAACTTAAAACCCAGAAGGCAAATTTGTAACAGAAGTGAATATGGATTTGAAAGAGATGCTATAAATTCAATGCTTATATGTGGCATTTGGAGAACATTTTGTGATGGAGGAGTTTATACTGCAAAGGTAAAGTTCTAGTTTTACTCCCCATGCTTTCTGGTTCATTTTCAAGCATTTTTTCTTTTAAGCTTTTAAGAAGAAAACCTGTTTGCTGTCATTCTAGAACTTAAGTGATTGTATTGCCTAAAAACCTTGTGATTGTATTGCCTAAAAGCCTTAATAAACTTTTACATGAAATAGCTATGCTGTGGAGCAGGTGTCTGAACTTCTTTGAAGTAGAGAATGTGATCAGAGTAGTTTAAAACGAGGACAGAGGGAACTCTTCTGTGTGCTCTTTCATGTATCTTCAGTATGGACGATTGGGAAAAGTGTGGATAACAAGCCCATATTAAAGCAGCTTTGACACAGTAATAAAAAACAGATCTGGATGTGGACAGGGAAGAGAGCAGCTGTAGCATCTCAGTAGAGGGAAGGTTAATCACTGCAGTTTTTACCGTTCCCACCCTCCAAGCAACAATACAGATTTTGAAAGTGTGGTAATGTGAGTTAAGGTTATTTTCACCCTTAGCTGTCAATGTCTGTAATCAGACTGGTTATTTCATCCTGTAACAGTATTGAGACAAATAACAGTAAAGGAGACCTGTCTTTAAACACCATCAGATCAAGTTTGTTCTTTCGCCTGTCTTTCTCCTGTCCCTTTATGTCCACAGTACAGAGATACGTGGAGAATTAGTTACCTCTGTACTGCTGTGTGCTTATTTCTGGGAACTAGGTGAGGAGGGAGGTGATGGCAGACTTGGCAATTCTGCTTTTTCATCATGAAATCTTTAAAAGATCTTTTTTCCCCACAGCGCATTCCTGGTAAGTCTTGTGGGACACTAAGTGACCTTGTTTCAGGGGTAAGAACATCATAAACCAGTGAAGCTTTAATTCACGTGATTCTTGGATGTTATTATTGTTAGTTACGCTGTTTTCCCAACAGCTATACAATTTGTACCTGCTTGAGCAGAATCTCTTGTGGCTTCCTCCTTACAGCAGGAAGGCCTGGGGAGGGCTGTGTGCTTGCAGACCGCGCACAGAGCCTCAGAGAGGTAGCACGTATTAACCCTCCATTTCTGGTTTTCTTCCTTGGTAAGAGTTTTGCAGAGAAGATAGGCCACGTTAAGGTAGGATGTGAATGTGTAGAATTCTGGTTACATTCACATAAACACAATGTGAGAGGTAGCTTATTTTGGTTTTTTTCCCCCAGTTTAAGGGAAAAACACTAATATAATATTTTGTAATACTAACATGTAATTACATCTGCTTATCTGTTGGAGTTCATAACTAATACAATAGCTTTGCTGTGTGTTCACTTAGAAGCAGATTATGCACCCTACCTCTAAAGTTAACTTAAACCTGTATTTCATAGTATGATCTGCAAGAAATTAATGGAGTTACAAATGTAAGGAAGGGATCTGCTTGTGATGTAAACTGTGAGATAAAAGCCCTTTTATGTTTGCCTTCTGGTATGAAGGTGTCAACTTGTGCTATCCTTGGGTCAATATTTCAGATAAAAATGAAATGGCTGTTTGTCATCATAAGTGTTTGTGTGTGTTAGGAAAATGTGTTTGATACTCTCTAAGATTCAGGTTAATCTGATGATTAATACAGGAAAGTCTGCTTCTGTTCCAGCTTTGATCAAATGACTAGTTCAGATATTAGAGCTGAATGGGGCACTGAAGCAAGCAGTAAGTGAAAAATATCATTAGCTTTCATGAGTATCATTCAGTTTGAATATTTTTACTATTCTGCATTGATAAGCGTGGATGAATTTAAGGTATTTTTTCCACTGGATACAATCAATATGGGATATTTTAGCACTGTATTAAAAACAAAATCAGACATGGAAGTCAGCACCAAGTCAGGGTTCAGTAGTTTTGCCTGGAACAGTCTTTATAGTTCTAACAGTTTATCACATCCTTTGGATTACAGTTTTTTTATAAACAAAATTAGAAAATATTACTGTTGCTTTAGTTGAAGCTTGGTAAATGAAGTGTCTTAGCTGAATTGCGTAGATTTCATTTGGAAATAATTATCACCATTTTATGTTTTGTGCTCTCAAAAATGCAGAAATTGCTAGTATTTTCTTCATTCCAATTCAAATTTGTCTGTTTTAGGTCAGTGGTCCGGCCATATAAACTGTTCTGGTTAATAAAAATACTCCAGAGGAAGGCAGAATTTGCCAAAGCCCCTTGACACTCAAAGTCAACCTTCAGGAAGGCTGTTACAGTGGATAGAAAAACTAAATAATTTAAACCTGCTGAACTTGTTCCAGTTTGAAAGCATTGCAATGAATATTGTATACAGCCAGGTTAGCTAGTTGAGGTTACTGCTACCACTATGCAACTGTCTGTGCACTATAACTTTTTACTGAGAGGGTTCTTTTTATAAGGGGAAAAATAGCTGATGTATAGAAAGTATTAAGACATTACAGGCAGGGGAGGTTGTTGAATTCTAGTACTTCTTGTTAAAAGAAAATACAAAAATTTAGTTAACTTCATATTTTAACCCAATAGTTCAAATTAGGTCCTTAAGCTGCAGTGAACCATTGATACATTTTTCTGTGTGCCTGATTCCCCCTGTCTCCCCCCATACTGGAGTATAATACAAAGAAATACATGTGCATTTAACTCAATATTTTTTGGTCAGGATCAGATCATTAGCATAACAGAACTGTTTCAAAGCAGCTGCTACTGTAATGCTGTATTTGTACAACAAAATTGTATTCCAGTTTACTCATGTAAATAATGTTGAACTGAACTGGTAGAAATGCAGTTGACTCCCATGAGTTAATTTGTCTTACAAACTTGTGCTTTTTTGAACCAGCCATGTACTTCACTGTGCATGAACTTTTCTACCTGACAAATATGGTAAGATGCAATTAATTTGTATTTTGCAAAAGCTGGGACAAAACCTATGAAGATATTTAGGCACCCAGTCCCTCTTCCTGTGCCTGACTAGCCATTAAGTACTTACTCAACAGAGATTCTTGGGTAGAAATGGAATGGGAAGCATTTTAAAAGGTAAAAATTGCCTAGTGGAGCCTTTTTTTGCTTTCTAATGAAACAATCACAGATGATAATCTGAGATACAATAGAAGAATCTTCTCTTGAAAAATTATAGCAGTCAAGAACTGGTGGTCATGCTTTTCAAACTGTATATGGTTGCTTGATCTGATAAAGACCTTTTATCAGGTCTTTGTGGAAGAATATGTTGTTTTATAATGGGCTGCACTGTAACCTTTCACAGAAAAATGGCCAATTTATCAGCAGTCTGGGTGGCTGGTTGTTCTTGAATTTTTCATAATCCTTTCTCTTTATATGCTCTGTTTAAAGAACGCTTTGGAAAACTTTCCTGAACTGACAGTGATCACTCGGGATTCTAAGGCAAAAAGTGGAGGAACGTCTGTGTCTAAGATCAAAATGAATGGTAAAGCTTACAACAAGAAAACACTGAGGGCCTCTAAATCAACCACTAAATTAGCACAGGTGAGTGTTCAGAGGGTTCATTGCTGCCATCATCTGAGTTCTAATATAACCACGTTTATATACAATACTGCTTCATGTATTGGGTTTTTCAGTAGATTTATCAAAATACAAAATCTTTGAGTGAGGTGCTTTTTCTGTAACAAAGGAAACAACATTTAAAGCAGTATAATAAATCATTGTTTTCACTCATGTGTGAAACAGAGTTATATTCCAGTAGAGAGATGAAATATAATAAATAATTTTACAGTTATTTCCCTATTTAAATTCTATGTTTAGACCCGAGTGCTCTAAGCCTTCTGTAGCAGCTACTCGAGCTTGCAGGAAGATGAAGTGGTAGCGTGCTGCTCCCCTGATGCAGGCGGCAGTCGGGAGGTGGAGGTGGAGCTGCAGCCCCCTCGGCTTCTCTCGCCACCAGAGCAAGGGCTGAACCTCAGAGCCCGATTCTGCGTAGCCGTCAGTCCTCCTACGCTGTTGCTAAAGCAGCCACAATTTGTCTTCCACATTGCAGTTGTGGTAAAATCACTCTGGAGCTCGTAATCATAACAGTTTCTTAAACTTGGGGCAAAATCTCTGAAGTATATGATGCGATGGCTTCTAGGTCAAAAATGAAAAATTAGTGTTAACACTGTAAGAGAGCTGAGATTAGGTAACGCTTTTGAAAAATTTAGTTCTGTACTGCTCATTTCCAATGACAGAATGAAGCTGCGTATCTGAAATTAAAAAAAAAAAAAAAAAAGCATTAAAAAGTGAGATTGTAAAGCTTGAGATGTACACGTTGTTAATTTCTGTAGTATTCTGAGGGAACTCTGGCTAGGTTTTGCTGGGTACTGGCTCACATAGGCTTACCTCCCAGCACTAAATAGTAGCTAGACAAATGACCTGTAAATATAACCCCCCCTCATGTTTTTTTCCAAAGCAACATAAGTATAGGTCAGCTCCTCTGAAGCACTAACTATACTTTTTCACACTGATACCCATTGATCTGGTAGAAAAATAGTTAAGCTTAGGTTATTCTTGCATTAGTTTTTGAGAAGGGGGGTGTCTTGCCTCTTTTAGACTCGCAGTGCATTCAGGAGGATTGAGAGCATTCTTAAACCTGGTTTTGATAAAATAATGCAGGCTGGAAAGTGGAGATAGGAGATAATTATGATGTTGTATAAATTATAGTGTACTAAAATATGTCAAAGCAATTATTTGAATGAAGTATTCTGTTTCTGAATTGTTGGAAAAAAATATGTTTCTAGAATAAAATGTCTATCATATCTCTGTCTTGGAAGATCACATGAATTTACCTAAAATAACTATTCTTTCTGCAGGAGTTCACAGTAGATCCAGAAAAAATACATTTGTATTCTTTGTATCACTCACTCCATCATTACAAATATCACATATATCTAACATGTAAAGAAGAGGTAAGCATTATTCTCTTTGAAATACTTTTACATTTCTTGAGAAAATTTATTGATTAAACTGAGTCCAACTAGGGGGACTGTTCTCTTCTTCTTGGTAAATGAGTATGGATTTTGGCCTCCTATTTTAATTAATTCTCTATGGCAAAGAAAAGGGTATGCTGAGCACGTGTGTTGCCCCTAATGGACACTGCTGCCCAGAACATTCACAGATGAGGCTTACAAGATCTGCAGGAAATCAGTTTCCTTCAGGATAGGCAAACATTCTTCACTGTTCCAAAATAAACGAAACAAATTTTATCAGTGTGTGTAATTCCTCAAATCTAGGAGCTACTTTTGTCTTAGAATGCCCACTCCTTTATTTTTTTTTCTGCAAATCCTTGGTGGAAATATTCTAGGTAGCGGAAATATGAGAGTTGAGCTCTGGCTCTGGTGCTAAGAAATGTATTTGGGGGGGGGCATTTTTCTTTGTTTTTAAAGCGTAAAGGTTGTCTTCCAAAGAAGGGTCTGTCTTAACTGCAGAATATTATAAAAATGAAAATTCTGAAATGCTGACAGCCTAATGTGCATATGTATGCATCTTTCTCTTTCTTCCCCCCCTTCTCTTTTTTAAAATAGATTTCTTCTGTTCAGAAGAAGAGTGCAGATCTAGGACAGGAAGAGATTGTGCAGCTGTGCATGAAAAATATAAAATGGGTGGAAGATCTTTTTGAAAAGTTTGGTGAACTTTTGAATCGTGTTCAGCAGAAGTGCTCATAACAGAAACGTATCCCAAATCTCACATTTTTCTACGGCACTAACCTGATGGAACAGAAGGCTCGGAGAGAGGCTCTGATTTCTTTTACAATGCCAGACTGTGTTCTTGTTCATAGCCATTTTTATTTCTCTTTATGGAACTTTTTGCCTTGGCTCTTGCTAAGGAAAAGTGATGCTGCCAAGGAAGTCAGTCCTTTGGAGATGGAACTAAATGTAAACCTAACCACATTTTTAACCTGAAGAATTATTTTCTATTTTGTAAACTATTGGATAACTTAGCTTTATTTTCAGAAATGTTTTTGACAAGTGATAAAGCATGCACTACACATACTTTTTTCTTTATTGCTAAAAAGATAGCAACACTTAAAATACTACAGATTTTTCCATCCCTGACTAAGCAACAGGAAAGTCAGCGTTGGGGTGAACTAATTTTTACGTGTCTGGCCACCAAATTTAGAGTTTGTACATTTTGTGAACAGAGCCGGAGTGACATCAGCTTCTGCATACGTATGTTGCCATCATAAAATCCAGAAATGTCATTATGCTTTATGGACTCCTTTTACTATTGTCATGTTCAGGAGACTGAACATGGAGTTGGTGCAATCCTATGACTGCTTTTTGTGTCAAATTATATTGTAATGAAAGACAATGACCTTAACTATTTTCCCTGTTTTGAAGAAAAAATATTTTCCTTTATACTGTTTTTTTTTTTTCTTTTGGAAAAAAAAAATTCAATTGTACATTTTATCTCACTAATAGTTGTATTTTTCACAGAGAAAATATTGTGGTTAAAATTGTTTCATGTATCTTTGTAATACACTTTCCATTGTTTTCAGTAAATCCTATTCATTTATATGTTGATTTCATATTGTAAACTATGTATCTTGAGGTAACCCTTTTGTTTATACAGGTTTGCTTCAGTGTTAACCAGAATAATGCATACTAGACTAGTTTTGCTTTAAGTGTAGTTGTGTTAGACACTGCAATTATTTTCTGATACGTGAAAATAAATTTCTTACTAAACTAGCACTTGATTAACTGAGAGTTTAAATGAAGAGCTACTACACTTTATCTTCGTCAACAAAGATTGATGATTGAATAGACTATATGCAGTGTTAAACACAGCTTACATAATTGTTTGTAGAACTGGCAGTTGCAGAGCTGTTCTCTTTTTGGTGCCTTTCAAGTCTTCAGACATCTTTGTAGCTTTTTTCCCCTCCAGTTTGTTAACAGTTAGTAGTGCCACTAGTCACACTCAGACAATGAATGTAATGGGCTCTAATCAGGAGAACATTTTCCTTAAATTTGCCAACGGAATGCCTTACTGAGTCATTCAGAGTGGATATGTACTCTACTGGCGTCCTAAAAAAATAGTCACGTTGGTCTTTTTTCAGATAATGCAGAAAAAAAAATTCATTTCTTTATCCTTTCACTGCCACTTAGTGCCTTAATTTCAGCCAAGAAAGCAGGGTTCACTATTCATTGGCCAAATGAAATAATGTTCATTGCCATTTGACCCTTTTTCCCATTACCTGTTTTGATCCTATTTAGCTGTTAAATATTCATTAGACCTTAGAACTATAAAGAGTTTAATGAATAGATGTGAAAATGAAATGATTTGATCTTGACTAATCGAATAGATGTTTGAATATTAAAGTATGTACAGAATTGTAGCTGATTAGTTTTAGAACCTTGTAGGATGTTTACCATATTTCCAAAGCTTTTCATCTTTTAAGAGCAATAATTCTCCTTTACAATTGGTATGCAGACTACAGTGAACAGAAAGGGGTAGGTGTCCTTGCCTTTTTCAAAGCCTCTTCAGAGCGGTTTTGCTTTAAAAAGGGAGGTCACTTACCGTGTCGATAGATGCATTGTGCTACTGCTGTGTCTACTATGATCATGGAGAGCAAGATGGGTTTCGGTTTAGGAAGAACGTGCAGATTTTGGAGCAATCATCAAGCTTATGAATTTTCAGAGTGAAAGGAAGGGTAGGCACAGGGTTGAAGAGTTGCTGTTGTTTCAGTCGTACTGTGCTGAATCTGGTAGGAGCTAGAGTTTATATGGTGAAACCAAACAAAGTTACCAGCATTGGCAGCAATCAGCTAAGATTATTTTGATGTAAATATGCACACTGGAGATACAGTAGGAATGTGCCAGGTATACTCTTTAAAGGGTAGTGGGGCCTTCTCAAGTCTACTTAGTGTATTCCCTTATTGGTGGGGGTGGTTGGCAGTGTGTGTAGATTCATGAGGGGTGTTTACGTGCCCAGGCAGAGTTCTGTTGTCGCATTACGGTGATGTGCGCAGCACAGTTTGGGAATTCCTAATCTGTACTTCTAAAAATTATTAGGATGCAGACTGAAGGAACAATAAAGTTGGCTCCTTGCTGGTATAGTAAAGAACTCATCAGACTGTGTGTGTCTCGTGTACCTTCCTAATATGACTATGAAGCAACTAATTGAGAGAGGTCTCTGTGCTTTCTAAGTTATTTCTATACTGCTACTGTATACTTACTCTAGATTTTTGAGTCTAGAAGTAGCTTTGGGAAGTTACTTGGTTTAATCCAAGTCCTTAGAAGCTGAAAAAAGAAATGAGAGGCTTTTGGAGTAGCTTGTCGCTATTTAAAAATAAGGTAATTTTAGCATCAACTATTTAAAAAAAACCCAAACAACAAACAACTGGCCAGGATGCTCTGCACTGCCATAGAAGGTGACCTGCCTTATTTTTGGCTGGTTTATTCCCAAGGCCAGTTAAACAAACACTGTGCCTGTAGAAGACAGGGAAAACCTGGCCTGAATAAAAATAACTGCCCCAGACTATTAAAGATTAATATAATGGAGCTTCCATCTTTGTTTTGGGCTGCAAAATTGGTGGCTGGATTATTAATTTACCAAATTAGAATACATAAAACATGGAACTCTCAAGTGTGTTGAAGGATCATAAATCGAAATAAAGCTTTGTTAGTGGGACTGAAGAGGTTTTTTTATACTGAAGCAAACTTAGAAAAAGGTCAATGTACAAGTTACTTTTTTGCACAAATACTTTGTTTTGTTTTGTTGCATTTTAGATAATTGACTCCGCACCCACACCTCAATCTCTTTTCTTTTTTGTTTTTCTTGAACTAACAGTGAGGTCTTCATCCCTTAACATCTGACAGTGGGAATTGAGCACTCATTTGACTGCAAGAGAAGATGCACTAGGAAGGAGCAAAATTCTCCTTTAGACTATGAATTAGCAAACCATAAATTAAAACAATTGCCTGATGAATTATTTGCATTTTAATTCCGCTATTTTTTTTCCTTTAGTATGGCATCCCCGTTTACGTTTCTTTTTATTGCAATACAGTATTTCTCTTCAAGGCAGGTTTTCTTTGAGATGCTACTTCCAAAGTTTTGCTAGCAAAAAATCAGAGACAAATTTGGATTGAAAAACTGTTTCTGCAAATGGCTAAGGACTTTAGGGTCTTTGAAGTTCTATGACGCGTATTGTATTCATATATTGTCGAAATGATATGCTACTTTTTAAAAAGTCAAATCTTACAGACTGTCTTCCAAGTAAATGATTTCCGTAGGGAAATATATTTTAAATATTATTTAAATATTTACTACTATTTAAAACAGAAAAGCTAAAACTATGGTCACAAAATGTCAGTGTGTCATCAACCATTTCTTATTTTGTTGCCAACACTTGACATTTGGTCTCCCTTACCCTATTACATATCTGTGCATTACACAATGCACCTTCTGCCATATCTTATTGTTTAAGCTAATATTAACATGTCATTGTTAACAAATGCATGTTTTTCTGCGTATCTCC
This sequence comes from Limnodromus scolopaceus, assembly GCA_028565335.1. Taxonomy (NCBI): domain Eukaryota; kingdom Metazoa; phylum Chordata; class Aves; order Charadriiformes; family Scolopacidae; genus Limnodromus; species Limnodromus scolopaceus. The sequence continues at coordinate 59,663,881 of JAOXNO010000041.1, read as the reverse complement.
TCTACATATGGCAAAAATGAAGCTAGGGCTAATTAAGAGACACTTTATGCATTCTTAGTCCAGATTTTCAGGTGGTCCGTAAATACAATGTATGGAAATGTGAAAAAGGACGGTTTTGTACCATTCATGATGTTATTAACTAAACCCATTAAAGTGAAAACACTTTTTAAACAAAAACTTTATAATGCTTAGTCATTTATTATTAAAATATTAAGTCTTGAAAAGTTAGATTGTTGGAAAAAAATTTGGCAATTTAAACTAGATTTTCTGATCTCAATATGAAGAAACACAGTTTTAGGGGGTTTTCTTTCATTATACTACATGGATTGTGCATGTCTGGTTTATCTGTTTTTTTTACATTTGTGGATCCTAAATGTTCTGAATGAATTTTCACAATGTATCTGCCACGTCTGATCTCACTGATAAGTGAGAAGCCAGACAACCGACATAAGAGAAACTACTGCTGTGATTTTGGCATTTTTTAGCTATGCTATTTTCTTTGGTTCTCATTCTTGCTAAGCTAGGATATCATCTCTGTACCTTTGGGAAGAAATGGTGCTGTAAAGAGTTTTAGTATTTTTTTTTCCCCAATTATAATTAATTACTCTAGGTATTCTTACAAATATTTTTCTCACACACAGAGGACTGAAGTTCCATGATGTGGATATTGGCCAAAAGATGCAGGTTAGGCCCTCGGCGAGTCACTTGCAGAAAAAAGTGATTCTGAAGGGTTGGAACACTTATTTATTTTTTAATGGTCCTGTGTATAAGAGCTGCTTCCCAAACTAAGATGAGTATAAAATGAGACATTTGCCCATGGAGTTGATTGTTGTTTTCTCCAAAATAGGCTTTGGGAGGAGGGTAGGCGCAGAGAATGTCCCATTGCAATGTGGAGGCTGAAGCTTTTGGTACTGCATTCCAGATATAGGTTGTAATTTATTAAGTTGTGGTTTTTTAAAAAAAAAAAGAAAAAAGGCAAGAAGCTGAATGTATGCAGCTTTTTAAAGGAGAACAGCAGCTGCTACTATCAGCAGTTTTGTTGGTAAGTATCTTAGGCAATATAAATAACTTCTTCTGCATTATGTATTTGCCTCTCCTATAGAAAACCTAACCAATCTTTGTTTCATTTCCAGAAACTAAAGAACAGAAAACTGTCTTAAAATTCTTTTAATTTGATCTCTTATAAGAACACAGCGATAAATACCAAGAAGAAGCTATTTATAAAGGAGAAAAATAAAAGGTGAGTCAGGGAAAATGGCAAACAAAGAGTACAGCCTTGAAAAAAATTGACATTTTTCCTGGGTATGTTGTAGATCTCTGCTTTTAAAATTTCCACTGGGCTGTTTCTTTTGTTTGTGTATGTGTGTGTGTTTAGTTTTGGTTGGGTTTTGTTGTTTTGGGTTTTTTTTTTTAGCTACCTGATGCACAAAGGGTAGTGGGAAGTAGCAATAACAGGAGTGCCCATGAGCCGGACTGAAGGAGCAATTAAGGCATTTCCTTTTAGGAAAAGCAGACACGGAATAAGGTGGGAGGGCTCCTATGTATGGCACGGTTCATAGAGGAGGAATCTGAGGGAGAAAGAGCGGTGGGAAATTGGAAGAAACGCAGGTCAGCTGTGGGAGGACTTTGGAAAGGGTGAGGCTAGGGGAGAAGAGGCTGTAGGAGTCAGAAGTGGCCCTCATTAGGGCATAGCTTCAATTAGGCATTCTGCAACGTATACACTGAAAAGCATTGCCAAGCCAGCGACGGGATCCGGTGGCAGGTGGATGTTCCTAGCAGAGGGTCTCCCCAGAGGGCCGTTAGCATTTTGCCGCACACAATGACTTTAAAAGTTTCATTCAGTCTAATTCTAATTCTGCCTTTTGTTTTGCTGTTAAAAAATGGGCATTGATGCCAGTATATCTCTGCAGACAAGCAGTGGGTTTTCAGTGCCTCCTGCTATAATCCATTTTTGAGTGTATGTATTATTAATGAACTGTGGTTCCTACTTGAGTTGTCTTGTATTGTCAGTGCTCCAACAAGTATGAGGAGAGCAACAGCCCTTTCAAGAAGTATTTGTATTGCAGTCACTTGAGACAAGAATCTTAATTCTATCTTTGCAAATGCAGGTATGTTATTAAAAGTTTAGCACTTACCTTTCTTCAGATGTCCACATGACGGGTTGCAAAAACCTCTTACGTTTAAACTGTGTCATAGTATGAATGGATTTCTCTCTGTGTGTAGAGTGTTTGAATTATGATCATTCCAAGGGGATTTTTTTGGCAATAAGTTGCTAATTTAGTCAATCCAGTCAGGTCTTCTACCTTGAAGTATGGTAAACATAGACTGAAACAGCCATTAGAAGAGTGGCATTCAAGTGAGTGCACATTAGTGAGAATAGGAGTAATATGAAAATGTGAGAAATGCTAACAGTAAACTGTAACATTTCCATCCAGTATATAGTTAATATATTAACTTTAAAATACTATAACTGAGTCCTCATGGAAGATACTGGGCAGTTTAACTATTAATCATATAGTTTGTGTAACAGTTTAAAAATCAGAGTATTTATTTTCTTCTAGACATACTGGGATGCTTACACACAGGAGAACTTTACTTGTGTATCTGATCCTGTGCATATGATAAAAGTTATTCATAGGTGCTTTTTGTTCAAATTATGATTAAATTAAGTTTGTCTTTATTCTACGTGTATTACTGGATCTTAAAGCTTATCATTGACAGTACATGCTGTAGCCTTCTAAGACTTCCAGGACTTGAGACAGCAAGACATTTTAAGTAAAATGACATTGTTTGGCATTGTCCTCTCCCTTCTAACTGTGTTGGCCACTAGTGTGATTTGTCTGTGTATTATTTATGTGTCATATATTTTTTCTGCAGCAACAGAGGGTAAATGGTATGATATTGAATAAAAGCTGAAGCATCATTGTTTTATCATGTGATTAGGTCAAATTGGTAACTTGTTCAATGCTCTAGGAGAATAAGGTCTTTGATCTATTCTGTAAGTAAAGCAGCTTTGGTGGTTTCTCAAACCTCCCAGAGATTTGTGGTTGGTCAGCAAGTAGAAATTACTATCCCTACAGCTTTGGTAACAGAAAAGAGTAAGTGAATGCTTTTTATTTGCTTCGCTGCAAGGTCCAGCAACTTTGTTTGAACAGCCAGAGAGGTAGTTTGACCACAGTCAATGGACTTTGAACTAAAGGAGTGGAAGAGAAAGCTTGCGTGTTCTGAGAGAATTCAAGTGTCGCAATTCTGGAACCAGCTGGTGGAAAAAAAAAAAAAAGGTAGTAAGAAGTGGCTGGCCAGGCATTGTTCTTTTCTTTTTGACGTGAACTGTGCAAGTTCTCTTCCAGTTTTAGTTGGGGTAGCAGGGCTCTCTGCAGGATGCTTCCGGGGCCGTTTTCCCATCCTAAACTGTGGGCTTGGCAAAACACGGCATAACTGAGTTTTGGTGGCCCCAGCACATTGTACAGTTATATAAAAGGTGAGTTACAGATTCCTGCCTGTAGTATCTGTAAACAATAAGCCTGATCCTCTGCTCGAGGATCTTTACACTCAGTGTAAATATAATTGGTATGTAGCTGTTTTCTAATGAAGTCAAAACAAATGGTCAAAATCAGGGATTCAGTTATGCTTGGCAAATCCATCTAGAGTTCTCACTTTTCCCCCTTATGCCTATCAGCTCCTTCTGTCCCATTAAGCTGGTGCCATTGGTGGCTGCTTAATTTGGGAGCAGAGACATGAAACTTGTCCCTGGTAGACCAGTGTAAGTTACTACCTCACCATGCTTCAGCTGGAGCTCCACAGGCTCTCCACAATTGTATAAACTGGTGAGAGCTGCTCCCCTAATTCTTTGTGAACTTACCTAAAGCTACTTTCAGTAGTAACACAAGTCAGTGAATTTGGGTTTGTGTTGCAATATACAGGAGTTCATATTTAGTCAGTTACTGTAGCTCACCTGAGAAATGCTAATTCCCAGCTGGGGAGATGGTAACTTTCAATTATTTGTGTCTGATTGTACTTGCTCATTCTGGTTGAACAGGTTTCTGGTGTGTGGATGACTGGTGGGTCTGTACTCTTCTGTGAGGAGTCTGTATCCAAACAGTGTTTCTGGGACCATGCTGTCCTGCGCATGTTTACACCTGCTGTGATCAATCTCTGGTTATGATATATAATAATTCTTGAAAGTCCCAGAAAACTTCCACAAGAGGAAAAGTTTAAAAAATCCATTAAAGACAAAAATCTTTAGTATTTATTAAGACTGAGAAGCAGAGGCTTGTCCCTGTGTTTTTGGTGACATCGCTAATAGTCTTTGCCCCCTGTACACTTCTTTACAGTAAAGTAAGCTGTCTCAAGTAATTCTGGCTCCGGCTCGCTCCCTTTGCAGCCCCTGTGTGTGGATTCCTGCTCAGAGTGCGGCGTGTTCCACCGGAGGTCAGTGTGCACCAGCGCAGGCTCGGCATGTGTCCTCCTGCCCTTCACTTGCCATTGCCCTGCTCGCCTTGGTCCCGCCGTCAGACTGGTATTCCAGCCCAGGAATGGAAGGATTGCACTCCTGAATAATGCGCCCTTTGTCCATTCAGTCAGCCGTCCAGAAGCTTCTGTCCTGGGAACTTGTTTATTGTTCCAGTCTCTTCAAGAATGCAAGGGTGGAATCCTTAAAGATTTCACGTCAGTAGGAAATACTGAAGTTTGCACTTGGGGAGTCAGTCGTAGTCTTGCCCAAGCAAGAGTGGACCCGCAGGTGGCCTCTTCACACTGGGGCAGATGCGATTGGCATGGGCTGAATGGTGCCAGATGGCATCGCTGTATCCCACGGAACCCACTACTGTGTGATCTTTTTTAATTGGAATGTAGATGGGAAATTGGGACTGAGCAGAGCAAATTTGTGAATAACCTGCTCTGCATCATGAGTGTCAGTCCTCTCTAGCCCATGGAGTTCAGCCCTGAGCAAACCTCCCCTGCTCTTAAGTACAAATAGCAGAACATGTTACTTATTACTAAGGCAGATTCACTGTGGGAGTCCTTTCAGCTTCCTTCATGTCTGCCTAGCGTGTCAGCCTTTTGCAATCCAATAGTGTATGAACAGCTGCTCATTTTCTTAAATCTGAGATTAATAAAGGTGGAAGAGAAAGTTTTCTGATTTTTATAGGACAGTTTCCATGTTAAACAGATGCTGGACTTTGTAACTTCATGCAATGAAGTAGAGGGAAATTGATAATGTTTTATCCGTGAGTTAAAAAAGTAGTAATTTCTGTAACTGAAGCTGTTGATTTTCCCTTATAGTTCACTGTCACATAAAGAGACTCATGTATGTCAGAATTTCGTTTGTCTCATCGTTTGTGAATGGAATGGAGTAACATTTTAAGGGCTACTGTTTAAAATGTTCTCCTTTCATCAACTTCAGCACTGCAATGAATACAGACATTGTTGATATTTAAGTGGGGAAAAAACAAAAGAGTAACTGTTCTAAATAACTGGAATATTTTTCTGAATTTTTATGGTAATTATTAATTGCTATGCTTTTTCAGAAACAGCCATAAAGATTGGGTTCAATAGACCCTTGCAAGTACAGCAATAAAATTGTATGTATGTATAAATGTAAGCTGTGTTGACATACACTTAATCTTTAAAGCTTATGTTGTTATGGGAAGGCATTTGAAATCTTTTAAAAAAAAAAAGTTTGGTATAAAAGGATAGCCTTCTGTAGTCTGACATGTTTATGAGATGTAAAATTAGCATTTGAAATGGAGAGTCTGTTAAATCCTTTAGAAAAGTGGGATCTAAATTCTTTTGAAAGAAATTGGATAGTAGTATTCTGCAAGAATCACTGAAAATTGACTACGAAATAGCCACAAATCAATATTTTTATTTCCTATATCAGCACTTAAAACGTGAAGAATAATTGGAACATTGAACATTTCTTGGGTTTAGAACATTTTATTTTCTAGGTTTGGGCTTATTGGAGTTTTTCTATTTTCTAAAAAAAATTGAAATTGAAGCAGCCTTTTTCCTTTGTTTCTTTCAGGAACACGCAACATTTTTCAGTCCCTTGACCAAGCATTGATCTACCGTAGATAAAAGAGCAGCACCCTATCTTTTCAATTAATATGCCTCCATCTTTATAAGCAACACATCCTTCAACTTTTGTCTTTTCGGTAATATTAAAAGGCTTCATCATGCTGTGGTTTTTTTTGTTTTGTTTTGTTTTAACTTTGTAAGGTCTTGTGTTCAATTATATCTCCTTCATTTGTGCCCAGAATAACTGGAAACTATGGGTGCTCTCGCATTCAAATACTGGTTGGCTGTCCAGCTTCCAAGTTCATTATGGAAAAAGCTAGACAGCACTTTTCATAAAGGTATTCATCAATTTCTCACTTTGTGATGATACAAGTTTCCATTTTGCCTTCTCTCTCCCCATAATCAGAGGAGACCTGAATGTGGGTGACAGCCCACGTTATCCTTTATCATCGTCTTTGTCCTCAAGCAAACACTTAATTGGCATGAGTAAGTGAATCAGATCCTGAGCAGCAGACTTGCCTGAAATTGTGGTTGTTGAATTTAAATATGCTTTCTTCTGTATGCTTCTAATTAAACCCTACAGTTCTTACAGGAGACTCACAGAAATTCTTGACAACTTAAGTTTCTAGATTCTTCCAAGTAGTAGGGCCATTCTCTCCATCCTGTTGTAGTTGGTGGGAGCATTTCTAGACGACCTAGAAATAAATCAAAATAGATATTTTTCTTTTGCTGTTCCTTGCTATAAAAGTTCTTTATAACAGTTTCAAAGAATTTGACCACAACTGTACAAATTAGGACTCAGATGCATAATTTGTTAAAAAGAGATTTTAGTCACCATAACTACATCACACAACTGATTTCTGTGTAACTTCACATCACGTTATTAGATAGAAAGCTTTACTGTTGGCTCGCTATATCATCAAACTTCCTTCATTGGTGCCGTTTATAATCTCCCCTGCAGCCCTGCACACCTTGCAGAACCAGGTTTTGATACATTTACCTCCAGTAACATCTGTCTCTGTTTGCAGTCCTGTATTTTTCAGTAGAACTGCTTTTGGAGCAAGGTTACTGTTCCGTGTGCGTGTAGGAATGCCACTTGGTCCTGAGTGTTTTTGCTGAATGAGTTATGTTAATTATGTCTTTAATTGGCATTTTCTTATGCATCCTGTGATCAACTTCATGGAGGTTAATTCGGGAAAGACACTGTGGAAGGTGAATACAGTGTCTTACAATCTCATCCTGAGCTCTTTCCACCGCAGTCTAAGGAATTACAGCAGCTAAGAACGACTGTAATGGCCACACAAGATTGCACTCTTTAAAAATTGATGTATAAATAAATTAATTGTGTGTATATTAATAATTACATGAAAGTACGTCTGTGCTTTAGGAAAGCATTTTATAATAATGTTATTGTAAGAAATACTAAAAGTTGTATAGCATTTTTCAACATCCTTTGATACCAGATACTGTTTGACAGCAGCTGGCTGAGTAGCCAGTAGCTGCCCACGTGCCCATGGAGAAACTGGTGTGTTGTGGTTGTGGTCACTGCAGGGAAATGTGGAGGGAGAGGCAGAGATCCAGGGTAGACTGCTTATCACTTAGAAATAAAATGTAAGAATAAAAATGTAAAAATAAAACCAGTGCATTAGCCATGGTTTGCTCTGTTCCCTGCAAGCAGTATTTTGACAAATTGTTCTCAGATGGAAGGTCTAATGTTCTTGTTAACTGATTGGTATACCTCCTATTTGAAAATGTTTGTAGTTCTAAATTTTCTCAAGATTATGTTGAACCATTGCAGCATTATTGACTGTGTCACTGTGTTTCAACAACCATGCAAAAATAAATTATTTTTAAAAATGAACTCACGCATTTACTGATTTACAGTTAACGTATTTTGGCAATGCATCAAAAAAGTCTAGCACCAAACTATTCCAGAAGTAGGCAATAAATTATTAAAAGGTGTCATGGAAATCCCCATTGACCCATGCATTATATATTTTTTATTAGGTTCTTAAAGGCAGCTGTCAAAACAGACACCTGTGACTCAGAACTACTCTTTTTTTTTTTAACATCTTCAACCAAGAAAGAAATCTCTGTTTGTCACTTCCTGCTGTTGAACAATATAAACTTTCAAAGGCTAGCATTTTGTTACAGTTTGACTAGATTAAGCCCAGAGACTTAAGACTTCTTTATCTGAAAAATTTAACAAGAGGTTCCACTCTTAGAACTCCATTATTAAGTACTTTATTGCTTTGTCAGTGAAACATGAAGAAATGTTTGTGTGCCGTAAATTTGTGGTTTCTAATTCCCTGTACCAATTTTTCACAGCTTAAAATGAAGTCCATTGTTTATTCATTTGTATACAATGAACAAATTTAAGAGTGCCCTACCTTCAAGTGTGACAAATATGGGTAAAAGAAAGCTAAGTTGATCTTCAGTGGGTAGCAGATACCTGCTGGAATGGAACTCATTGTAGAACAGGCTATAGTTTTACAGGGGAGTGTGTTTTGCAAAACAACCATCAACAGTTCAATAATCTGAGAACTCAACATGAATTTTTGTGTCACTTGTAATATCTGTATTATTTGAGTTTTAATGTGGACTGAGTTTGCGTATCATGGAGGTCAGTTTGCCTTTGTGTCTGCTTCTATTGAAATCAGTTTAAAAAAATAACGATTCAATTTTGTCCTAATAATTCAATATGTTGTCCTAATACACTATCATTGAGTGAGAATCATCAAAGTGTTTCCTACTTAGTAGAGAATTATGTTGGATCTCTCAGCTGTTTCCTGCAGACAGCAGGAAAAGCTTTTATTACCCTGAAAGTGAATTTATTATTTCACTCCAATAAAAAAAATGCCTAGTGCTATAATAAACAGCTCATATAAGACATCATAGGGAAATTTCAACCATATGTCGTTGTTAAAGCCATATGTCCCAGTAACATGCAAGAACGTGGTTGGATTGTTCATCCGTGGTCGCGTATGCGGTCTACTCTTGGGTTAAATTAAAGAATAGAGATGGTGGGTTTGATTTTTTTTAAGTTACGGAGTATATAAGGGGAAAGGTTTGCATTCTGTGCCTCACTGAAGGGTTATATATCCTGTTGCTGGGAATGCAGGGTAGTGTTTGTTTTGTGGTGGGAGGCATGGCGGGGTTTCACAGCTCGGGCCTTGGGGCACAGACAGTGCTCTTACCCAGCTGTACCCTCTCGCGCCAGAACCATAACGCTGGGTAACACACACACACACACAGACTCCTGGCTGCATTTTTCTCCCCAAGGACAGTCGCCATTTCTGGATCTTGCTGCTGTTCGCATTCACAGAAACAAAATCGTGTCAACCTGGGCAGTGGGTCAGGCGGTGTCCGGTTGGTGGATGGGCCCTCGGCGCGACTCCGGGACAGGGTGTCTAGAGGGGCTTTCGCTGCTCTACCTGCCGCTGCAGGCCCTTGAAGGAAGGGCGGCGAGGCTGGATTTCACCTCAGCGCCCTCCTACCCCCTTCTCCGCGCCGCCATCTTCGCCACCGCCTCCTCCGAAACGCTCCCGCCTCGCGGCCGGCACGCGGGGCAGCCGTTCAACCGCCGCCCGCGCCCCGCCCCTTCGCCTGTGCCCGACCAATAGGAGCGGGGGCGGGCGCGGCGGCCCCGCCCCTCGGCCGGCTACCTC
>JAOXNO010000041.1:59612948-59643333 GCA_028565335.1 Limnodromus scolopaceus | reverse complement strand
GGCCCTGAGGCGGCGGGGGGCGGTGCGGGGCTGGCAGGCCGCCGGGCCTCCGCGGGCCTGGGGCGGCGGAGTGGGCCCTGGGCCCGCCTGCGGGACCGGGCCTGGGACCTGTTTGCTGGGGAAGGCGGCTTGGGATTCGCTGCTGTTACATCCCCGTTTCTTCCTCTCCCGGCCTCGCCCGTTTGGCCTCTGGAAAAACACCCCCCCGGAGCTCTTTTTTCCGTGTGGAGCCTCTGTGGCATCTGTGGCCGGAGCTGCGGCCCCCACCCCGGCTGGGCGAGGCGGGGAGAGCGCCCTGAAACTTCCGAACCCGTATGAAGGGCGTATCGCAGGAAAACCGGTGCCCGGGATCTGGGGAGGGTCAGGGGGTGGAACAGGAACGTTGCTTTCATGCGGTGTGGTGTTTTTATTATGTTCTCTTTTGGTAGACCCTGCTGATGGACGGGGACTTTCAGGGCGTCGCACAGAACAGGTTGCGGGTAGGGAGGATAGCGGGAGGTCAGAAGCATCCCTTTGAACTTGGAAGAAGGAGAGAGGACAGGCTGTAGCTTCACCACACGGAGCTGAGGTACAGCTTGCCTTTTAGTGCGTTACCAGGTCTTGATGTGGCAGGTGAAGAGGAGGGAGTTGAGCGCTGGAAGGGAACTTGAAGAAAGGTGGCCTTTAGGGCTCGTGTTTTTGGCCTGCGGGTGAGAGGAATTGCTGAGTCTTATCTCACCCGGAGCAGCGGGGCCACGCGTGCGGCCAAGGAGCAGCCGCTTCAGTCTTGTGTGTGCTCCACGGAAGCACAGCGAACTTCACTTCACGCTGGTGTGCTTCATTCAGGCGATTTGAGGACCTTTGGTGCAAGCACTCCATGGAAAGTGTTTTGTTCAAATTTTAATTGGTGAGGTTTTTCTCTTGCACTTCTGTTTTTATTAAAAATAAATTGGAGGAAAGTGCGAAGAAGTAGATTTTGTTCTGTTAAGAGTCAGAATTGTTTCTGTGAGAAGAAACATGATGGTCACACGTCTGCAAGAGGTATTGTCAAGCTTATTTACCCAGTGGAAAGAGGATTTGTTCTAGATGTATTCTGGCAAATAATAGCAGTAATTCAACAGAAAAGAGTAGACTATTGCAAACTAAACCAACAACTGTGCCTGTTTACCTCATCTGCTGAACAGTCATTTGGTGGAATGGCCCAGGGGTTCCCCTACCCACTTTCTACAGCTGAAATAGGACTTTTTTTAAAAACAAATGGTATTTAAATAGTTTGTTTTGAGACTGTAGCTCTTGATCTGCCATTTTATGGAAGGCTTTAGGATGTAGTCTGTGTGGTAGGAGTGATGGCCTGGTGGGCAAAGCTGGGGGTAGTAATCATGAGACTGGTGATCACCTTGGCCCTGTCATTTATCTTCTGTGAGCCCTCAAGCAACTTAACTCACACCTCAGTTTCCCCTCTGTAAGTAAGATAATATTTCTCTGCTCTTGTGAGGATAGTGAGGCTAAAGTGCAGAGAGATTGAAAGGCACTATGAAGTGTTGTAGGCATTAAAGACCTAGGTAGGTCTTAGTTGAGTCATCCTTGTGCTTCAGATTTTCACTTCAGCAGGATGCTTTATGGAAGAGAATGGATAGGAAAAACAACTGTCTAATCTGGTTGAATGAACGTGGAAGCCTTTTAATGATCATGCTTTTGTTCTAGTAGCTGTGAGGTGCCTCTGGAGGCTGTATCTCTTGCTGAAGTGGGGATGGTGGGATACTAGGTGAAGGAGGAAGATGTTTTTCTTGGGACTTCTGACTTCCCTCTTCACAGAACATACAGGTTATTTAATTGAGTTAGAGACATCGTATGGTCTCTATTAGATTTTTGTAAAATTGAAGTCTGAACAGTAGGTTCCTGTATGATAGAGAGTTGTCAGTGGTAAGATGTGCAAATTACATTCTTCGGAGGGAAATCTAAATATGAAATAAGTGAAGATAATGAATGGTGAGACATGCTTTTCTAGTGGTTTTTTTTTTCAGTTTAACTGTGGGTACACTGCAGGTATCTGTGATGTAATATAAATATTATTTAATATATCATGTTTAATAAATAAATAAAAACTATAGCTATGTTCTTTACTGTCTTAATGTTTGGGTTTTTAAAAAATAATTCTGATATTTTATGCATAAATTATAACTCTTGCATGGAAGGAAAATATGGAAGCAGTATTTGATATTAATTTCTCTCTGATCCTTTTCCTGCTTCTTAATGCATTTGGGTGGCTCAGAGTGAAAACTTTTAGGTTCTGAGAAGTTGGGGAAGATCATAATTCAGGAGTATGTTATGTTCAGAAAGCTTTATCGTTATGTAGTGGGGAAACGTCTCATTTGGCACAATCTTTTTGTAAACCATGTTTGTAATACTATTCTGAAGGTATTTTTCTGTTTTTCACTGCTCTCTTATAAGCAATGCTAAGAAAGAAAATGAAACATGTTTTTCTTTCTCATCTGTATGCCTTATGGTGAGGGAACAGTTTCAGATTTTTGAAAACTTACTAGGAATGCAGATGAAGTAAATGGTAGCTGTGTTGAAAGCATCCTGTTCTGTGTCAGATGGGAAGTGAGTCATTGAGTCCAGGTCCCCTACCATTATGGGAATGACATCATATAATTCCTCATAAGATTCCTTTTATTCTTATTTTTTTTCTAAATCAGGAGAACTCCTGGTGATGTTTTCTCATTCAGCCCTGTCAGAAAATGCTTATTCATTCCCTTTTTCATCTTTTTTTGTTTTTTTCTGAAAAGAACCAATTGAAAATGTCTCAGAATCCTGACAAGCCACATTCAAGTGAAGAAAAGTTGAGTGATTTGGAGGATGGTCGAGAGGAGAGCTTGGACATCCCAGATCAGTCTGTCAGAAAAAGAATACGACAGAGTGTGCCAGGGTCGCACAGAGATGATACACCGAAGTGTAAGCAAAACTGCTTTATAAAAAAAAAAACAGAATTCTGTAAATTTTCTTGGTGGAGACAATCATGGCATTTTATAGCATTCTGTGCAAGTTTTACTGTTTCGCATTTAAATATTGATCCTTTGCTTTGAAACTGTGTAACACCTTTCTCTCCATTTTGTTCTATCACCGTGTTGCTCTGAGCCACGTACATCTTAGATACCTTTGTGTGCCTGCACCGGGGGAGAGGACAGGCACTACTCCAGTATGTTCTAGCTGAACCGTTGTATTACCAGCTGAACCCTCTGGATTGTTGCAGCCTCTGCCTCCTCGGTGGGGCAAGGGAGGCTGTTACCCGCAAAGTTAATGTCTTGTCACCCCCCTCCCAATACAGGTGGAAAGTTGCATATTTAATCCTAATACTACTTCTGGTGCCAAGCAGGACTGCGTGTTTTAAGTTTCTTCCTAGGGCATATTTTTCTTTGTCATTCTGCTTTTACTGTGAGTAGCTGATTGCAATATGGCTGCCGGTTATTTCTGGCAAATCTAAAGATAAAACCAAGGGGAAGTTGTCTGGTCACAGGGATTCAATTCAAAGAGGCAGAGTTGCTCAAATAACTGGTTCCAAATTTCTGTAGAGAGTGTCTCAGCATGTAACATTTTATTTGTTGCATTCTTTGTATTTTTTAATCGCGCTCATGGTTGCTTGGGGTTTAGCGTTGTGTTTAGCGTCATGTTACACAGAGGAGATGTTCTGAGGGAGTTCATGTTCTTATGTCTTGCTGGTTTCCTGATAGGAAACGTGATGTATGTATGGAGAGAGGCTATGAACAGTGAAAGTAAAATGCATAGTGCAGTCTTGCACTGCACTGTACCACAAAGAAGTCGTTGGTCTGGAGCCCTCCCCTCTTGTAAGGGAGCAGATATAATATGAGAATGAAGTAACATGATTTAAGAGCATTCTTTGGTAAGTGAAAGAGTCTTAGCTTTTAGTGCACCCACTGCTGAAGTGAAGTCATTTGGCAGTCAGACAAGAGCACTCTCATTCAGCTGTGAACTTTGTTGTCCTGCTAGTTCTTCTCAGAATATCAATCCTTGCTGTGTTCCCAGAGCCACTGTGCAACATTAAGCTCCAGGCAGAAGGAAGTAGGCTTTAAGAGCGCTGCATGAAAAGAGCAAGATATTAATGAAAAATTAGCATGTTGGGACCATACTGTGTGTACTTGGAACAGCTTTGAACGGCAGACAGGTGCTGGACAGTTACTTTCAGAGGACCTTTTCTATGGTACTGGCTTAAGTTCAGTCAAACTGGATTATCAAATGAGGCAGACATGATAATTTGCCTAAAACATATTTCAGTGAACCCAGCCTATGAGGACCCCTCGTTGGTTTCTTTCATTTTGAGAATTAGTTATGTTGCCCCTATGCCCGGACTGTGGTTGAAGCGAATGAACTACAGAGAGGACTTGGTCCATAAAGGCAATTCTGTTGTGGCTCTTTTCCCCACTTCTGCTCCGCTAGATGTTTTCTGGAGGAGCTGAGATGAACCTTGCCATTTTTGTCTGCCTCGCCCAAGGACACTAATGATCTAGCCTTCTCCTTTTTTCTCAAATACCCAGACCAGAGAAGAGCTGTGGTGCTTCAAGCTTTTCGTGAGGCATTGCCGGGCACCCACACGCAGTGCTTGCACTGCTGCTCACGCAGCTGGGAGGAATACTCACCACAAAGGATCAGTGGCAACAGGTTTCAGTTGGCTTCAGTGGGGGTGGGATTACTCCCCTAACCGGCATGGCCTGTGCCCTTGGCGCCTTCTCTGCCTTTATGTTGACTTGTTTTTAGGGCTGTGACACTTCCTGCACTACAGCAGTGCCAGTAGCATCCCAGGAGGGTGTTATGTAGTCCAGAACAATTAGGGGCTGTAATTCCCACTGCATCCAGGAAGCTTAAACTGTCCCTCTTCTACCTTCTAGATTTCTACAGTCAGTCACTGCCTTTGTCTCCTGCCTCATGAAAACTGGCCTGTTTTTTTCAGGTTTGGCGCTTCTTCCTACTCGCTTATATGCCTCAGGGCCCAGTTTGAAGCTGCTTGTTCATCCTTGTCGGTCCCAAATGCCCACCAGAGAAAGAAGATTTAGGCACTGGTGCTGGGACGAGGTCTTGATGTTCTTTGTCACTTGGACTATGGCCTCTGGGGAAAAAGAGTTTGGAGAAGTGCCAGTTGCACTGAAGTAGTGAGAATAAATAGCTACTAGTACGTTATTGCTTCGTGTTAATGGTGGTCAGTTTGACGACTGCTTTAGAGATGAAGTCACTTCCTTGAAAAATATAAAATTGAAATGGCAACATCTGCATAATAATTGGGGAAAAACTGCAGGGAAAATAATGGTATTTTTAATTACTTCTTCCTACATTGTGGAGAAAGATGACATTAAGCAATCCTGAAGAAGTCGGGATTTGGGTGTGAGGTTTGTTTTCATTTTTTAAAAGAGCTTGATGGAACTTGGAAGCAATTGACATACTGAGCCCAGAATATCAATTTGTGTTCACTCCTTTGTTTCCTGTAAAACTCCAAACCTGTGTCATCTGCCAGCAGGGAAGAGGAAGATGATACTGTCTTTTGCCCCTTTGTACTGTCAAGAAGGTGGAAAGGGTCCAAAAATATTAGCAGACTTTTTTCCGCAGACTTTTATAGATAACTGTCTGACAGTTTAATTTATGTTGCAGCGAGTCCTCCTCGGCCTGTGTCAATAGAAGAGCTCATGGAAACAGCTAAGGGAGTAACCAACATGGCGTTAGCACATGAAATTATCGTTAATGGAGACTTCCAGATAAAACCAGCTGAATTACCAGAGCACAGGTAAGATTGTTACATACGTTAACTTTGCATTTGTAGAACTGCAGAACAGCTCTAGTGGATCAGGTGAAGGCTCTGGCTAGTATCTTGTCCGGCAGTGCCTGATGAGATAGGAAAAGAGCGTAAGGAGAAGAACGTAAGCGTGCAGTTCTGCTTCCTCAGAAATGTGCGTGCGTGAAAGTTGAACCTCTTGGAGTGATTGTTTGGGCATGTGTGGTGTGAATCCAGTCCCAGTGTGGTGTGGTTTCTGACGGTGGCCCCTTGTCCCAGGAGCCTAGGACTGCAGTCTTCTGAATAGCCAAGTCTAGCTGCAGATGCAGGTACTGCTTGGAGCATCTTATAAGCTTTCACTGTCTGTGGGAGTAAGATGGAACTGATCATTTCAGCTTTTGCTAAGCCTAATAACTATTTCTCTAGGGGTTTTTTCGGGAAGAGATTCCTATTTTATTAGGTTAGTCCTTTCTCCTTTTAAATTTGAAGTCTTTTGCTTCTCTTTCTGACCTACAGTAGTTCTGTCCCCTGCTGAGAGGGGAGAGGGAGAACAGAAGAGGCCTTGATGTCTGGTCACATATTGGCCCGTGTGGTTGACCCAGTCCTATCGACAGATACTTCATTGGCTGTTCCTTTTTCTTTCAGACGTAGAGAGATGCGGCTGACAATGTGTTTCCTGAGTTCATTTGTGAAAGTTGTGTGCGTATTTTGTGGAAGAAACTTGGTCCGTGCTGGACCTAGTGTTGTCTGTAGGTGTCTACGTTTGAGAGAGAGACCCCAGAGCGCATTACCTTCATGGGTGCTGCAGGAGAATATGCTACGGATGGCTTAGAGGGCTGGCTTTGGTTGTCCTCTATAGAAGGTGGTCAGACTGAGACAAAAGGTCTGATGCCCAACTCTGCCAAAACAAGGTGACAGTGGTTCCCATTAGCATTAGTAATGAGAGGATGTTGCTTGGAACTCGGATTGTCCCTGACTGAAAAGGGAGTAATGGGAACAGCTTCATCTTTCCTTCTCACCTGGACTATTCCTGTCTTTCCAGCTCTGACACCAGCATATTATACCAGTGTGTTTTATTAATGGCTGTGGGCTGCTAAACAATAGTAACCAAAGAAATGCTCATGCTATTAAATACAGTGAACCTTGTGGTCCCAGCAAGAATTGCCTTTGAGTAGGGGTTGAATGGAGCAGGTGAGGATCCTTGCTGTACTTTGTTCACTTGTCTCAGCCTCTGAGTTGGTAGGAAACGGAATCATGGCCCCCTTAAATGCTGAGAACAAACATTTAACTGAGCTAGCATGTGACAATAGACATCTCTGTTGTCCAGCAAGACTCATACACTTTAGAGCTCAAGCAATGATTTGATCGTTTTTTTCATCGCTGTCTTTCAGTGTCTGCCTTGTCTGTTAGACAGACCCAGGCAGGGTGGTCCAGTCCTTCCTTTGTTGCCTTACATGCAGGTCGTGTGTAATTCACGTGTGGTCCCATGAAGTGGAACCTGTCTGTAGCCTGCAGAAGTGCTGCCTCTAGAAGCAAGTGTTTGAAAAGTCTGCCCGAAACATGCAAAGCTCATTCTTCTCATTTGACGTTATCTTCTCTGTCCCGATATCTTTTGAGGGAACTTCCATCAGGTGTTTTCTGCTCAGGAGTTGATGGCTGAGAGTAAATGTTTCATCTAAAGTCCCACAGTTTCAAGAGGGCTGTTCTGTTCAGCTTCCGCTTCTGCTCTGTGTTCCTTCATATGGACTTCTCATGTGAAAATGTGCTTTTATAGTGGGTAAGTTTTCTGGTATGCCTCAGTGCCGTAAAACGGATCTCAGCATTTTTCAGGGAAGAAGGATTTTAGCATGTTTTCTTTTTTTCCATCTTTTCTTCTTTACCCACACTCTTTAAAATAAAAAAAAAAACAGGAGGGAAAGAGCTGGGGACCTATGCTGTACTGTGGAAAGCTGGATGCTTTTGCTCACCGATGCTGAGCAGTGGCTGCAGTTGTTCACCAGAGCGGGTGATTTGCATCTCTTCCCCTGATCACAGAAACAGATGTACTGTTTCACCTTGCTCAGGAGGCTTTGAGACGAGCCAGGCCTGCCTTAGTACAAGATCCCTGTGTTTGGCATCAGTGAGGGTTTTGCGTACAGCTATTTGCCACCTAGAAAAGAAAGAGCAGTCCTTCAGATTCTGCTTGAAGAGAGGCTCTGGAATCTTCCGGGCATTAAATGTTTTGCATGTGTGTGTGTGTATAGCTTAGAGTCCCCCGCAGCCTGAGCGTAGGTGTAGACAGGTGGTTGGAGGAGGGAGCAGTTGTGGCTGTGTGTGCAGTTGTACTCACTGTCAGCAGAGCACCTATCGATCGGCTCCTCTCAGAGGGCCACGGGGCGTAAGCGCCTCTGGGTGCTCCCTGATCCTCAGCCCCACGTGGAGCCAGAGCTTTGGGAATCTGGTGTTTGTTGTGGGCGTTCTTTGTGTGCGCGCGGGTACCTGTGAGCGTGTTACTTCCTTGGTGTTGAAGTTAAACCTGAACGGAGAGCCTGCCTGCTGAAGAGGAGTGACTTTCAGTATTTTGAACTAGGCATTGGTACTGAAGCACTGGAATTAATTCTTTTTTTTTTACAGCAAGTGAACAGGGCCTTTATCTCAGAGTTGTTGCAATATTTATGCATTGAAATGCAGAAGCTTGTGTGTCAGGGAAGCTACTTCACGTCTGTTAGGTTTACCTAATGAATTTTACTTAGTAGAATTGCATTTCCTTAGTGAGGCTTTTGAAAGGAACATGAATACCGGTCTTTTGAAGACAAGCTGTAATTTTTGTGATATCTTTCTTTTTTCTTCCAGTTGTTTACTTTACTTTAGAGGTAGCATATGATAGATACTTTCAAGGATTTTAATTTGTAGCCGCCTTTGCTTGTGTGTAACCCTTTATTAGGATATAAGCCATTCCAAATCCCCTGTCCAGTTTTTCTTGCTTTTCTGAGTAACTTAAAATGACAGATCTCGTCTCTGTTAATTGTCATATATTCATTATTACATTATATTCATATTATTACATGCTGTTCTTCAGGAGCTGCAGGTTATCTATGTAAGGTGGTGCAGAGGCAAGTATCATTCTTTTTAACTGGTCATATTTACCCACAGCTTAGAAAAAAAAGTAAGAGATATAGTGCATAAAGCTTTCTGGGACTGTCTGGAAGCTCAGCTAAAGGAAGATCCACCGATATATGACCATGCAATTAAACTGTTGGGAGAAATTAAAGAGGTAAGAGGATGTGATATCAAGGTAACTTACTGAATTTGTGTAGCTGCATTGATATGAATGGGCAAGAGTGGTTGAATTCGGCTTTTCATAAAGGACTCTCTTGATCTTTTTCATTACTATATCATTGGCTGTGATGTAAGTTGTATAGCCCCAGAGGAGAAAGTTGAATGTGAAAACAAATGCAAAACCATATAAGATGAATAAAAGGTAAGTAATACTAGTTTCATAATTCCAAGCTTCCGTCATGTTATGACAGTGGTATTTGTTATGGAATCAGTGAGGTGCCCCAACACTGGGCTGACAAAACCAAGTACAATAGTCTTAAGTATGATCTGTGCTACAGAGTGTTTACCACTTAGTAACTTCAGTATCGTTTAGAACAAGGTGAAACACTTGGAGTTGGTGAATAGTTGGTTAAAAAAAAAAAAAAGAAAGAGATTCCACCTCTAAAGGGCAATTAGTTTAAATAAAAAGTGGTTCAATAACTGTTTTGATCCTTGTAGTCTTTAATATGTAGAACTAATGGACTGTTAAAAACTTTCGTTTCAGAATCTCCTGTCTTTCTTGTTGCCTGGTCATACTAGACTGAGAAGCCAGATTACAGAAGTTCTTGATCTGGATTTGATAAAACAGGAGGCAGAGAATGGGGCCCTTGACATTTCTAAGTTGGTCGAGTTTGTTATTGGGATGATGGGGACTCTCTGTGCTCCAGCTCGAGATGAAGAAATTAAGAAACTGAAAGATATTAATGAAATAGTTCCTCTGTTCAGGTACCGAAATGATATTTATTAGTCCTTTAAATAATTTTAGATGGGGGGGGTGGTGGTTCTTCATCAGGGCAACCTGCAAATATTTGTAGCAAAAAAACGAGTGATAGGGAAAGGGATATAGCTGTGGGTGTGAAGGGGAGAGATTCTTCAGAAGTCTTTAACAAGGGCCCTCTTTGTTCTGGTGAATTGGAGTATTTGTCTGGCCCCTGCATGTCACTGAAGGACATTTTCTTAAATGCCAAATGCATGTAAGGCTTAAGATAGCAGGTGAATGGTCAGTTTGTATCCGAATTTAATATCGACAGCAGGAGGGGAGAAAAAGCAAGCAGGAGCCTAGGCAAAAAGTGTTATTGTTCTCCAACCAGTTCTTCCTTTCCGCCCAATTTGAGCTCTCCTACCCCCCGCCTCACTCCCTGTATAATCTCCTTTCTGTTCTAAAGGGAGTGTATGTACCACATCTGGGAGCACAGAGGCTT
This sequence comes from Limnodromus scolopaceus, assembly GCA_028565335.1. Taxonomy (NCBI): domain Eukaryota; kingdom Metazoa; phylum Chordata; class Aves; order Charadriiformes; family Scolopacidae; genus Limnodromus; species Limnodromus scolopaceus. Next base: position 59,633,076 of record JAOXNO010000041.1, on the reverse strand, counting down.
CTGCTTTGTCACCACGTTATCAGTTGAACAGCTCAAGGTCTCAATAGTTAGAAGAAATTTCATTAACTTTGTTGTTTTCTAATTTGATAAGCTTCCAAGAGTTCAGAATTGACTTGGCAGAAATATTGCCAGCAGGAATTAGGTTGCTTTGAAATTAAGGTGGTTTTATTTGTTGGGTTTGTTTTTTTTTTTCCTTTTTTCTCCCCTTGGGTTTGATTGTTCACTTCCCACTGAGGTTGGTTTTAGAGTCTGCCAGCAGAGACAGTATGCAAGCTTGGAAATCCAGATGTCTTTTTATGTATTCAACATCCGATATTGCGCATCCTGGGACATATATAATCTATGGAGCTAGTCAAGTTAATTCCACAGAGGCTTTTTTGCAGGAGAGCAAGTTTAATTTCCTAGTTGGGAGAGGCACATGCATGCGTGTACGTGCTTGCTCAAGCTTTCTCTCTGTCTCGTGCTCTTAAATTGTTAAGCATCCTGTTAATGTTTCCCATGCATGTTTTTGCTCTTTCCTTAGACAATGCGTAATAAATCTTGTATATAGTACCTCTTAAACATCTGCAGCCTTGAATAACTTTTTCTGTTTGTTTGTTTAGAGCAATTTTCTCTGTATTAGACCTAATGAAAATGGATATGGCAAACTTCGCTGTCAGTAGTATTAGGCCAAAATTAATGCAGCAGTCTGCCGAATATGAAAGAAAGAAGTTTCAGGAGTTTCTTGAGAAACAGCCAAGTATGACTTTGTTCCTTTCTTTCTTCCCCTCTGCCCTCCCAGTAAACTGCGTGTCTTTTCTTGTAGATCATGAAAAGAAATCAGATTTTCTTCTAAGTTCTAGAATTCATATGGTAAATGACAGCTTGTGCCCCAAAACTGTGGTTTGAAGAAATCTGCCAGAACAACAGTTCTGTGCTTAGTACGCTGGAGTTGAGTTTCATTTCAATACAGTGTAGGGCATAATTAGCCAGCATCAGCTCACCTCCAATTTCCTGTAGCTGTGTGGTTTTAATTTCATTTTAGATGTTCTGCTTGATGCGATAAATGAAATGCATGTCAAGAACTGATATCATGGGTATTAGTAATAGTAATTAATGGGATTATTTGGAAATTATTGCTGGAAGAACCTGACTTTGAAAAGGAATTTTCTTAACAACGTTTTTTTTCCTTCCCTGCTTCTCCAGATTCTTTAGACCTTGTCACAAGGTGGTTGCAAGAAGCAGCAGATGATCTTGCAAAGCTGCGATGTAAAACGCTGCCTCCCCCCTGTAGCAGTGATGGAGCCACTGGTGGAGCTGCCGCCTTGTGCTCCACCGCTGTACAAAATCAAGCCTATCTGAAGCTCCTGAAGTGGGATCATGTCAACCGGCCTTTTCCAGAAGTAGGTATTTAACAGAAAAACTGATTTCTGTGCTTGTCCTACTTTTCTATTTCTGGGATATAAGAGAAGCTGTTTGGATTTGTAGCCTTGCAACAAGGACGACACTAAAACATTTATCTCTTGATTGAGAGCTCTTGTAGCTCTTCAATTAGGTACTTCTTGTTCAGTATTGAAACTTATTTAGTTGGAAAAGAGGAGTTAATTCTTTCATTTTGTTCCTGTTACTCACCTGCTGAGCATGTGTTGCTTGCTCTTTTCAGCGTCTCTGTCTTATCTTGGCTGCTGTGAAGGGGTAGGCACCAGGATGTCACCTCACAGCCCAGCATTCTCACTTTGTTCTGTGCCGGCTGCCTCGTTCTTTGCAGACAGTGCTGATGGACCAGTCCCGCTTCCAGGAAATACAGCTGGAGCTGGAGCAGCTCCTCGTGACTGGGACAGTCCTCCTGGTCACGTTCAGCGCCGCAGGCTCCGCACTCGGTGATATGCCTGGATTTGCTGAGAAAATCAAAACCATCGTCAAGGTGCTGCTGACAGGAATGCATCTTCCGTGAGTATTGACTGATCCCAGTCACACAGAGGAGGGGCAGGTCCATTTTCACCCTGGAAAATGATCAGGGTAAGCCTCTTTCTGGCTGTCGACCCAGAACGTGTAGAGGAAACGATGAGGGCTTTTTATGAGCCCAGGCTGACAATTCTCATTCAGCTTCCTCACACAGAACCGTTTTTTCTTGCTCTGTTCTTTTCCAATACGTACACGAGCTTTTATTGGGAGTGTGTTTGTCACGGTGCCTGGTTGGCACGCGCGGGTGCGAGGAGCCAGCCACGCGCACGGTTTGCGCCGGGCTCCCTCGAGAACTGGAGCGCGGCACAGCAAGCTGCTCGCGGCTTTCCAGTGATGGCTGTGCACATCCTGGGCTGATCGCTGGTTTCTGCATTCGGCAGAGCTGTCTGTGTAGTAGGAAAGTCAGCTCTTATTTGCACGGATTGTTCAGGCTGGAAACCTTTCACGCCGTCCCACCTCCTTGTTTTATATCTCAACTTTATTTTTCTTAAAATGTTATTCTTTACAGTTCTGTATCGCACTTGTTCCATTACACTTGATAAATAAGGCAACTCTAATTGGATGGTTTATTTTTAAAAGGTGGGGGAAAAAAGTGAATAGCTGAAATAGCTACATAACGCTCTTCTCCACATTCTCTAGCTCCTTTAATCTGAAGGAGTCTTTGGCCACCATCGGTGAAAAGGTGTGTGCTGAAGCGAACAGCTGCCTGTCCCAGCACGGCTTTACACCGTTCTCAACTGAGAGAGAGACTGTACTTAAAGGACAAATCCAAGCAGTGGCCAACCCAGATAACACCATTTGCAAGCTCATAGGTATGCTTGGGCAAAACCGCCCTGGTCTCGAGTGACCGCTTGTCTGTCTTTGAAGCGCTGTTGGTGGCATGTCATGCACGGGTTCTCATTTAATCTGTTTCAAATGCTTGTTTACTCTGCGTTTAGGCTTTCTGTATTTTACATGAGATTACACCGTTTCTGCTGGCCTGTCTCTTTTGAAAACAAACCAAAACTCTTGGTCCAATTTTTCCAGATTCTCGAATTCAGAAGTTTCTGGAGAACTGTCTTGCGTCTACTCACCAGAAGTCATCGCCTGCCGTTCCTGGAGGATTAGGCCCCATTCAAAGAGAGCTGGAAGAAATTGCTGTCAAGTACGTTCGTCTCGTCAACTACAACAAAATGGTCTTCAGCCCTTACTATGATGCAGTTCTTGGCAAAATACTGGCTAAGGAAGAATCCCGACTTGCAGGGAAGCCAGAAGAACCATAAAACCAGTTTGTGTGCTGCCAATACGGTATTAACTTTGTGGGCTATTTTGAGAAATCGCACCAATATTTGTCTAGGAAAACAGCTTTCCGTGTAAATACTGGTTCCTTTTAATGCACTGGTGGTGACTGATGAGGAAAATACAGGAGATGCGAAAGGGGTTCCGAGGTAAATGGTGAGAGAGGGAGATGTGTTTTCAGTGTAAGTATGCAACCTGGGGGGGTGTCATGGTAGTCTTCTGGCTGCAATTTTTAGATTTTTCAGCTGATGGTAGGGAGGACAAGGTTAAGAACCAAACTTTGTATTTAAGTGGCTCATTTTAGGGCATTTTACTCTAATTTACCGTGAATTTAGTTTAATTAGTGCAGAGCAGGTTAGCAACAGTTCTTCCCAGAAGGGATGATTTGGCTTTAAAAAAATCTTACCTTAAAGACTTCAGAAGTAAGCTAAAATTCTAGATAAGAGAAACTTTAACCGGCAAAAAAACGAAGCCAAACAGCACTTTATTGTAACATTATGGTTGGCGTGGCAGCCTACTAGGTTTTTCTGCATTTTACTGCATTTTTAATAGCATTTTTTTGCTGTTTACCTGCAGATGTTACAAAACACATAATATATTTTTGTAGCAAATTTTCTGGTTATTGGGTAACTGTCCTCTGCTATGTACAGTACTTCCAAAGGTGGCAATCTTATAGATTGCAGCTGTATTTATCTCTTGTAAAGACTTCAGAAGGGCAGAGCTAAAATGTTTTGATAAAAGTTGCATTTCTTACCTTTTTTTGCTAGTCGTTTCCTCCTTTTTATGTGAAATACTAATTTTAAAGTAAATCCTCTGTCATTTGCAGAAGGTGGATTTAAAGTGTGTGAAACTTTAGGCTGAAAATTTTACTTGTTTTGTAAAACTACAACTGAAGATGGTTGCATATTCAATCATGTCTTCAAAGATATCCAGGAAGTGCAGAGCACTAGTGGCAGTATGAGTGACTTTAACATACTGGGAGAAGCGAATGATTTAATCTTAGTTTAAATACACAGGGAATATTTTCAGTGGAAGATGTTTTTTGCTTTGTAGAAATGTTCTTGAAACTTAAAATATTTGTAGGTCTTGAACTTAATTAGCTACGTGTTGTATAGATGAGTGTTCACAGAAGAGTTCAATGATCAATCAGATCCTGGGCTGCATCAGAAGCAGTGGGGCCAGCAGGGCCAGGGAGGTGATTCTGCCCCTCTACTCTGCTCTGCTGAGACCCCACCTGCAGTACTGCGTCCAGATGGGGACCTCCAACACAGGAAGGACATGGACCTCTTGAAGCGAGTCCAGAGGAGGGGCACAAAGATGATCAGAGGGCTGGAGCACCTCTCCTATGAAGACAGACTGAGAGAGTTGGGGTTGTTCAGCCTGGAGAAGAGAAGGCTCTGGGGAGACCTTATGACGACCTTCCAGTACCTGAAGGGGGCCTATAGGAGAGATGGGGAGGGACTCTTTATCAGGGAGTGCAGTGACAGGACAAGGGGTAATGGTTTTAAACTGAAAGAGGGGAGATTTAGATTAGATATCAGGAAGAATTTCTTTACTGTGAGGGTGGTGATGCACTGGGTGCCCAGAGAAGCTGTGGATGCCCCATCCCTGGAGGTGTTCAAGGCCAGGCTGGATGGGGCTTGGAGCAACCTGGTCTGGTGGGAGGTGTCCCTGCCCAGGGCAGGGGGATTGGAGCTCAATGATCTTTAAGGTCCCTTCCAACCCAAACCATTCTATGATGTCAGAGCCTTACTGCAGTTTGAGGCCCAGCTAGGAGGTAAGCACATCTGAAATTTTCCTGTAGTTGAGCATAATGCTGTATTACAGTAATCAAAATCTGATGATCTTATGAAAGCAAAGTTCATAGTTACAAACAATGTGTCCCAAGTACTAGACTATCCAAAATAGAGTATGTTGTCTTCTTACATAATTTTTAAATTTAAAAATTAAATAAATAACTAAATAAAGGGCCCCTTCTATTTCTAACATCCAGGTTCATTTTATTAATTAATGAGCCAACCAAAATAATAGAACTTCTAGAAGGAAGCACTTGATTATGAATCAGCATTGATGCTCCCTTTCTAGTTTTCCTTTAAATGTCAGTGTGGATACAGCTGCACTAACTGAGTTTGGAGGAAGGTGGGATGAGTAAGACCTTTTATTCCATATTAGCCTGTGCAACTATAAAACAAATTGTCTCTCATTGATTACAAACCCCCTTCCCCAAGGGGAAAAAAAAACACCACCAAAACCCTGTAAGAGATCACCAGCTGAGACAAGTGGTTTTTCTCTTGGCTAAATATACTCAGATAGATTCAAAGACAGGCATCCATTTTGCTTTCTTTGATAACTCAAACACGAGTAGGTTGGTTTGCCAGGAAAAAAAAAAGTTTGGAGTATGTTTTTGGTGAGGGTCTGTTTCACTGTTTGACTCAGCAAAGGATTCGTCAGTGGTCTTCAAGACTCCTGCAGCTGCAATATTGGTTATTGGTGCAGGATCCACCTCAAAATACAGCCCATAGCTCTGCAGCTCCAAAAAATTAATTCAGTAGGCTGTGTCACAAAAGAGCTACCAGAAACATTATTGCTGGATATATTAAAAAAATTAATAACCAAAACAAAGCTGGTTTCATTTTTGTTAAATGAATTGCAGAAGTTATAAACTGCTGCTGTTATTTGTTAGTATTGCCTTTAAAGACCCCTGTGAATTAAGCATACTGCAGAAATGCAGATGAGATGCTGTAGGGGATGAGCTCGAGGATGTGAGGAGGAACAACGTGGTGGTGAAACACCACACCTCGAAAAGGCTTTGATAAGTACGTGACTGGTGCCGGAATGACTGGCACTGCATCAGCAATAGATAAAATTGTACCTGCTTAATGTAGGCGATGGCTGCTCCCAGGCCTGGAATTCAGGGTCCAGATGTCCACGATGGCCAATTCCCGCTCGTGCTGACGCGGCAGCACGGTGTGGGCCGCCCCTCGTGCGTGCGTGTGTCTCGCAGGGTGGGCACAGCACGTCCCATCTCTCCTCGCAGCGGGGGTTTGATCCTGAGGCTGCTCACAGGAAGAAGCGCAATACTCACATCTGGCTCCAGTCCCACCTCTGGGGGGGCACACAGTGGGAACGAGTGCCTCTGGGGGGGGTGCTGGAGGCCTTCCAACAGCAGAGATCTGAAGAGACACTAATAAATGCCCAGGAGTCCAAATCACATTTGTGATTTTCCCAGGTTGGTTGTTTTTCAATGATAGCGGTTGACGGATAGTTTCTCTACATCCTCTTTCAAAGAAATGGGACGATACGATTCAGTGGCAAAGCAGAAGAGAGATTTAGGATTGACAAGGCCAGAGCTTACCCCCGTGTGAACACTTCTGTGGTTACCCAGATGCTCTTTCACCCTTCCGTCCAGCTGTGCCCGGCGGTCACCTCAGCTGCTGGGGGCGGGAACGTCTTCCAAATTGTCCAAGTATCTGAATTTCCCCTAGTCCCCGAGGGTTCCTGCTGTCTTACCACAGCGCAGTTCTGGATAGCGGGTTACAGGTTAAAATCTAACGGGTGCATAGAAACCGCTTGGAAAATTCATACAGTGTTTTTGTTAGCTTGTTTGGAAATAACAGGGGAAACTAGGTAGCTGATAAATAACATTTGGCTTTGTATATGAAGCGGGAGCCCCATGCAGTGACCCAGGACCAGACTGTGTTCGCTCGTACTCCTGGACAATCCCCTTTAGAAATACGTACCGAGTTTGTCTTCACAATGCTGTCTTCTTCAAACAGTCACGGAATCCAAAGCAAAAGTATACTGTATCCTCTAGAAAAATGGAGAAAAAGCTAATTCTAATATGTATGCTCTGATCAATTTCCTGTGATGGTCTTATTAACACCGCTTTTGAAGTGGCTGAGTAATATTTAAGAAGTAACTTGTTGTGTTTGAATAAAACCGGAATGAGGCATGATGTTATGGATATCCTTTTATTTTAAAGGAATGTTTTTTTCCATTTTCAACTACAAAACAGATTCCATACATTCTGCCATAAATAAAAATGAACAATAAGGCAGGACACTACATGAACAAACTGAGAACAACTGTTTTCCAGAAAACGTGAATTAAAAATGCTTCACAAGTATAAGCCATCCAGTTTTTAAAATAAAACTGTTGAAACCCCACAAGATTCCAAGTGGTAGATGTGAACACCCTTGAAGAACAAAATGCAGTTTTGACATTTTGCGCTTTTGGTTTTGCAAACCTAGTTTTGTTCAGAGCACATTCTAAGGTTGTTCTGGCTGTTTTCGCATCGAGAACCATATGGGAGAAGAGGCACCACAGGAACAAAACCATTTTCAAGATTTTTCTGTTTGCAGCTGTCCCTTTTAAATGTTTGACGTGTCAGAGACTGACGGACTCAATGCAAGTCTTTGTCTGGCCCAGAAGAACCCCAGACTTGTTTCACCGGATTCTCTTCTGCTGCCGTGCTCTGTAAATGTCGTGTACAGGGGGAACTACAGATCCTTTCTCCTCATCGTCGTCGGAATCTTCATGTGGTCTCTTAACAGCCTTATTGAGCATGGCGTTATTTTCCACAGGTCCGTTGCCTTCCACAGCTATTTCAGGTAGGCCTCCGGTAATTATTCGTACAGCTTCATCAACAGCTGCAGAAAGAGAAAAAGATTAATTGAATTTGGCAACCTAAATTCCCCACTTAGAAATAAGCGTGCAAACAGGGGCACCAAGATAATACATACGTCGTGAAGATTTCTGGAACGCGAGACATTTTCCCACCCTGGTCTACAAATGTTAAGAACGAAACCTCGACCGTCTAAAACCCTGAGCTAGGGCAAACACTAATTATAAGGTAAATGCTGCTGCTTCAGCTTGAGACCTCCCTTTACACAAGTACTGAGGACATTTGCAAGCTTAATAAACCAGGAGAGCGTACTGGGGAAACAGTAGAGCTAGTTGGTGATTCATCCCCAAGTATGCAGAGCAAGTCACTTTCTGCTTATCAACAGAGAAAGCTTAAAAAATACCACGTGTAATTTAAATAGATGTTTTATTTTCACTCTACAGGAAATTAAATCCTAACTTTCTCTCTAATCATTTGCTCCTTAAACTAACAGAGGGGGTGAAAAGTAGCATATTATCCTCTGCTGTAGTTTACATGAAGCCTGAAGCACGGATCTGTCCTCTTTTTATATTTCAGAACTCTGCCTTCTCAGAAAACACTGTTCTTGAATTGTTCTTAAGCGCCGCAACAATGCGCGTTGGGTTACGCCTCCCAATGAACCTACCACACTGCAAATTTGTAATTTCATGTTGCAGTTCCAGTGCTGCTGGAAGACTGCCGTGCTGCTCTTAAAGGATATTCTGAAAATCTGCATTTCTTCCTCTTAATGGTTGCCACCAAAATGTTATTAAAGTAGCAGCTGGTGCTTTTCAGCTTTTTGATCTCCCCACAGTTAAATGTACAAACATCTCTATGTAGGCTCCAACCTACAAACGCAGCCGATTCAACAGTACTCTCTTAAATAATAATTACACATCTGTAAATGAGGGCTGGGTTTTAGACAGTGATATCCATATGTAAAACAAAGTCATATGGAGTGCTATCACAGACTCCAGAGCGAACAAATAACTTACTGTCTGGCAGTTTGCATCTTCTAAATATCTCCATGAGCTCATCCACTTGAACAAAGGGACCCTGATTTGTTAAAAAAGAAAAAAATAAATTTAGAAGATTATTTTTAATAGAGCGATACACACTGTGCTTCTGTCAGAATCTCTTCTACAACTTTTTGAAGTTTTCAGCATTCATTAAAACAAACCTGAAAACAAACAGGAGGTGGCAGGAGCTTCATGAGAACTACAGCTGCTGGTGGAACAGGAAATACACCACCCGGGACGGGATGTAAACCTGGAGCTGTGGGAAGAAAAAACACTGTGAAGCCAGCGCAAGACAGCTAGACTCGAATTGCTGTGGCAGCATTACTATTTGATGCAAATAATTACTGCCCTGTCACTTTTGCCTCTAATTACATATTGTTTAGTCAGTGATCTGAAGTCTATAAGCAGTGTGTGTAACAGCTTATTACCATTTACCAGATCCCGAACTACTTGTACTTATTTCCATGTGACCTTAGTAAGTAAAACATATATGCCTTTAGCAATCCAATTAAGTAACAGCCCAAAATTTAAGTACACGTTTAGGTGACTGAAGAGTAGGGAAGTCCCTGTGATCAGCTTTGCTAAACACACAGGTTAATAACTTGCCATCAGGTGGAATAGAACCACTTCCCGGTGACGGTCTGACTTACGTGCTAAGTGTCTTGGCTGAAATGGAATCATCTGCTGAGTGTCCGGTTTGGGATATTCAGGTTTTCTGTCTACTTCGTCTTTGAGAACGGGCACGATGGAAGGTGCAACCACAGGGTCAGGAATGATGGCTGCCAGCTTGGCACGGGAGACGTCCTGCGAAAGCCAGTTAGAGAGCACTGAACCCGGCAGGATCGCCTGGCTTGTTTAAATTACAGAACAAAACATCTCTCCAGACCAGTCGCTTATTCTCACTTTGTCATCATTATAATTTCAGATGCCCTCTTAGAAGACCATCTGGGCAGAGCTTGCGTGTTTTCATCAAACATTTTAGTCCTACAGTGTCCCAGCTGGGAGCGGAAACACTTGGTTTTGTCATCCAGTAGGACCACATTTGTCATTTTTGAGTGGCCCCTTTTTTTTTAGGTTGAAAACATTTAGGTGAACAGGTGCAGACCATTAGGCCTTCACAACTATCATTTCTCCCTCATTTCATTCCCTCGACTGCTTTAGCTGGAGCAGAAAGCAAGCAGAAGGCAGTCAGCGGGCACGAAAAGCCTCAGTTCAAACAGGATTGTATTTCGGCACGTTGGAAGCAGCAGGAATCAGCCCCAGGGCTGACTCACCTTGGGTACACGCCACCTCGCCTGCATTTATCCAGACATACACCTGGAACTTCAAATTAACCTTGTCCCGACTGCATTAAAAGGATTCAGTGCCTCAACGTGACTCTTATTTCCACCCATCAGATTATTTTACAACTGTGGGAAGAGCCAACAACTCTTAGCTTAGCTTTGCTAACTTTGATGACTTCTTTATTTTTCAAAAATTGCTTTTCTCTGTAAGAAACAAACGGCAGCCGAGGCACTGTTCTTGAGACGCGAATCAACAGTTCATGCAAATGGGAAACAGCAGTTCCTCCAGCAGAGCTGTTTCTGCTTCCCTGGCAGCCTACTTTACATCGTGCTTAAAAATAACAATAAAAATCAACATTTTATTCTGTTCTAATGGTTTTCCAAATCGTTATGGCCTTCCACACGACTAAAACAGTCATTAAAATACATATGGTCAGAAATGAGACAAGAGAGCACCAGATACGGGCGCCTGGCCTAGACTTTGAATCCTGAATCGCAGCAGCAAAGCACCCGACCCATAGTGAACAACAGAAAAGAAGCAGGCAGCCGCTCATCCCCGTAGATAATTCTCCGGAGCCGTTGGCAGCAGTCCTCGGGACTGCGGGATGCTGCTTGTAATGTGCCTCTCAAGGAGGCGAGTGGAGTTCCGCCGGCTGGAGCGGAAGGGCAGCCGGCCACGCGCCACACAAATGACCCGACTCCACAAACCACCCGAAGAGCTGTGGCTTTTGAAGAAGCTGGGGCTCAGGTCTGCGGCGGAGGCCCCGTAGCCGGGTGGTGACGGCATTAACGCATCGGCCTTCCCGTGGGCTGAGGAGAGGTAAATACGAATGTGGGAAGTTGCACCCGTGAGTCACGTTCCTCGCTCCCCTCTGCCCTTGGCCCACAACCCCCGGCACTTGGCCGCCAAGCAAGACAAGGAGGAGGCGGCACACCAGGCCTGTTCTACCTGCTTGTCTATCAAGGGAGAAAAGTGTAAGACAAGTCCTAAACAAGGAATTGCTTAAGTTTGCTAGGACTGAAAACAATAACAGTAAAATTAAGTGCTCTTATCCACTCACCTTATAACCAAGAGCCTTCAGTTCGCTAGCAGAGCAAGGGTACAAGTCCATGAACTTATACCTGTCTACCAGCAGAGCTGTCTCTTTACCCTCATATTCTTCCTTGAATGCCGTAAACCTCCGCTTTTCAACTTTCAGTATACTAGCTAGATCACCAATGTTACTTTCAAAAGCTAAAAATCGAGCCCAGATTTCCCTGTAAAAGAAGAGATAAACAGACAGTTGCTGAAGGAGGAAGAACTACTGATCACGCTGCAAGCAAAGAACACCCAAGAGGAGAGATTCAAAGGAGGTATCTGGGAACACAAATTTCTGTAATTTATTTTAGATGCATCTATAAGGTGTGTTGCCCTCCCAGTGCCTGACATATTTCTATAAAGGCTTCCGATCTAGTGGATTGTAGAGGACTTTGTTATGAAAAGGAAAGGATTACTGGAGTAAATGACTTCGGCATTTGAGGTAAGCTTTTACCATCAATGTAAGACACACAAATAGACTCTTCCCGCTACACAGAATTTCACTCTGATCCTAATATGTGAAGGACTTGTCACCATAGATTATGATTTAGTTCATCTGCCCAGACTAGCATATTCTAGCGAGCAAGAGCAATACCCTGTAACGCAACAGGCAGCACCTCAGAATTTTATATAGCCATATAGTTAATGCTTATTTCTCTGTGGAAAATCTCATATGTAACTTAAGTAACATCCAACCGTATTTCTGGACTTGATTCAACTTTCATTTTAGCTTTGGAGTTCACCTTTGAAGAAGGTTCAGCTTTTAAATTCTTGGATTTTCTCACTTTTAAAATGGACATAGAAATATTTCTCGCGAAAGATGAGAGCTGAAGTGCAGAATGAACGTGCACAGCAGCACCATGTTCCATTTCTTAGGTTTGATGCCTTTGTCTACCAGAATAATAACGGTGAACGCTTGGACCACAAAGGTTTTGGTGAGCATTTTTTCAGAGAAATAAATTTAAAAAGTAGTAATGAAAATGTGGCGGTGAGTGGTTAATCCAAGTCTTTTCTGGTTCTTTCACTATTTTCTTTTCAGTTGGCTGGGAGGTGTTCAGCGTTCTCCTCGGTAAATTCCTGACTCACCTTCTCTAGTATAAAGCTCCTGAAAGACGTTCTCCACCCCCTCTCCCCATCTATCATCAGCAACACGTGTCTGGCGAGCGATACGTGCCACTAGTCCTGCCACCTGCCCAAACCCTTGAATCCTTACTGCGCAGGAGGATTTTGCACTCTGTCCTCGACAATCCTGCGTCAATGAGGTTTTAAAATCAATGAATTAATGAATTTCACCGCAAATGGGACAGAGACTTTCACACATCTGTCACAGTTGTTGCTATTTTAGACAGCACAACGAGGGGAAGGAACATCTGTACCTATTTTTGTCCTGCTGTTTATTTTTCTAATTTCTTTGGGATGTTTGTAGTTGCAAGGGGTTATGTATCTTTTTTAGTGTAGTGAAACTGCTTTTGCAGACATACCCAGATTTCTCAGGTGGAAGGCTCCCTGAAGTTAAAACACGTTCAAACAAAACTCTTGTATTATTGTCCTCTTTAAAAATAGAAAGAAAAAAGAAAAATCACACTGAGTAAAATATTTTAAAGACAATTTAAAAATCATTTCCATTCAAAGAAATGTGTACATTGAAGTAAATATAAGGCTGACATTCTGATACCTGGATTTGAATTTCAGTAAAGCAGAAGAAAAATCTGAACACCTGCATAAAACTTTACTAATATTAAATTCTACTGTGAATTTGTTATTTGAAGGTCTATTTTTGTTGATAGCAACAAACTGATCCTAATACGGGTTCTTTCATAACAGCGCAGCTATTGCCTGGCATCTCTACAGGATCTCTGTTTTTTCCATTTTCTTTAATTATCACAACAGCGTAACTCGGTCATTTTAAATTTCACCTTTCAGTCCATTACTTCCCTTTTACGTTAGGGCAATATTAATACACTTGTATATTCCTCAGTAGTCCTCCCAAAATTATTAGACCTGGTTCCCAGTGAGCTGTCAGCCGTTGTACGCTGCCAGCCGGGGGAAAGGAGTGGTTGGTGGGTTTGTCCTTAGAACTGCCAGCCTCTGCCCTGTCTCTCGCGCTGTGTGTTTTACCATAGCTTATATTTACGAAAGTTTAGTGATCAATTCGCTTGTTTTTCGGTGAAGTCTGCTAGGTTACTAAAACAGAGCAATACACTGGCAAGTTTTGAGATATTTTTTTCTGATGGCAATCTATGGAGAGGCATTTCAATTATTCACATTAACCTCAAACCATTTCTTGCAAAATTAAATGTACTTTGACTTGAGAAAAATCTCTCCGTTTACAGCTCACAGAAGGAAAAAAAAAAAGCTCTGAATCTGTTCAAACTTTGAGAGTCTGCAAAAAAGGTACTGTAGTCTGAGAGGAGAGATTCATGTGCCTGGTGCCTGCAGCCCACACTGGGAGGTTCAGAAGATGGAGCAGCACAGTTACCTGCAGCCACCGCTCACACCAGCGGCGTGGGGGCTGGCTCACAAAATTGAGCTGGCAATTCGTAATAAAATCCAGACTGTGTTACACCTCGGTGTTGTCATGCTACAAACACCGAGCTCGACCACTGAACATGTGAAGAAATACCTGAAGAAATCTGAAAATCTGTTGAGTACCTGGCAGACAGGACTGCGCAGGAGAAGAACCTGGCATGAACTGCTCCTCTCCCTCTTCTCTAACTCCCCATGAAACACAGACAGGAGAGTTCCACACAAAGCTCTCTGTCGGCCCCTGCTCCCCACAGCAGCTCAGGTTTCTTTTCACATATTAACTCCTGCATCAGGGGAATCCCACGCAGAGACCTTCCACCACCACCTCCTGCCCGGGGCTCCCCTCAGGTGGGGGGCAGCGTGCCTTGCCCCTGCCCTGCTCCTCGCACTGCAAACCGGCTCCCCAACGACTTCCGAGCAGGGCCAATATTCACAATATTGCTTTTGTACCTTCCTCGTCTTATCTATTCGGGGGGAGAGAGTTTAAATTAATTCTAGTAGAGACCAACTAACCCATCACTTCTCTCTTGCTGATTTCAACCTCCTATTGATCGTTTTCCTCAGGATTTAGGTTTCTCAGTGATGTCCCCACTGTTCCTAGCAGAGCCTGTAAAACTGCTGTAATGCGAGCGAGTGGCAATTTGGGAAGTTCACTCTCCTCTATTCAGTAGAATCAAGACCTAATGCCAATGCACTTCTGGAACTCCAGAAAGGACAAAACAGCAGGGTTGGTTTTTTTTTTTTTCTAAATTAATTGCCGAGTTTTATGAAGGGGTTTCATTGCTCTCCAAGAAGAACTAAACCTAAAATATAAAAAACTTGTCCTGACCCTAACGCTTCATTAGATCTCTCAAAGGTTAAAGCTTACCATTAAGGTGAGAAAGGTAGTCGATATATGCCAGTACATATTCTGGAATGTCCCCATATTTTTTCAGCCCTAGTTCAAAAATCTTGAAGGCCACAGATTTATCCTGCAAATATTAAAAAAAAAAAAAAAAAAAGTTATTAGTTTCAGTGAGCTACGCACCCTCCTGACACTAGTATCAGATTGAGCATCTCTGATTACCTTACTGCAATAATACTCCATTAAAGCTGCTGTAACATAGACGTGATGGCGGGTCCGGGCATCTTCTCTTGCTTTCTTAAATATCATTCTTCCAGATTTTATGCCTTCTGCTCGCCTTGCAAATTTCATATATTGGATATAAACCTAAGGTGCATATTAATATTTACATAGTATCAGTACTAACAAAGAATACTAGGGTATATTAAGTTTTTTACAATATCTGAAATAATCTTTACTCACAAAATACAGCTAATAAGTCATAATAGGAACAAGACTGTGTTGTGCTTTATGTCGTTTTGCTAGAAATACTGAGGCAAGGCTTTTTATATACATTTCTTGAAAAACAGAATATACCTAAGACTGATCCCCTAAAATGCCAATAGTTAAAATACAGATTTTTCAAGGCAGGGGAAGTAAGTAGATGAATGTAATTTACGTAAACTGTTGCCTTCAGAGAACTAGAGGCTTATTGTAAAACTGGTAACTTCCCAATAAAGTTAAGACATCCATAAGGCTAAAGAACAATCAAAAGGCCTGATGAAGCATTTTACTGTACGTTATACAAACCAAGATACAAATCATCCTGTCTGCAAGTACTTATACCTGGTCAAGGAAATAATGAATGTGCTATTTAATTCAGTGGCCAGTTTGTGATTTTCATTTCTTTGGGATTTAACTTTCCTCCACTCTGAACTAGATCACAATTAACAGCATTCCTCAAATAGGGGGAGCTGGGATGTGGTTTCTCAGAAACTGTGTATTTGGAAAGCTTTATAATCTGTGTTTAATGAATAGAGCATGTCAGTAAACGGCTACCTTTCCTCTGGCACTGACCTGTTGTTTAATTTTAGACCTCAGACCTTCTTCCTTCTCATGCTTTGTTGTGTCTATTTATAAACTAAGTAACTTTTTGAGGGCAGGCTACTTCTTACACCATTTGTTCAGTACCAACACAGCTGGCACTACAGACAATGTTGTTCACTATATAACTTAAACAGACGTACTGCACTACTCTTTGATACTCACACGATGCATTACAAATTTATTTGCAAACTACATGTACACAGGATGGTGTATTTCTCTGTAGGGAGAACAATGGGCAAAAGCAACACACTTTTAATCAGTTAAGGGGAGGCAAAATGAAATTTTAGTTGAGCCAACAAAACATACACTAAGTCACGTGCACTTTTCTCCTCTGTGTCTTTGGGAAAGTCTCTTAAAGATACTAAAGATTTCATGACGCAGCTCATAAGAATTGGTGTATCTAAGTGGATTAAAGGCTATAATTATCAACCTTGCTGAAATTTTAATCTAATTCTGTCATCTCAGTACTCCACCTGGTCAATCATCCTTGTGACCCAATGAACTCCTGTCAGCATCTCCCCATTCTTTGGGTGTACTCAGGTGACTACCCACGCACATGCAGAAAAACTCAATACTAAGGATCCTCTTACCAAAGTGGGATCAATGTCTTCAATAGCCAGGAGTCGGTTATATATGTTGTGTACTTTCTCATACTTCATTCGGCTCTAAGTAAATAAAAAGGAAGCACAGACTGCTTGGTAATACTACTACAAATCACCTGTGAGAATGCAAAAATCAGTCTGAAGAAAAAACCTAAAATTTTTGTTTCCTTTTTTCCCCAGTTGAACACTATCTGTATCTGTCCCTTTAATCAGATGAATTTTTTGTCTTGTGCAGTCATTTCTTTACTTCCCACATTAATTTCTCAGTAGTGCTTACGTACATGCTTTTCAAGAGTCTCTGAAGTCTTTTTCTAATTTAGCAATATTGCGGCAGAACTGCCACGGTAGGTGTTTGGGATAAGACCACTGTTTCCTTTACCTCTGTCTGTAAGTAATGTGCAGACAGCTGGGACAACCACCTTTGTCACTCTCCAACCTACGCATTTCTAATAATCCGTTCTGTTCCCTGCCAGCTGCAGCCCTCCAAGTTGCATTGTGCAACCTTCACAAATGTAAATAGCCCGTATGCTTAGGATACAAGAAACTGCACTGAAAGCCAAGGAAGCCCTTTTCTTTTAAGGGCAAAGGGGTTTTTTTTGCTGTTGTCCTCAGGATCTTCCTGCAAAGACTCTTCCATATTATGGTAAATTGGCAAAATATATCCTGCAGCGAACTCCACAGCCCTTATCTGATCAGTGGGAAATGGCCTTTATTCCTGATGGTTCAGGTGCCAACTCATTAGGGAGGCCGTGCAACATTGTGGTAGCCTGGTTAAAGAGATTTCTCGAGAAAGCTGCAGTGTAGGGTGCCTCCCATCTTCCCTCACAGCCATGCACATACAAACACTAAACCCCCAAGATTTAGATAGGAAACATATTCTTTATCCCCATATTAAAAGGAAAGAAGCTGATGCTCTGGTAAATGTAAACCTATCAGCCTTTCAGCTTCACAGTAATTTGAAAAATATAGTCAATATATAAGTGGAAAGACAGTATGTTTTTAAAAAAAAATTAAGTCATATTATGGGCTTTTCCTCTCCATTTTGTCAGCTCAGTCTCAGAAACACTGAATGATGTTAAGGCTAGAAGAATCAGTAAATTAATTCTACAGAATTCTGTGTATTCAGTATGGTTCAAATAAATGACGTTATTGATGGGAGATGTCTTTGGGTTTTAATGTCAGTACATCACTGTTTTTGCTCACCTCTTCATAATCTGCATATGCAAAATAAAGAAGCATATTCTTCTTTAATAAAGTGCTGATCGCTCTTTCATAAATATTAGCAGCCTCATCACTGAAAAGTTTAGCATTGTTCATGTCCTGTTATAAAATAAGTATGATATTATAATTGTTCAGCATCTGTGACAATGAAGGCCAATCTATGGAATATCTTGTGTGTGTGAAAAGTCCCAGTGAACTTCCATGCAGTGCTCCAATAAAGATATAATTGCCTCCCCAGTACTTAAGGAATCACAAGATTAGGCCAAAAAAAAAACCATCCCAGACCTAAAACTGCCCAACGCCAAAATAGTATGCAATTATTTTTATTCTTCAAAACAGTCCCAATTTTAAAATTCTGAACATGACACAACTTACGGTGCTAATTATTCTTCACCACCACCACCCCCAGTTTTTAAGTATTTGAGGAAAAATTAACAGTACACCACGTCAACGCAGTGAAATAGGAAAGAAAACTGACGGTGATGCGCTTACCCCTTTTTCAGCTAGCAGTTTACTAGATTGCTCGAGGTACTGTGCAGCTTCATACCAGATATCTGGGTGATGGCCCAGAACCAAAAGGCATTGCTCATAGGCAAACATAACTGGGGGGAAAGATGCAAGAAATATTCCTTGTATATTATGGTGGAAACAGTACCATCTCACACAACGGAAGTATGAAATACAAAACCCAGCAAATAAATTGGGCAATATTAACACCAATTAGCTTTGACTACAATGATCACAACGGCAGTTCTTTTATATTGCCAGGAACTTTATGAATCATAACCAGCAGCTAAAACCTGCCCCCTCCACAGAGGAAGAAGCAGAACTCATTGAAGAACATAAGCCATAAAATCAGGCTGTGATCCACCATTTCCTGAGCTCCACTGAAAGTTCAGTGGCACACGACTACTGTATCACTGTCCCCCAAAATCCAGATATTACTTTCAGCTTGGCTCAAGCAAAAACTAAAGCGTAGTTTAAATAAAACACCCACACAATTCAAGAAACTTGATTAACTTCTGCTAGAGCATGATCCTTGAACACCAAATCACATCATTACTTATGCTGGTGGTCATCAGTGGAGCTAAGAAATACAATTCTCACATCCTAGCACGGTTATCTAATTACCTCTTTTTGTTATGAGAGTTTGATCTTCTGTACGCAGAGGATTGCTCTTTTCCCACTGGATGTATTTCTTCCACATGTCTACCTGCTGAGCCTCTTGTGGGGTATTTTGGGGGGGGACAGAGGGAGCATTGCGGTCCAGACCTTTCATCACTGTCTCATATTCCTGAAACAGAAGCGATGTTTTGAACAGCAGATTTAAACACATATTTTAGGTTATGCTTCACAAAACTGATACAAATATTTTAGCATACCAACCTTATTAGTCTAACAAACACTTTTATTTGAAAATGAGAACGAAGTTTAACACTAGTTTGTAGAATTAAATAGAACAAAGAAAAATCAACAGAAGGTTGTACCTTTGCCACACGTCGTGCATTCATGTAATCTCTACTCCTGTCTTCAATCATCTTCTTAGCTAAGTGAATATTGATGCCCTGGAGAAGGGTGAAAAAAAGAACTGGGAATGTGCAATTTCACTGTGGAAATACTGAATCACATTTTATACAGGAAGAGCCTCAAAGGGGATGCAAAAGTGAGCAAGAAGAACAAAGTTATTTTAAAATACTGATCTCAAAAGGTGCTGTGTTTCTCCAAATAAATGTATGGGCAAGAACTTATTTATCAGAGAATAAACTGACTTCCAAAAATCAACTGACCTGAAGCACCTCAATATACTTTAATCTCTTACAGCTTTCCAAAATACAATGAACTTTACATAAACCTGCTGGGGGAGAAAGTGGAAAGAACGTATTTGTGATTTACACTTTTCCTTTTAAATCCTGGCCAGTGCCTAGTCAGTCACAGCTCCCTGCCTTGCTGCTCTTCACCAGGTGAAGACTGAGACAGCACACGAGCAGTGCAGTTTTCTTGGAAAAGTAGCAACAGAGATTGATGTCAAAGCTCTGCCTTCTCCTCTGTTCCTGAACTAACTGACAGCTTTTAAAGGAGGTTATATTCAACACACACCCAGCCATACACATCAGTGAGAGAGACTTGAGACCTGTCACCGCAGACAGTGACGCCCCTCCAGGACCACACACAGCGCTGCTGAGCAAGAGCAGCGGGGAGTTTGGGGCAGCCGAGCCCCCAGATACAACCCACACCTCAACATCAGCAACACGGGCCTGGTCACAGGTCCTGTTTGTTCCTGGTCCCAGGAACAAACAAAATCTCAGAGAATTGCTCTTATGGTAGGATAAGCAACTGCCCTTTTGTTCATGCCTGTGTCAGGGTGGATTTTGCTGGTGCGGCTTGTGAGGACTTTGAGGACGGCGAGCTAACCTTTCAGTCCTATTCCAGACAGGCACCCGGGCTGGGTATTGACTCATCACAGAAGATCACAGAATGGTCTGGGTTGGAAGGGACCTTAAAGATCACCTAGTTCCAGTGTCCCCTGCCACCTCCCACTAGAGCAGGTTGCTCAAAGCCCCATCCAGCCTGGCCTTGAGCACTTCCAGGGATGGGGCATCCACAG
>JAOXNO010000041.1:59538688-59612848 GCA_028565335.1 Limnodromus scolopaceus | reverse complement strand
GTTGCTCAAAGCCCCATCCAGCCTGGCCTGGAACACTTCCAGGGATGGGGCATCCACAGCTTCTCTGGGCAACCTGTGCCAGTGCCTCACCACCCTCACTGTAAAGAATTTATTCCTGATATCTAATCTAAATCTCCCCTCTTTCAGTTTAAAACCGCTACCCCTCCTCCTATCACTACACCCCCTCACAGAGTCCCTCCCCACCTCTCCTGTAGCCCCAGAGTGCTGTCTGGGCTAGCTATCTGGGCCAGTTTGCATACAAAACCAGCAATGCCCCAGTTAAACCAGGACCAGACTACGGCAGCAGCAATGTTCTCCCAGGATGCACTCCCAGCCTCATGAGATGCAGCCGTGCGGCTCTGTGAGCCAAAATTGTCACTTCTCTGTCTCACTAGGGGCGTCACAACTTTTGACTATGTGTTGATACTGCTGACTGACAGGATGATATTGTTACCCTGTGACTACCATCTGAGCTAAATGGAAGCTTGAGAGTATTTTAATTGCAGCAAATAGCCAGTAACTTCTCATACTGAGAGCCGCACGTAATCTCTGTGGTGTTGGGCTACTTGATGTGGGAATCGCTTTCCCCCTCAAAGAGCCCTTCTGGTGAGCAGCACGTCCATCCCTGTGCCAGGACACCCGCACGCAGCAGCCCTTCCCCTTGAGGCCAGCCCAGCCAGAACAGGGCGCGCAGAAACCCATGTCCAAGCAGAGGACTGGCCCTTGGATTCCAGCAGCTCTGAACAGCCCGAGGTACTGGGTTGTGTTACAGGCATCAGCCAGAGCTGCCTCAACTAGAAGGAGATACAGATCGAATGTAGGACATTTTTCAGCTGCTGTTTCGACAGTCTCCCTACGTATTAACGAAAGTAGTAGGAACCGGCAGCGACAGCCTTCATTTGTTATGTGGGAGGAGAAAAGGAGGTTCACAGGGAAGTTGTACTAGGGATTTTCCTACGCAGGAGAAGGCATGTCACTGGGTATGTCCCCCAGTGCCAGCAGGCTCTCTGTGGTATCCCTGATGACCGACACAGCGATGAGCTGTTACAGCACATGCTCGTGGCTGTGGATGCCAGCAGGTACTCCCACTGGCTAAGCACAGTGGCCCTATTAGTGTCAGGTCACCGATCCTACAACTTGCATAATTAGCAACAAGCAAAGAGAAATCGTCCCTTCTTTCCCGCTCAGTGCCCTGCTGACCCGCAGCACGCTGGCATCTGCAACCCCGGGAGCAATCTGCGGGACAAGGGAGAGGGCTGTATGAGCACCCCTGCTTGGCGGTGCTGAGCACAAGGGCATCTGCCCTCGGTTCCGCATTCCCACCTCTACTGATGGGGACAGGCTAATGAGCTGTTACCAAACATGTTTACAAATACACTGAAAAGGTGCAGCTACAAATTAGTGTGCAAGGCAACAAGCTGAGGTTACAGTTGCTGAAGACACTGTGGCAGGAGACTCACCTGAATTGATGCTGTAATGGCATCAGGTGAAGGATGGTGAGGAACATTTTAAATGTACTTGTGACCATATAACTTAATACTGCGAAGGAAGTCCAAACCACCACAGCTGAATGCCATTTTACCCTGTTCAACTCTAACTGAAAGGAGGGGAGTGCCTCCTTGGGGAAGCAAGCCCTCATTACCAGCTGATCTGCTCTAGCTTCTGTTAAATATATTGTCTGTCACTGACACCAGTGATTTCTAATTCAACAGCAATTCTACTGGGTCAACTTTGAAATGGGCCAGTTAATGTATCCCACAGAAAGCCTTTAAAATAAAAAATATTTATCACTCGGGTACCTGTACAGTTTTGCCACAGTCTTAGTACATACTGCACACGCAAAATGTGTTTATCCTGCTAGTCATCTCCTTTACACATCATTATCTAGTGGATACAGTTTGGGAACCATACTTAATTAAAGATGTATTTTTTTTTAATGTCACAAACAAATTTAATGGTCTTGATTACCTCTTCGTATTTGTTATAATCTCTCCAGAGTTGTTCTATGTTTATCATTGGATTCACGCAACCACGCTGGTAAACCCTACGGACAGCTGTTATCCTCTGGTTTTCTGCATAAGATCCTACTGCTTCTCTAAATAGTGGGGAGAGAGATTAACGTCAGCTATTACACATTATAACTGGTATGAATATCAATATTACATTAACTGAGTTTAAAAAAATTCTCTTAAAGGTACTTACACGCCCTTCAAAAAATTGATGTAATCCACCCAGATCTATGTGAGAAAAAATATTACATACAATGAAACCAAGATTTAGTTGTACTTCTTATAAAGTAAGAAATTAAATGTTTGGGGTTTTTTTTATAAAAAAAACATACCTGGTATGACATGATTTCCATGCCAATCTTATCCAGAGCAAAATCATATGCCTGAGCCATTTTTTCTCTGAGGAAAAAAACAAACCACAAAGACCATAGAGCAAGTATTTAGTATTAAAAAAATTCTTTATTTAAGAGTATTATTTTGTGCAGCAAATTCTAAACATTGAGACATGGAAAGCATCATTCAACAGTTGAGAGTAAAAACTGGCATTCAGATAGCTTTAAATTCTGCATTTAGGGTTTTGCTTGTTTTATTTTTAAGCAAATTATTTAAATTTATTGGTGGCAATCTAGCACACTAACAGTTCCCAAGATGCTCCCCTCCTTAAGTAAGTAGAAACCCACGTGTACAATGTGCGCTGGAGGTTGAGAAAATAGAAAACAACTGCTCTCTACATCTTTTTAGCTGACAGATATACCCATGGTTTCTTTTTTTCCCCTCAGAATTCCCAAAAACTTGTTGCAATTCTCCAGGAACACCAAAAGGGTGGGGCAATTAGGAGTAGCTCCCCTGTGTGGAAACTGGCCAAAATCTTTCAAATGAGTTCTTATCCCCCCAAATTCAAAGTACTTCCCCCCAAATTTAAAATGTTCACAGAATATCTCCCTGGTCATGTTTCAATGAAAACAGCTTTTACTCTTTCCCACTTTTCTCCCGGTTTCTTTTACTCAAATATTTTTTGGTGTCTTACTACCTCCTTTACCGTATTAGGAGGAAAAATAAAGGAATGTTAAATGAGATGAAAAGATGAAGGGGGCTGATACTTTTTAAAATTGTTTTAAAATAGTCTTGTAAAAATAAATTCTAAAAATCTGCTTTTTTTTTTTCTGTTAATGCATTAGTTATCTTGCCAGTTATAATACACAGAAATTATGGTGGGCTGGGAAAGAAACAGTTTATAGATGCTGAAAGGTACTGATAGTTTTTGAAACCTCAAGCAGGAAGAAAAACTATTAAACTCAGTCTGCAGGATTATAAGCAAGCACAATGTAGTAAATGGAAAGGGATGGAGATTAATGCATCCCAAAATTATGACATCCTGATTTTTATGCTTTTTTATGCCTTCAGAAACTTTCTCTAATTACTGCACTATTTACTACTGCTAGTCAAATACAGTACCCTCAGATGGAATCAATGCTGAATTTTTTTGAATTCTCTAAATAGGGCACTAAGGGAGAGGACAGCAAAAGGTCCTGACTAAGGAAGAAACGTATGAAGAATGAGGAAGAAATACACCAGCTACTCCCCAGCTCTTGTCCCACCTTGTTATATGGATCCAGACTAAGGAAGCAATTTTACCCAACAGGCTCAATTAAAGAAACTTTAAAGAAAATGTTTTCTAAATGCAGATTACATGTTATCCCCCCGACACTCTACCAGAAGATCCCCAGGCAGGTTTGCCACACAGGTTCCTCCCCACCCCTTAGTCAAAAATCAAGAAGAGATTCACCGTAGAGTAATTCAGAGCAGCTCCATAAACTTACTTGTAACTAGGTAGCTTCCCCTTGGTTTCTCGTACATAGGAAAGGTAACATTTCCATAAATCAATGTGTAAAACCTTCATAAGGCATCGCTGAAATAACTGTTTAATACATCAAGAAGATGTGATCAGGATTCCAGATAGAGAAAGTAGGTTTCTACTTTTAAAGCTACACAGTATGAATTAAAATACTCTTTGTAATTATGATTGAGATTTGTAAGAAAGAATAAGATAAACGGCTCATTGTTTGGACTAAAGCATCTCTCTGCTATGCAAGGGAACTGGAGAGAATGAAGCAGAGAAATTCCTCTGCACACTTCACCGATTACAGCTTGGTCGCAACAACAAATCAACTTTAGTGATACTTCTTATCTGTGTTTTTGAATAGCGCGTTCAATGAAGCTATAGTTCTGTTCAATCTGCTTTAGCCTTATCACAAGATACTTGTTCTTGCTATAGAGATATATTACATATATTGATAGGACTCACCTTTTCCACTTTGTCATAATTTTTTGCTTTAATCTATAGGGAAGCAGAAAAAAACAAATCACTTAAGAAACTATTTTAGAATAGTAGGAATATATTCTTCATACAGTACTATAACATTTCAGTTTGTACTTTGGCTGCCTAAACTAATTACATTGTAACACCACATATTGTTGCAAAAATATAAGTAAACATACAAAAATCATGTACTTCACTTAGATTTTTCAAAATTAGGTTTTTTAATTATTAAGTTTTCACTTCCACTAGGGCCAAAATTTAGGTATCAATAGGTAAAGTTGCTTTCCTGTACTCTGGTTTGGAGACCCAGACTTAGCCTCTTATTTCAAGGTACTCTGTTGCCTTAAGTGCATATATTGACCTAAGTACCAAAGCCTCTAGATCAGGATTTAGTAAATTAACAGTAAAATACCATATTTACAAAACTAATAGGCTAATAAGTGTATTATATTTGAATATTTATTTCTCAAAGTACACTTTGCTATAATATGCTGATGCTGAATAAGGGAATAATAAATGAGAGAGAACCTGGTTTTGGATGGGTGCCCGCAGCCCTGGTTCTCCCTTCCAGGAAGGGCCAAACCCCACTCACACCTCGGCACTCGTTTCATTCACACAGCACACACACTGCAAGGGTGAAACCTAGTCTTGAAGGAACAGGTTGCCTTTCACACAGGTCAAAGAAAAGCACGAGACAGATGTAGAGGAGAGACTGGCACCCTTCATGTATTTATTAGCTCCAGTTGCATTAACATAGTTGGCAATCTGCAGACATGTACCCTGAAGAAACATGGAAAATCTACAACACCTCTAGAAGATGCTTATCTGCACTGAAATAAAGAGCCTTTAACAAAATCAGGATTTTTTATGCTATATTGCGTTTTTTAAAAGCAACAAAACTCCCTCTCAAATCTCATTGCTTTGTTTACTTTGGTGACTCACAGCTTTTATTTTGGTGTGAAACACCAGAGCCCCAGGAGAAGCTTGGAAGCCTTTCCTTTTCCCCAGGGAGCACAGTGGTAGAAAGCACACAGCATCCTTTTGCAGCAGGTACTAATTGTATCATTTTTATATCATTGCCATTCTAAAGCACAGAAGAATTTTTAATGGAAGCATTAGGAAACACCGACTCATCTGCAGGAGGCCTAAAATAAATATGTCCTGTACTGCACCATGCACAGCTATTCTTGTCTGCTGTTTCCTGAGTTTTCATACTCCTGCAACGCCCCGGCCTCCAAGAGCTCTAACGGAGCATCCCCATCTCTCTCCTGAACAAGCTCAACTGAAAACAAGAGAATTCAAACAAGTTTTGCAGAAAAATTTTAATGGCACACACGGCAGACCGGACCCTTGTGTCTGTATTGCTGTCGAACTGGAGCAGTACCCTGCCCAGGGTGAAAAGATTTCACAAAATCCAGGTTTGCAGAAAGTTAAGCCTAATTTATGTCTTGCACACATGATTTTGACACAATCTTTCCGCACGCTATTCAGCTGAAAGATAGCTGACCAGAGAAATAACCGATTGCAGAAACAGCAATGCTCGGAAACACCATTTAACTAAAATCAGGAGGTGGCACATCCATGCTAGAAGGAGCACCTCTAACCCCTGGGGCAAGCCACGCGGAGCCAGCACAGCCTCAGCTACGGGTGCACATCCCACGGACGCTTTCTCACAGCTTTTTTGAGTAAAGCACAATCTTTCAACCTTTAAAAAGCACTTATAATAACTGTAGCGTTGTTTAGACAGAAGTCTTTTGTGGACACAAGTTAAGGAGTCTGATCCCGCCCTATTTCCAGTTGAAGGAAAGTAATTTCTTAGATTTTAATTTTCTCCTCCATTGTAAGTCCAAAAAAGACATCTCCCGTTTTCACAGAATCACAGAATCACCTAGGTTGGAAGGGACCTTTTAAGATCATCTAATCCAACCAATGGAAAAACAAAAAACAAACAAACAAACAAAACCACAAAGGTATCCTTGTTACCAAAAAAGGTAACACAAGGTATCACCTTGTAGTTATTCATGAACAAGACCCAAAATAATTTTCAAAAGCTCAGAACGAAAGGCTGAAAGTGGGCAGGGCAAAAATTAGTGTGCCCTCCTAGTTTAGCCACATAAAAAGTGTTTTGCATGTCCGCCTTGAGTTCCTACAGCACACGTAATTGCTAGATGTAGCTCATTGAGCAGTGAATGCTTTCTGCCTGCTGAGCACATCTCTCTGCCCCTTGTCACCCAAGAGCCCAATGACTACTATTACTTAGCGTAAGTGACCCAGACTGACCTCAGTAATTGTACACAGCACCAGGTAGGTGCACAGTAATCCCACTTAATTGTTTACTAGAGCAACTTTATTAGCACCTGGCAGCACTGTCACCAAGCAACATCAAAAGACGGAGCACGAGGAGTACCCATCAATTAGACTACATGCACTTCCAATGGCCAAACACCTTGAAAAGTAAAATATTTTGCTAAGAAAAAAAGCTATATTCTTTATTTGTGTGTGTTATGACTCAAAGAAAAAATATTTTCTACATGAATTATCAGATACACAAAAAGCTGCTGGCCACATCTGGACTTCAAGTCAGTGTTGTATCTTTTTTAAATTCACAAAAGTGGTTTGATACCAATATCCAAAAATTCAGAAATCTTGGTACCAATGAAGTTAGGAGGCTGGGCACGGGCAGGACGTGTAAAAAACAAAGAAAAAGGAAAAGCGATACTGGCCAATGTGTACCAGGTCTCTCTCACTGGAAAGTTTTCACCAAGCCCACAGAGCCAGAGTGAAGAGCAGCTCGTTCTCCTGCAGGAATTTGTTTGCATTTCTCGGCTCCCAAGCAAACATCCTGGCAGGGACACCACAGGGAAGGCGAAAGCCTCATCACCAGAGAGGGCACACACTGCCTCCAGCACCCACCGTCACACATTTCTGTTACATTTCTTGTTTTTCCTATTACAGACACAGGAACAGGCAGTGATTAGATGGGGACAAGCGTTAAAGGATTGACATTAATACTGTATTTTTGTTCTTAAAGACAAACATAACAAAGTGAGCTACAGATCTTTACAGCAGATTATCCTTCAATTTCTCATGTATTCCTATTCTGATTGCTTTAATTCAAGAGGTAGGTGTTACCCACATGGAGGCTAACACACAGGCGCTTCTCCACCACAAATCCACCACCTACAGAATGAGTTTAGGCATATTGTTATTCCAAGGTAAAATTGGTATATACGAACATCTCTCCATTTATCCTATACAAAGGCCACCTAGTCTGACCAGCTATACTTAAGACGTTTCTGTAGTAAAACACACCTGACCTTGTTTTCCTCTGCCTACGACAGTGACAAATTCCACCTGTTTTGCTGAAAGAGTAACTTTAAATCTGATGTTCCAGTAGGAAATTTAAGTCGCTACTGTATTTGGCTTTGTACATGAGGAATTCATAATAGCAGGGTCACATTTCTTCCCAGAATACACAGTGTGTGTCCAAATAACGAGCTTCACAAGCATTCAAGAGCAAAATTTAATCCATAAATTACATTGCACTTCGCCCTTTTTAATAGACTCATTAAAAGGCATATGTGTCATTTACGATTATGCAAAGCAAGTGATTTTATTAATCTAGAGACTTAAGACTACTTGTAGTTGTCAGGCAACAAGCCTAAAAAGTGTCCTAGTTCTTTTTCAACCTTTTCAGTGTATTTGGTTTTGATCATACTTCTAAGGAAGCAAGGCTGTTACATGGCACTTAAGGATCAGCATGGCTTTTTCTACTATCTATTTCTATATTCCAACTCATCTTCTTTTTCAATGGTTATTTTACAAGGAAAAAAAAAATTATTTTCTCACGCATAAAACCTTATCCACTGCCTCCAGATGACCACTTGGTGAGGTAGATCCTCTTGCCCTCTCCTCTACCCACCACTCCTGCACTGCTCTGCAACAATTTTTGGAACTTTTTTTGGAAGAAGGACCTGAAGAGAAACACCAGGTGCCACTGGCAGACCGCATCAGCCGATGATGGACAGGCTGGGAGAGGAGAAAACACCACAGCAGCACCAGTGTTAACTTTCTAAGGATTTAGCTCATAGTGGCTGGGGTTTTTAGAACTACTGTTTCCTAAAATCTGGTTTTGTCATAAATACTACCATGCATGCAACATCTTTAATTTTTTTTTTTTTTTAAATATATATACAACATATGTTTCAGATTACAAAATTACAGCCAGAGCATACATGTATGTATTTGGAAGTACTGCTTTTGTTTATTAACTGTGTTAACGACTTACATTCATTCACACAGTTAGATGACTAGGTAGTAGATAACTAAAATGTTAGCATTTTAAATACAAAATCAGAGCACACAAAATTTATTATCACCGAATCCATTTGTATTGACCATTTACATTTGTTTTTTTTTTTAACATGTTGATTGTTAAGGTAAATAGTAAACTACCCACTGTCAAGCCCAGTGGGGTGTCATTTGGGTCTCTGCTAGTATAGAACTGTAGGTGTAATAAAAAACATTCACATTTCTCTACCTGTTTCCAAAATATAGACTACGTCTGGCTGGAGAGATGTTCCCACTTTATTGGCAGAATAAATACTGCTTGGACCATAGCAGTTCAAACTTTTCAGACTGCCTCAAAGAAACGTAATCTTTGAAAGGATGAAGAGAGTGCAACATGCTAATTCATTCTTCTATCTTTTGCACATTCAGCCTTTTGCTATTTGCTGAGGTTTCCGGTCACTGACTAATTGCCTGAGTGCTTAACATGACAAATTTGTTTTTCTACAGATCAAATAACAGCAATTACCTTTGCAAATAGCAAACCAAGCTCTGTTCTGGTACACAAAACACAGGTGAAATGCAGGACTAACACTGCGCTCGCATGTGGTTATTAACCCAAGAAGGCAGGATTATAACTACCTAGATAATTTGATGTAAAACTTCTCTTATCTATGCTGAACAAAGCACATATTTCATTTGTGCAACATATTCCAAGGCTAAACCAATGAAAACCTTTATTTAAAAACATT
Organism: Limnodromus scolopaceus; assembly: GCA_028565335.1. Classification (NCBI taxonomy): domain Eukaryota; kingdom Metazoa; phylum Chordata; class Aves; order Charadriiformes; family Scolopacidae; genus Limnodromus; species Limnodromus scolopaceus. Next base: position 59,603,480 of record JAOXNO010000041.1, on the reverse strand, counting down.
AGCATATAATTGCAGGTGTAATTTCTGTAATATAGAATTTGACTGCAATTTGTACCAGATAAGGATTGAGTGACTTGGTATTTCTGCAGTCTTCATTTGGAGTTTTAACACTCCTTGTGAAAATACAGCCTTTATCTTGTGATTAGCAAAGACTGCAAGGAAGACCTATAGTACACCTAGTAAGGGAAACTCATTTTCTCAAAATATAGTAAGATGACATTCTAAGTATTTTCATTCAGTATGGCGTAATTTTTCACATGGCTGTGTCTCAATTTCAAAGCATGCCATAAAACGGGATTTGAAAAGTTCCTTAAAATTACTCTAAATGAAATGCCTCCAACTACTATGACATGTATTATCTCTAGAGCTTCCACAACCATAACATTACATCAAAATTTAAAAATCATGTTGTCTCTACTGGATCTATCACTTGAAAAACAGTCTCCTTACAGGGTGCAGTCACAGCTGCCATATAGATAGCTACAATATAGAGCCAAACCCCCCCACCATTTTCCATTCCTGATCACAATCATCATTTAGGTTTCACAGTTGTTTCCTGATAAACAAAATAGTTGCCTATTATGTACGCTATCATGTATTTGTATTTATATTTAGACATACTTTGAATTTGCTCACAGTATGTAAGAATAAATGAACTTTTCAGTAACTAAGACTATTCTTTGAGCTAATGAAGAGGACCTGGAATTCTGCAAACCAAATAACCAGTTAATATCCTACATATATAAATGACAACAGGCACTTACTGGGCAGCTAGTGAAAAATGTTAACTTTCTGTAGCAAAATTAAGGGCCACATCACCATTTTCTGTTAAAGACAAAAAAAACCTGCAAAAGACAGCCCTGTTTACAAGAAAAGTGATCACTAGTAAATGAAGGGCAATATTTTTTGTAAGGAGCCAAGTTGCAGCTGGAGCTTGGGACAAGACAGTGGCAGAGCTAGAGAGGGTGGCTGCACAAATAACCCCTAATACGCAAAGTTGCTCCTCACTCTTCTTGGAAATTATCATTACAGCCTCATGATCCCAAGCCATTAATAGCATTCAGGAACAATTAACCAAAGCAACATTAGGTTAACACACTCTACCAGCCTTTCTCCTCTCGGAGGCAGCAGCCTAGAGAGATCTCTGCATTAACATCTCCACCATCTGACTAAATGTTAAAAAAGAATAGGCATGACTGAAGAGTTGAAAAGACTATTTGCAAAACTGTGGGCATAAAACTAGATTTACCTGGAGACTCAGGAAAAGGAGGAACCCAGCTGTGCCTACCGAGGGCCTGTGAGGAAGCAGCTCAGAGAAAAAAGTGCAAACGAAGAAATTGTGAAATGCTACTCCGAAGACAGAGTAACATATGCCTCAGCTAAAATGGAGTTAAATCATTCTTAATCAAAAAACCTACGTAAACAAGTAATCACTTATTTAAAAAAAAAAAAAATCTGCAAGTGGAAGACGGCTTTTTCTTTACTCTATTAGACTAAAAATACTGATACCTTTAATTTTCAGATGCATCAGGAAATAAATTAATCCAGAAGAATACATGAATATAGTAACTTTGGGTAGCAGCAAACTGTCTGCGTTCTGTAAGTGCAGTAATACAAGGACTGAGAATCTGGACAACCTTGCTGAACAAGCTCACAGTAAATAGACCAATCTAGAAGTGAATAAAGATTAATGCATTACAGTAAAGAAACTTAACTTTACTACTTATGTAATTTGGAATGTTAGGAAACTATCTCCCCCAACTAATTCCTAATATCTACTCCAGTGTAAAGAAGAACAAGGACTTAATAAATATGAGAGATCAGGGATGGCATTACCAAAAAATAGCTACTGTGCTTTAATTTACACCTTAGAGCAATTTGAATTAATTTCCACGTCCAGACAAATTTTTAGGACCAGCATCTACTCCCTTAAAGAAAATGCTGGCCTCATGGTCCTGCAGTGAGGCACTTTATTCATATTAATACTTTGAAAAGCAATCATAAATTTCAGGCACCACTGTCAAGAGACTAGCCAGAGGCTGTACAGAGGAATATTTCTCTATAGGCAGACTTAAAAAAAAAAGTTTTGCTGACAAAACTGTTAAATGATTTTTCTAGTTGGAGAATGGTACTGAATTGCAATCACTGATTATGTCATTTATTTCTGATGTCATATATACTTCCATTATTTCTTCCCTTTTTTCCCCCCAATGTGGATTACAAAAATGAAGAAGCCATTTCTCAAGCTTATTTCTCCTTTCTTCCCATCTATTTCATTCTGCTCCTACCTCTTCTCATTTTGCTTGCGTTTTACTTCCTTTTCAGAACATTTCTCATTCCTTCTTCCAGACAGAACACATTTTCAGAAAAAACATTTCAGATTTGTGGTTATGTTAAAACACCAAACCCACCTCATGTTTGCACTGCTATTTTCCTTCCTGACAAACTGAGTGCCATTATCGCAAATATTTCTTGTGGATTAGTATAATTCAAGCAAAGCTGCAGAAACAGCACTTTTCAAGTCATGATGAAAAGCACACTACAGATGCTATTCTTCAAAAAAAGACAACTCCAGTTATCTGTTACTTCACCGCACTACGGATCTGACATTTAAAAACTACCTAGAAAATGAGGGTAGAGACCTGCTGCACCTCTAAGTTTCTTTTACCTGTGAGTACTGCCTCAGTCTACACACTTTGCTGTATGGGTAAAGCTCATGTATATACAGCTCATGTAAAGCAGCAGCATTGCCAGCTTTTCTTCCTTGTTCTATCTCTTCAAACTCTTTCATGTAAAATAATTAAGTAGTTTGTTCTACTGATGTTTTGAGACAACCATCCCCAACAAAATTTCATATTAGGTATATAATCAATAGTTACACTTTCACCATAAAGCCACTTTTCACATGCCTGCTCTTAGCATAAACAGTTCTTATATGCCAATTTAAAATAAATAGACCATAAGACCTCTTTAGAAAGCACCTTCTGTTTGTGGTCATACCATATTTAGTAGATGGAAGCAAGTATCTCCTGGTTAGAGAAATACAGAACTACATTATCACTACAGTTACTTTTCTGAAATATTTTTAATAGAAGTTTTGATCCGTTCCTTCCTGTTCAGTCAATTTTGCCCCCATACTATTTTTTGCACACTTTTTGCATCTACCAGCTTCACATGGTCATCCTCAGATACCTACTGATTTTGCCTGACTGAACTGCACCATCCACTCCCACTCTCCCTGTTCTAAAACATGCCTGTAGAACTCCAGCACTCTCAGTAACTGAGAAACACATCTGACTAAAAGCACCAAGACCTCCTACCCAACGTCAGGAAGATGCCTTTCATACTCCTGGCTCATCACTATTCAAGAAAACAAGAACTCTTCTTAGGTGTTTAGATCTTGCAACGTACAAGCATATTTTCTGTAATGGCGTCTTGCTTTACGCTTCTAATTGGGAAGTACAAGCTACCTACTCCAATAATTTTTCCACATATCTGGAGACAATCCAGTATTCTTTGCTCCTTTAGTATTTATTGCATTTTACTGTATCATATATCTTCATCTGTGCTACTCATTCTTTAATATCTTCTCCAAATTAGGAAAATAATTAACTTTTTTATTTAGGCAATTTTTCCATTATCAAATTTAATGGAATATTAACTGTATGCAGTAATTTACAAATACTAAGCATCCTTCTATTTTCCACTCCTTTCTACCCAGATCCCAGATTTGTAAACTCAGATAAATTACACCCGTTGTCTACATCAACAGCCTATCACAAGCGAACAGTCCCCTGGCAGGGGCAATGGAATTGGACATATGCACTCCTCTAATGCTTTTTTCAGCTAATTTAGTAAGATAATAGGCGCCAGTATCTTACACAAGATTGCCAAACTGAGGAGCATACATAAATTGTAGTCTGCTATCACCACTAGCAAGGCACTAACCTCATAAAACCCCTTGCAATACTAAGACCTTAAAAACAAGGCAGGAATCGGACTACTGCAAAAGATTACATATTGTAAGGGGTACCATGAAGCATCATTACCGAGAAAAAATAATAGCCAATTGTTTCATTGCACACATCTCGCTCCTTACAATGCTCTAGCTTAAAATCAAACTTGAGACTCTTAATTTAAAATCATCTAGTTGCTTTTGACTTCTGTCAGAAATGTGTTCATCACAGTAACATACAGGTCCTTAAAAAAAATAATTCCTCCTTTGATTTTAGTATCCTCAAAATATCTCAGAGAAAGTAAGAAAGCAAAATTTATAGGAAAGAGGTGATTTACTATGTAATTCGACGACATAGCTGGGGAAAATGGGACATTTTAGAAGGCAATAAGTTCCCAATTACGTTTATAGTTTGATGATTTCTCGTTACACTAATCACGTGCCCACACTTTTGATATATTCTTTTCAAATATGCTTGCATAAAAGTGCAGAAGAGGCTAACTCTGGTAACCATAACTGTTTCACAATATGAATTATGATATTTCAGAAAATATATTTCTGTAGAATAAAGTTATCAAATAATAATAATTTTCATATGGAAGGTTTTAAGAATTGTCCAATCATTCACCAAGATTCTATGTTAATACTACACCTGAACAAGCTAGAATTTCAGAGAGACCTTACTTTTAAAAGGCCATCTTGAATATCTATTTAAAAATAGAAGTAACACATCTATAAGGCAGAAAAGGCCCCTTAACAGTATCCACATTGATTTAGCAAGAAGGTCTAGTAGTCCAAACGAAGACATCTTAGTACCAAAAAGAACTGCAGCCCTTTTGAGGGGTCAAATTCATTCAGAGACTGCGCTTTAATTCCTCCCATTTTCTGTCATGGAACTGGTCTAATAAAGGCTCTTCCCCCCCAAAAAAGACAGCCAAACAAGCAATTCTCCTAAAGAAAAGGAACACAAGTTTCTCAAAGAGTAAAAATTGGTACCAGAAGATGTAATTGTATCATACAGAATAATCTTCTTACTGTTATAGTATTAGCACAACACTAGCTTGGCCTGTCAGCAGAGGACAAATCGTTCTTAATGTTTTGTCTCCACGGCTGGAATGCTAAGGAGCAATTTTCCAATAATTTGTAGCAAAAATTGCCCAAAGAACAGTTCTCAATACCATTAGATTGGACCTAAGTCTTGGAAGGTACCTAAGGGCTCTAATGCTTGACCACATTAGACAGTTGTCTCATCACAGGAAAACAAGAATCAGAAATCTCAAAGTTAGTAGTGGAGAATAATGCTCAGGCAGAAGTAATTCTCTGCAATTGTGTTACAACACCAATTTGCAGTTGCCAGGATGTACACTGCACTACAAAATAAACCTTACTAAAGCCAAACCAATTGCACTTGAACTGCAATGCTACAAAAATAATCTTCTAAGGAAGGGATGTGGGTCCTGGCTTTGCCATGAATTTCCTACAAACTCATGAAGAAACATTTATTATGTTAGTGATTTACTAAACTGGGAAAATAATCCGTCTCAGAAATGTAAGATTAACCTAATTACTGAGCTGATTTTGTTCTACAGCAATGAGATATTCCAGCTGAAGTTCAGGGAATTATCCTATTTTTCTAATACAGGCAGCTGCCCTAATTAAAAATCCTCCATATGTCTGTCAGAAATCAAGGAAATTTTCTACTGTTTCCTTTCTGAAAACACATATTCTTAATTGTAGTTATTGAAAAGTCTCATCCATAATGTTAAAAAAGGAAAGACTATTTTAAGTCAATTGCAGAATTAAACATCCAGATTTCTGTCTTTTGGCAATGAAGAGAAAACAAATTCACTACAAAACTAGCATTCAGTGGTAAGAGTTAATGGTTTCCTTCAACATGTAAGTTTTACTGCAGGGACTTCTCAGTATCTAGTTACCAAGTCTGGACTGATCACAAACAGCCTAATCTGAAACCACATGAACAATGTAAATTTTTTTGGTTAAAGACTTGGTTAAAGCCATTTAAGTAGAGAGACTCTACACAACTATTCTGGGACCTCTGTTTCCAGAATAATTGAATTTGAGTATAATTACTATCCCAACTAATCAGACTGCTTAGTACATTAAAAAGTGGGTTTCTAGAATATTTAAACGCTATACTGCTTTCCCCACTTTAAAAACTGCACATGTACAGCGTTTAAGTGACTTCCCCTTCTCCTTTCCTTTTAAACTTCAGCTTGATGCCTTGAAAGGTTAAAGCTAAGCTTGCTGGGCTTCCATCTACGGGAATAGTCCCACTATTCATAAAACAGAATAAAGACACAAATATACATACAGCTACTTTTAAATCTATATGAGTTGATGTTAGTGCTAAGATAACTTACTAAGGTACCTCACACTTCAATAATTGGCTATATAGAGATGCACTGAAGTTGGAAAATAAAAACACAGATTACACATTCCCGTGCATTAGAAATCTTAGAAATTAAATCTATGTAGGTGACATCTCTGGTGAAAGGGGAGAGGAGTTAGCTCTACACTGAAGTCTTTAATTTCACAGGTCAACTCAAACTAACTTACACATACGTGAGGTTGGTTTGGGGGACACGGGGTTTGGTTTTTTTTGGTTAGTTTGTTTTTATACACTCCGTGTAATTAGAATTATTAATCTAAAAATTAAGATGTGTTTAAGATTAAAACACATTTAAGCCAGCTGTACTTTTTGTAAGACTAAAGATTTGTAAGGACAATTCATTATGTTGTTCCTCTTTGAAATCTGTTGGTGTGAGATCAGCAGAGAAATGTGCTACTCTGACTTCAAATTTCAATATAGCACAAATGTCACGTGCCAACATTCATTTCAGACGCACGTAGGTAGGTGCATTTGCTGTTTATTTCACATCTTATGACAAAGATTAAATGCAACAGCCTGTCATAAAAGCAGTACGGAACCTCAAAGCTCACATAGCCTAGCAAGAGAGGTGGAATACAACGGACATCCCAGCTTCCTCCCACCTCTCCCCATCTCAGTATATACAGAATACCAGAAGTTAGGGTCAAGTATTTAAGCTAAAGACTGATTTTGGAGTAATAAAAGGACACTGGCACAGGAAAACCCCTAGACTTGCCACAGAAAGGCCAGCCTTGACCCATAAGCTAGAAAGAAAACCCTGCTTACTGCTCAGAAATGGAAGTGCTACTTTTATGTACAACTGTACAGAATAAATAAATACAGCTGCTGGTTCTGCCCGCCCATGCTAAAGAGCACCGAATAATTAGGTTTTTTAGTAAAGCTCTGTTTGATAATAATAATCTCATTTCTTTGTTGCTTTTCACAGTGAAAAATGTGTTTGCTTCTACACCCTGACACCAAAGAGTGGTGTCCATGCAGGATCAGACACATTCTAGGGAACTGCTGGTTGAGACAGCAGAAATCCAGGCAGTTTGATACTTCTTCCTCCTACCCCTCAAAGTGAGCATTTTGTGGTTTTTCTGCTATTACTTGGGGTTTCTGAATCATCAGTTAAGTGTTTTAGAACTTTCTGTAAAAAAGACCCTCTTTAGTAGATGGACAGCAGGTACTTATTTGATTCAGACTGTGAGGTCTTCAACTGCTAGGATAGATGCACTGCTACGTAGACAAAGACTGGACACAAAACCACAGAATACTTTCAGATAGCATTTGCATTAAAGAATGTTGCAAAATGCCTGCCAGCATCAACTATTGCATTAAAAAAATAGTATGCAGGCTCTCAGCTGACTACTTGCATGTAGTTTTTCACAGAAGCACACAAGGTATCTCAGAAATACCAAGAGAGTTCTTTTTTTTGTTATACTTGGCTGCTTTAAGCTAGGATGTCAAGAGCAGCACTTGGTCTGATGTAAAGACACCAAGCACACACTACCAAACCACCATCATCTGTAAAAAAGACATGTAACTAACACTAACATGTAACTGATAACCAAGTATTTTCTACCAGTGATAGAGGTTTAGTATAAAACAGAGAACTGCTAATAAACATAATATAAACTACCTAAATTGAGAAGATGTAGCTCACAGCAAGGTAGACAAGGTTCTGAAGAAAAGGCGTGCATTTCCCCCACGTTCAAACTTTAGTCTAGCGTCGGAAGACACCGGTGTTTGACTTGTTTTTGGTGTACGTCATCACGGTGATGCAGCATGCTCAAAAAAAATCCAGTCTGAAGATCTAGCAACACGGTGAAGCCACCACTACAAAATCTCTGTGATTCACTGAATCAGCCAGTGCTTGAGCAGAGAGCTGACCTTGAATATAGATCATAGCACAAAACTCTGCTCAGACAGGTGAAAAAACATTCTAGTTTACACAGTTTTTAGCAAATCTGCCAGGCAAAACACAGATAATGCTACCGAGTTCAAGTAGTTAGTGCACCTTAACAGCTGGTCAAGATTTCTATGCTTTAGAGGCACAAAAGTCCGATGAAAAATGTTTGACTATGACACTTTTGCAGAAATGTCAAACAGCTGTACGTCTGTCCTGCAGGCTAATGATAACACCTCATTAGTGCAGGGTCTCCATTTGATTCAGACCAAAAATCAACAAGAATTATCAAACGTAATTATTTAGAAACACCTGTATTTTTCACATTAAATTAAAAAACCCGCAGAATGACCTTAGTTTTAGAATTTCTGCAAATGGGAAAAAAATCACAAAACTTTTCTGGGGGTAAAACTGAATTTTAGGAACACCTGTAAAATGACAGATAAAGATGCAATATCTAACTTTGTGCTTCTTTTTTGTAAATAGGTGAGATTTCTTATGCAACAGTAATTTTTTTTTAACAGCTAAGACTAGTAGCAAGAACAGCTGAAACTTTGTGGCATTATGAAAAGAGAAACTTACCTCCATCTGCTTAGTGCCAGAATAATATTTCTGCTTAATTAAAGTCTGTCAGCTAATTTTAAAGTTCTATAGTATCTCCCTTTTAATACCCATTTTTAACACACACCAAAAAAGCACTTGGTATGTAATTTTTAAGTATCAATCTTAAATTGAATTTACCAGGAAAAAAAAAAAGAAAAAGGGGCAAAGCCTGAATTATGTTTAGTCACATCTTATGTTGGAGAAATTAAAGTTTTATTCTTTAACAATAAATGGTGCAGTAAGTTTCCTGCTCAGGCTTACCAGCACTGAGATTTTATCAAGGGCAAATACCGTGGAATATTCTGAGGTTTTAAACAACTACTTATACTGTCCCCCCCCAACCCCGCTACAGCACATCTGTGCAGAATTTCAGTGGTCATAAATATATTGGTAACATTTCCCTGAGGAATGCTAGCTAGTGGCAACAATAACGGGCAAGTAAGATATACTTACCAGGGCAGCACTTCCTTTTTCTGGGGGTAGAGTATGGATGGGGCCACTACTCAGTATTAAACACTTTAGCTTGCACCCACAGCATTTTTTTAGGTAACTTGGAACCAAAAAGTCATGCACTGGGGGCTATTATAGAGTGCATTTTTACAAAGAAAAAACTTAAGTAGCTAGTAGGGTTGTTAGGGACACCTATTTGTACTTTTAAACATTTATATCAGTCTATATAAAACCAGTCCACTTGAAACTTTACATTCTTCGTTATAAATGAACTGTACTTTCAATGAGAGTTACTTTTTACATAATGATCAGCCATTGTCACCATGAAGTAAGCATTTCTAGCACAATTTTACAATTAGACAGAAATTACAATTCCCAAAGCCACAGTCAGTCAGTGCTAGAATGATGAAATTCCCCTAGTGAAATTAAAACTGCAAGACTGATGCTCTTGGTGTAAGGCTCGTCATTCTAATTTAGTATAAAGAAAATGTTTCTTCATGTATGAGCTTGTCATCACTATCACGTTACACAGGTAGACTTTCAAAGCATACTGCTTGTATTAAAACTACTAATTACTGCAACATCTATGGAAAACCTGGGGAGAGGGGTCAATTGACATAGCCGAGGGAAGGAAAGCTGCAAGCTAAACTTCCACCAGCAAAATGTGTCATAAAAGCAATTTTCTGTAAACTTATTCACTGTCCCTTATCTTCAACTTATATTAATTGCATATTAGTAAAAATGTTTAACACCTTTAAGCAGATGAAAGCCTACATGTATTAAATTACCATCACTCTATTCTCCACAACAGTAACATCAATGAGAGGGCTTCTTACACATCAAGCTCCTGCTTATAAAGTAATTATAATTTTATCTTCTAAGCATCTATGATACAGTAAAAAAGACTAAACTGTAGAGCTTAACTAACCCAAATTTCAGGGAAAGTTTAAATGAAACTCAACCCAGATCTATTCCTATAACATACTGCATATCATAGGCTGCTAAATGTTTTACGTGCTTTATAAATGCAACACCATTACAGTCTCACCAGCAGCCACGTAGTTCCATAAGCATAATTAAGAGATGTTAACACCACCAGATTTCCTCTGCAACAATCAGGATGTAAAAAGGTTTTTTTTAAAAAAACAAAATCAGGAAAGTTACAGAAAGGTAGAAAAAAGTTGCAAATATTATTTCATTACCAGGCAATCCCCTCCCCCCACTTCCTGCCCCATCAAAAATTTTAAGTAGAATCATGCTGTTTAGATTCAAAGAACATGTCTGAACTGTCCAAAGACAGCTTCTTGATGGGACCTCCTTGTCATGTGAAAGATGAATTGTAAGGACAACTTGAAAGATATGGCCCACAGCAATACCTTATAAAGTCTACAATTTTTCAGCAAATATGCTTCTAATTCTGCCCATGAAAATGTACAAAAATGATTTTGACGGATAGGAAGGAATGGAGAAAAGGCAGGCCAATACTGGGTTCAAGACAACAAAAGTAAAGGAGGAAATCTAGCTCTACTTTTCTCATCATCTACACAATGCATCAAATCAGGTTTTTGCACTCAGACCAAATGCTGTGTATAACAAAAAAATCCCATTTGTTGTTATTTTAAATATATACCACTTTAGGATTAGGCACAAATTATTTCTGTAAACTATGAGTACCTATAAACGTAAGTAATCTAAGTAAATTACCTGTAGATAATTTGCACTGATAAGCTTACACACTCAGATTTCCATTTAGTAGACTTTTAAAAGAACATTAACTATGCTACGTGACCTTATTACATAAATATGTATATACACATCAATGAGCATGTATACACATACATAGTTTGAGAGATTCCTCAGGAATCCACAGGAATGGAACCTATAGCATGTTTTCATTTAACAATAAAAACTAAAATAATCAACACTTTTGTCAGTGAATTTTAAATGGTGCATTTGATTGTTGCTGTACCTTCCTTTCTAACTTTGGAAATACTAAGTACATGTTTTCTTTTTTATGCTTCTGATCCATCAGTTGGTTAAGTAATATATACATGTGTGTATATATTGGGGAACAAGCCCTTAATGGAAGTTGCAGGGATGCAGAATTTGACAGAAGTCAAATGCAACATCTGCTTCCTCTCTGTCATATAGCCTGAAAGTAGATTTGAGATGAATGGTATCGGTATTAAAATAGAACAAGTCACTTTCTAGTTCAAATTCCACTTTAAAACTATTTTGAAAATATGCTAAACCAGCTCCTAAATTAAGAGAACTTAACTGGAAATTCTACCAGTACCCATACATACACTACATAAAATACCAACAACTATAGCCAAGTGTTATACGTTTTATTTCTCCAAGCAGTAGAAATAAACAGAAGATTTTGGGGGGCAGGGAAGAAGACTCTTGCAACTTTTTGCTCTTTGACAAGGCATCTTCCCCTTTCCTAAGGGAAAACAAAACAAAAACCCAGCTGCAACTAAGTTGCCCTTTTTTCTATTTAGTCACACTATGAACACTTCAAACATACATGAATCTAAGTATAAGTGTAGCACACTGAAGTTTGCTTACATGCCAACTTCACCATGTCTGTTCTATCTGCAGGACAGTACATACATTACATACCTGCCACCTCATTTTTGTAAGTCTAATCCATTTTAATCTCTGAGAGTTTATTTTTATTTTGTTTAAACAGTAAAAATGGCATTTGAAAACCTATACTTCCAGGAGGGATGATATTTGAAGGAAGTAGATGGCTTTGCTGCAGTCTGGACATAGAAAACACTAAATGAAACAAAAAATACTAGATCATTTTGGAAGCTGTCTTTCTAGCCAAGTCCATGACTTGCAAAGTATTTTTTAAAATGTATTTGATATTCTTACATAAACCAATATGGAAGTATCAGATTGTTTACAGTAAGAGTTTGTTCTGCTTTGGTCATGGGTTAATGCTTCAAAGAGAATATAGTAATTTCTCTTTCCAGTTTCACACCCTAGTTATTTCTTATTTCTATTTCATGCGCTAATGCAAACCATGGGAAACTGGAGAGCGTAAGCTGTGCTTATTAGAAAGTCTAAGTTTTATATAGTAATATTACAGAAATCAAATGAGGTAAGACAGTTGACCCTCAGTCACACTACTAAACTTTTCAAATCAGTTGATTCAGAGGAATAAAGCCTATATAGTTTAGATATATGCATAAGCTCCATCACTGTTTTGTTGAAACACAGGGCAAGTGTGAAAGCATGAGTAAAATAACAAAGGTTCCTCAGCACACCAACAATTCTAACTCTCCTCCTTTTGGACAAAGTCAAAGTTGTTAAAGCTCTAAAAGCCTTTAGCCCGGCAGTCAGTCTACAACCCCTTTCTTTACGGGATCTAATAAGAGATGAGCAGCACGTGATCACTGGAACTTCTGAAAACTAAGATTAGCACATGGACCCTGTCATGTGGCTTAGCACAATCTGCTTCTAAGGGAAAAAAACCCAGAGGGAAAGTTTACGCTTTGCTTAGAAGTGAGCGCTATTTAACAGTCTTGTCTCAAGTTGCAACAGAACTCCGTTCTATAGCAGTATTACTGAAAATTGTCCACAAACCAAATTTAAAAAGAACATCTTAGTGCCTATACTTCAAATGAAACATTTCTGATGCCACAATTCCAACAAACTCTGGAAATTCTCCCATGCTTCTACGCTATGAACATTCGTCACTACAAAATTAGTTAAACCCCAATACTGATCAGATTCAAACCACTAGAGGATCTTCTCATGTGTAACTGCATGTATACAATCTGCCACAAGAAAATGTGAACGCTTCCTGTGCAGTGGCAGAGTCATGCACCAATGCATACAAGTTCTTCTCACTTTTGAATTGTTTTCTGTAAGAAAGGAAAAACGTCAACGCTTACAGTATTAGGTACACACTACTTCATTGCAGAACTCCAAAATTCTTACTGGATGTACAGCACCTCTCACATTGAAGCCACCAGTGAGAAAAAGCACACCCTAACAAGGGGAAAAAAAAATGCACACTCTTAAAAAAAGAACATTTGTACTAACAGGACACAGGAGTGCCAGAAGGAACGGCTTGCCTTCACAGAGTTTCTAGCTAAGAGAAGCCACTGTATTTCATCACACCAGTGACTCAAAGCCTTTTCATAATCTATAAAGAGATTCTGTAGCAAATAAAATCAAGCATTATTTAATGTAGTAGCACTAGTAGATAGATCATCAGGTAACTCAGCCAGCTGATAACTGGAAGCTGGAAGAGATGTAGAAATGAGTAAGAAATTACGATGACAGTTCCCTCACCCATGCAGATGATGAAGGTAGCCAATCTGTAGCTAATACAGAGTACACAGGAAAGCTCTGTATTTTTACTTCCCATTCTTCCAGGTTCAGATATGAGCAAAAAGCTCAAGTTTGTGCCTGAACTAACACATGTATTTCCCCCTCAAAACATCAATAGGAGGATCAGAAAATGACTTCAACAAAAGAAAGCACATGAGAAAAGTTTTCACTGTCTTCATTACATTTGAAAGTGAGACTTCAAAAGTGTTGTGAACAAGAGTTTATAAAACTAGCACTTCTAATAGGGATGTTTCTGTCACCCCACATAGAAAGAATACAACAGAACAGGAAGTAGTTTGTGTTTATTCATGTAAAAACAGCAACACACTCTAGAAGAGGGTTCATAGTAATCTCTTCATTAGGCATTACTTCCACTTCAAAAATTAAAATTCCTAACACTTTCCCATTATATTTTTTATGATCAAATACAGAAAATAGAATTATAAAGAAACCCACTAGCGTCGTATTGCACATCTTCTGAAACTACAAACGTCAATTATGTGGACAACTTTCTGATATCATACCACTTGTAGGACCATAGCAACTATGCAAGATGTACATGCCTGTTATTTACATATTGAGTAGAAAAGACAGGAAAGAAGTTGCATTCACTTTCTAGTGCAAGTCTACAATAATCACACAGACAGAACAACATTTATTAACAGGAATGGAACAAGTCCACACATGAGTAAGAAAGATCATAAATAATACAGTTGTAAAAAAATATTTAAAAATCTCAGACTGAGGCAGTCAAGAATGTGCAATATGGATGTTTGTACAGAGCACCTGTACAGCAGTTTCTCAAAAGCAGAAGTTTACTATGAGAAGTGTGGTAGACTAGCAGGGTGGGCATGGATTATAATGGCTACGCCTTCTGTTAAGAAATTAACAAAGATCAGCTGGTGATACACACAGTTTTTTCAAAGTACCACTATACAGAATCTCAGCCAAGAAGTCTATACTACTTTGACTTCTGATCACTCCAACTTCATCCTGCCAGAAGTCAGTTCCCATTTTTCCCCCAAGCAGAAGAATTTTAGTGGTATGTATAACATTTTTTTCTGAACTCAGAACCAGACTCAAGTAAAACAGGGGAAGAAAATGCTTTGAAGAAACACAAACATTTTAAACAAAAACAATCATTTTTCTAAATGGTTTTATTTACATTTTTCATATACAAGTATGTTATACGATACATTCTGACTAGTATCCACACCAGTGTGAATTACATGAATTAAAGATACTGATGTATTGCATATGATGAAATGCAAAACAATCAACCCTAAGCTTTGGTCCCACCCTCTGAATCGTCATACAGCATCTGGTTTGTTACTGAGACATCTAAAATTTGAAGTGTTCATAGTAAATAGAAGTTATCTGAACAAACATATCTAGTTTCATTTCTTTAGAATAAGCAATAACACAGGAGTCTTACTTGCAAAATTCGCAAGACGAAAAGTACATATTAACAGCAAAACACTTTACATGCACGTTACTAGCTTTGTATTTATTGTTTCTAGACTTGGGGTATTTGTCACAACTGTCTTGGGCTTATAATTTTAAAATCTTTAATTATGGCAACCTTTCATCTCCTACTAACAACAGTTCAAAGTGATCAGGATATAATGTAATATAGTCAACAACGAAAAAGGTAAAAAGGTGTGATGTGAACTGCCCCGAAACATTCAGGACACTAAAAATCCCTTAGATCATTAAAAAACTATGTTGTGAATACATGAACATGGTTTAATAAATGTGCTTAAGAGGATTTTCAACCTGGTGATTTCTCAAAGGAAGCTAGCAGAGAAAAAGGTGACAACTTCAAATGCTTGCTTCAGAACTACTGAAATATTTACAACACTGGTAAAGTAAAAGTTCTTTCAAGTGCATGAAAAGCATTATCAAGTCTTTCTGTACCTAAAAGATGGTTCAAACAGTCAAAGAGATAAAGGAAATAGTAAAAGACAGCTGGGCCTACAGAATCATAGGGTATTACATCAGAATTTATTTTTACATTTCTGTAGTACCTTTTAGCCAGATGCCAAAAGCATTTTAATCACTAAACTGAGCCTCACAACAACCCTGTGAGGTAGGTAGTATCTGTTTTAATAATGGCAAAACAGGTTAAATGACTTACCCAAGAAGACACAGCAAATCAGCAGAACAGGCTAGAATCCAGATCATGTGATCTATGAATTTAATATTATGGCACATGTGGAACTGAGACTTACATGCTCCTTTTTAAAACTGTGAAAGAGGCACTGACATGAACCAATTCAAGTTTTCTGGAAGCAGATTTTTATGCGAAAGGTATCAAGACAAAAATGTGCTTTAAGCAACTAGAGAACACAAGAGTCCGATTAAGAAGAGTGGCGTTACTGTACCACTTCCTAAATTCTGTAGATGCAGAATAGCAAGTTAACTATCTTACTTGCTAAAATATGTATCAAAAAATTCACTAAACGAAACTCTATTCTCACAAGTCTTAAGCATTCAAATGCTATGACCCAAAAACATTGTGAGCTGGGAGCTGTTTCATCCAGTTCTATTATTTCTACGTCCTGCAACTGCTTCTTTGAATGTTGGAAGAAATAAGAACAGCGTGAGAATCAAAATGTTTTGACCAATTCAAACTTTAATAGCAGAGTTCCCGTTAACAAACTGTCAAAGCATGCTCTTCCCAGTTAATCTCCATGTTCTACTACCAAACCAGTAATAATAGAGAGATCACAGCATATAAATCAGCGCTTGGCACATAAAATGGAAGTACTTAGTTACTTCAGCACAGTCTGTGTATCAATAGCCGTAAGTTAGATGATACACTAAGTGCTGAGCACTGCTTTAGACTATATTCCACTTGGGAACAAAGTCATACTCAAAAAGGAAAACAGTCAGTGAGCTGAACAAGCGCTGCCATGAAAACAAGAGGGCATCACAGCAGTAAGGCCTGCACTTATAAGTTTTGCATTACAACATGAACTGGCATAGGCAGGGAAACAGTTTTTGTTCAATAAACGATGATTTCTACTTTAAGATCGGAAATGACTAAGAAGAATGGATTCCTCAAGTTAGGGAAAGGGAAATTTAAAGATTTCTAATAATTTTATAAAGAATACAGCTGTTAAAGGGCTCATTCCTTCTTTGTAAGGCCGTAATCATAACCCCCACCCTAGCTCATCTTTCAATAACAGACCACCACTATATAATGATATTCAGCTCAGATACGTGTTGTTCAGAGGACAAAATTCTCTAGTGAAAGACAACCTGTCAGAAAACAACCCCCACCTTCCTCTCACTGTTTTTTCCTTTCTGTGATGCAAAGAGAAAATGCTATCATGTTAAAGAGGAAAGTGATATGCTTGTTCTGATATCAGGAAAAACACAGCTTACAGATGACTGAAGATTTAGCAATTTTCACATTTAAATACTGAGGCAGTGAAAGTGAATCAAAAGCAATGCTAAACAAAGATTTACCGCAGGTTTACTTTTCGAACTTGAGGCTGGAAAGATCTACACTTCTGAACTATCCAAGAGAAACTTTCTAGCAGGAGGAGACTACTAAGATTTCCAAGGAAAAAAAATTTCAGAAAATACCTTCCCTATATTCCTTGTACATCTTAAGGCTACAACAAAAGAAGTCTCAAAACAATTGCTCTATCTCAGGTAGCCTTCAAAAATTATTTGAAGTCTTAATTTATATGCAACCATGCTGTTAAAAGAATACTTGAGAAAACATTTCATTTTTAATTTACTTTGAGACGGGACTGTACATATGATATGCAACTTAAAACAACACTGACAACAGTGCCCAATTGTGTGAATATATATATTTTTTGAGAGCGGAATTTGGAAATAAGTTATTTCAGCTTATAGCTATAAACATTTACATACACTAAAAAAAACAAAACGAAGGCAGAGATAAGCATTTTGCTTTTTAGTTAAAGCAGTCACTATGTGAGTTTTGAGAGAAGTTACTGGAACCAGAAAAGTTGGAAATTTATGTTGTAACTGGGATTTTAAAAATTTGCCTGTGAATCACAGATGAAAGATAAATTTCTAAAAAGTAACCTCTTCCATTTCTTTCAAATATAACCCTTTCAAGTGTAACCTCTACCAGAACTCTACAAGTTCATGTTTTTCCATTGTTTTGAATGACAAAATCGTATATTCCATTTCTCTTATATTTGAAGTATAGTTATAGGCAGACACACACAGACACACGTGAACTAGTGATCTTTATCCCAATTCTTTCCTTCTCAAATTTACCTTGTGTTACCTGGTTACCATACCTGCCGGGTAGAAGCTGATCTTCCTTCCTTGAAGAAGCATGTAAAAATTATACTCTAAACTGTTTTAAGCTTTGCCACTGTTAATGTCTCTAAATACTACTCAATTATAAATTAGTTAAAAGGTATCAATTAAGGAAGGTAATGTTTGTCAATTCATCTCCAAATGTGGTTCAAGACAAGAAGCCTGAGACAAGAAGCTTTACATTGATAATACTACTTTCTGCTGAAAAATTTACAATGTAGTACAGGCTGAGGTGGTCTTATTCAACTCTTGAATGTGAGGCATGGGAAAAATAAAGGTTTTAAATAAGCGCAGAAATCAGATAACTTAGTGTAATCATCAAACTAGCTTAGATTCCAAATACTAGATCCTGTAGGAAACATTACAGGGTACAAGAGGGTAATGGATTTGGCTGCAGGGTCTCAAAATGAAAAATATGCACCTGTATGTGTTAGTGCATTCACAATCTCCCAATTATGTCCTTTCACCGACATTCCAACTACTACTACAAACTACTAGAAACAAAATAATGAAAATTCTACGATCTTTAATTAGGTAACAGTTCAACCTAAATTTAGTATTTTGCACTGTAACATCTTACTATAAACTGCAATATAAAAATTTCTGTTAGATTCCCATGATCCCAATTTGATAATCTTCAAAATTTGCTACCAGAACACATTTGGATACGTAATTTAATGAAAAATAAGATACGGTAACTATACAATGCAGTTTTGCCACTCAGATTGTTGCTTAGCAATTTTCACATAAAATGGAAAAAAATAATAATTTTGTTATCTCATTTCTTATCTACAGAACACATGTCCCCATCCCTGTAGTTTGGCATGTAGAAAACCTGTTTTGAGGAAAATGTGCAGCTAGAAGATGCCCACAAAACCCATGTGTATAAGTATTAAATATCAGCTACAGAAAATAAATTTTAAAATCCACTCAGATTATACAGTGCATGTCACGAAAGACTGTTTAAATGATCAATGCACTTTGTGAGAGGTTTTATATAGTCATGTGTAAAAAAAAAAAAAATCACAATTTTGTTGGGACTTTTAGAAGCTAATGAGTTGTGCTAATGCATTTTCCCAGCATTTTCATTCAGAAATCAGCTTCCCTCCCACACCCTCCCTGAAAACACTGTTCGCAGAAACACCCAATTCCCTAAGAAAGCAAAAAAATTAAGACCCAAACATTCACAGAAAGTCATTCAAGTAAGTTTGTATGTATAAATAAAAGTCCTCTAAATAAATGACACAGGAGGCAATAAATTGACACGACAAGTAAATAAAAGGCTAAAGCACTCCAATACCATTGAAACGGTTTTAATGTTGTTGCAATTCCATAATGCAACAATCATCAACTCATAGAAGACCCAATACTTTAGAATTCATTTTAATCACTCCTTTGTACCTATTTTACAAAATAAAGGCAAAGCATATTTAAAATCCCCTTTTCCCTATATATTATGTGCCTATCTTATTCATGCTTATGAAAGTGTAAACTTAAACTCCTATTAAATGTTATATAAGAAAAAATGTAAAAATATTAACCTCTGCTTCAATGTACAGTTTCCAGAATCTGCCAGAACTGGGGAACTGGGCAACAAGGCGTTCATACGTCTTCCGTGCTTTGTCTATAGGTTGGTTCTAAAAATTGAAAATCAAAAGAGCATTTACAATATTATGATTTATGTAAATGAATATGCTGATTTTACTCCAGAACCAAATAGTGTGAGTGGACCATAGATAAGGAAATGTAATCCTATGTCACTAAACCTGTGCCTCTCGAATGAGAATGCTCCAAGCGTCAAGGTCATATGGATTTTCTTCTAGTTTCTTTTCAGCCTTCTTCACTTTTTCTGGGACATATTCAGCAGCCTGGAAAAATTAAAAAGAAGACATAAGAGATCACAAGTAGAGTTTGAAAAGTTCTGTACCAGCTACAAAGTCAAGCTAACAACAACATTCTGACAATTTAACATTCCAGATTCTCAGTTGTGCCGGAGTTACCACATTACAGTTTTATCTGGAAAACAAGTTGTCCCACTAAGATAATGCACTCTTACCACAACAAGTTCTACATATTTGATGATCCACCAAATAGCTAGACTAAATTGACTGCTTCTAAAACACTAGAACAAATTTGAGTTTGTCAGAAAATTTATTGCACTATGAATTTTAAACAGTTTTACCAACCTGAAACTTTCAACATGCAAAAAGTAAATTCCAATTCATTTTTCTATTACAGATCTCAGCCAAACAAATCCAGGCTACTGCATGAGTCATTCTGTATATGCAGAACAGTACGTACTTTATAACACAAGTTACAGATTTAACAAGAAAACTAGGAGATGACAGCTCTAGCAGCAACATATACATGTTAACAAAGCACAATTTGTTAACCTGATCAATCAATTACTATATTCTTACAGTTCCATTCCTGAAGCTTTGGCACTAAATAACTTAAAATGCCTTTTTTCTTTTTTTCCTTTTTTTCTTTACACTCAGACATTCCTTTTGAAGTTTAAAACCTTTTTTTTTTTTTGATACTAAAAGCGTTAGCAAATTGAACGTTAACTTATTAACAGTTACTATTATAGTATAAGTTTAAGTATTCTTTTGAAGATTTGTGGAAATATCTTACTTTCTGGTCTCCAGGATTTTTTTTTTTCTACATTTTAACACAGTTATCAAAGGAGATAAAAAAAAAATTACAATCTGATGATCACATACAGACAAGCCTTAAAATACATGCTTGTTACAAACCTAAATGATATGTTTTTTTATTAAGCACGAAATATTGTTCTGACCTGTACTTCAAACAGCTTATTTACTAACTTTTCAAACTTGACTCATTTTCAGGCAGATGTTAGCAGTCCCAAATCATGATCAAATAAATTCTTCCCTTCATGAGATGTAACAATAATAACCTGGAAATAATTACTGCAAGACCTTTCTTGTGAATTTTTTACAAGTTAGCTACATATTAGTATTAAAATATATGATTCTGCATTGTATAGCACAGTGTGACTGATTTACTGTACATAAAATTTTAAAAAGGCCCCATCAATTGC
The DNA here is from genome assembly GCA_028565335.1 of Limnodromus scolopaceus. NCBI lineage: Eukaryota > Metazoa > Chordata > Aves > Charadriiformes > Scolopacidae > Limnodromus > Limnodromus scolopaceus. The sequence goes on along the minus strand of JAOXNO010000041.1, from coordinate 59,582,449 downwards.
TAAGATATTATTTCAAGGAAATAATTTCAATTCTTATTATTTGATCTAGGTCAATAAATAGCTCTGAAGATGAAAGAAAGTAAACAGGACAGAGAGAACTGATACTCCTCTCTACCAAAGGTGCCATTACACAGCTATAAAGGGAAACAGGAGGTAACTAGACACTACAGAGATATGATTTCTAGTAAAATTAACAAGCAGCACTATAGTGCATCACTATTGCACATCACTCCTGAAGGAAAGCAGTCCTTGCAAGAACGCCAATACAAGGCATTATTAATGGATTTTACTGGAAGACCATTTACAGTGGCATTATATATGAAGATAAGCTGCCAGTGAAGTACTGTATAAAACCGTGACTTAAAAAAAAAAAAAAAGAGAAGAGAAAGCTGGGGCTGGCAAACGTAGCAAGCCTGAGTTACTCAAGACCATCAACTTTATTTTCAGATGTGCCATGCCCCTTTGTCAGGGGCTTTTGTCAGCCTTTGCAACTCTACTACTATACAACAGTTGCTTATGTTATAAATTGCAATTCAACTTGATTACTTAAAAAAGCTATCGTATTTTTGAATATTTTTCAGCACTACCAGTTCTTGTGTCAGTTCTACTAGCACGATATAATTCAAGGCATATCCTTCAAAAGATTTTTTTAATTGTTTACTTATAAAATGGACAAATGATCAAAAAAGCTGCAGAACTGTTAAAATTGACATGTAATAGCAGCTATGCATGAAAGGGAAAAAAAAAAAATCAGTAGGAAGGACTTTATAGAAGTTTAAAGACCATAATTCTTTTCAACTCAGTTTGAGTCATTCTTAACATTCATTTCTCAGTGCAAACCAGTGTAGCTTAGAAGGCAAGTACCAAGTCTCGCAGCAAATTAAATTATAAAATTAATTTGCTTAAAAAAAACAAATAAAAAATTAGTAGCTCAATGTTATCAGCTCAAAAGTAGTAAATTTATACACGAATATTTTTGCATCCCTAAGTCCATCAAATTTCTGACTCTGTAATACTGCATACTGTAGTTTAACTGATACAGGTTTAAGACGCAAAACATAGCATGAAATGAACTAGTGTTTTTATTTCTTCCAAAATGACATGCATAAACATGTTACAGCTTACAGAATCACAGAATGATATGGGGTTGGAAAGGACCTCTGGAGATCATCTAGTCCAACCCCCCTGCCAAAGCAGGTCCATTCAGAGCAGGTTGCACAGGAACATGTCCAGGTGGGTTCTGAATGTCTCCAGAGACAGAGACTCCATCACCTATCTGGGCAGCCTCTTCCAGAGCTCTGCCACCCTGAAAGTGGAGTTCCTCCTCATGTTTAGATGGAGCTTCTTATGTTCAAGTTCATGCCTGTTACCTCTTGTTCTGTCACTGGGCACCACTGAAAAAAGACTGACCCCATCCTCTTGGCACCCACCCTTTAAATATTTATAGATGTTGACCAGATCCCCCCTCAGTCTTCTCTTCTCCAGACTAAAAAGACCCAAGTCCCTCAGTCTTTCCTTGCAGGAGAGATGTTCTAGGCCCCTAATCATCTTTGTAGCCCTCTGCTGTACCCTCTCCAGCAGTTCCCTGTCCTACTTGAACTGGGGAGCACAGATCTGGACATAGTACTTCAGATGGGGCCTCACCAGGGCAAAGTAGAGGGGGAAGATAACCTCCCTTGACCTGCTGGTCACACTCTTCCTGATGCACCCCATGATGCCGTTGGCCTTCTTGGCCACATGGGCAAATTGCTGGCTCATGGTCATCCTGTTGTTCACCAGGACTCCCAGGTCTCTTTCCTGAGAGCTGCTCTCCAGCAGGTCAGACCCCAACTGGTACTGGTGCATGGAGTTATTCCTCCCCAGAAGACTGCACCGAGGCTGAAGTTTCCAAAGTTTAAAGACTATCTATGTAAGTTATCTCTACAGATGACCCAAAGCTGAAATGTTATTTATTCAATAAAACACTCCTTCAAATTGGCCCACACCACTGGTAAGCATTGCTTATCTATGATTCTATTATTCTTATTATATTCCATCTCACTTGTCTCAAATACTTAATCAAGCATATATTATTCTGCACTCAGACAAAAAACCCTATCAGGAGTACTATTAACGTCGGCTACAAGAAAAAAACAACCTCACCCTACAAAAGCAACTAAAGCATTTATTGAAGCACAGAGTCTTGCACTCTAAGTAGTGACTTTCAAACAGGAAAAAACAGAATGAGCCACTGAGGCACACCTCAACTGTTTTAGTAGTAGTTCAGTTGTATTATCTCAAACCTTTCCACGTGACACACAAAACTCAGCTGACACTGTAGGGTAAACAGTTAAGGCTTCCAGGAGTTTGATTTCACCTTTGCAGATATAGGGCAATAAACTCAAAGGTTGCAATAAATTAAGCTGGTGAAAAAATAGATGCTGATAAGATGCATAATCATAGCAATCCTATAATATTTTGTATGTTTGATACAGGACTCCTGTGTAAGAAGCATAATAAAATGTTCATTCTTTTATTGAAAAAAATAAAAAACTGATTTAATAAATTAGCAAATATTTACTTAGCAGCAGCAGATAAAGTTCTCCATGCAGTTATATGAAACAAAAATTATAGGAGCTCTACAGAATTGACAATAACTATATGATCAGGGTTTTAAACTGGACTGCTTGGAATTGCTTACATCATATATAAGAAAACACTCAATTTCTCAGGGACAGTGAGCTCTCCCTCTCCCACCCCTATCCATCTCTAGGATGGATAAAAGCCATTCACATTTCAGAGAGGCACGCTGCACTGCAGACAAACCAGTGTCCTGGTTCTGAGTGAAAACACCACCTCATTATCTTGCACCTTCACAAATAATAACTCCTAACATCCTGGAGAAATCAACACTTAGAATTTTCAGTCTGGACCATTTTGCCAGAACTACACGTGTGAGCAAAAATGCATTCAGTTACACATCTAATCTGTGAGGACTAATATCACATACAATGAAAGGGAAACAGGAGCTTGATTTTTAACCTAGCTCAACTATAGCCAGAAAGACATTTGATCCCAATTATGAAAACTGCACTCTGTGATTAGATCTGTCATTATCGCAGTTCAATGGTATGTGGCTTCTGATTATTTATTTTTCGTTGTACTGCTTGCACAACTGCCAACATCTAAAACTGTGAATTCTAAACTGTGAACATCTAAAACTTAATTCTTGGGTGTTCATTCACCACCATGATCCTGCCGCTAGATAAGCGTTTTCAGTCCTTCTGATTAACAGAGGCACTTCAGTTAATCTCATCCTGTAACAAGCCAGTTCAGGGAGTTAAATCAGCAGAAAAATAATCCTATTAGAAAAGTGAGTAACTTTCTAATAGTTCAGCTCCCTGATATCAGGATCAGAGGTGATGCAGAAGAAACAATGCAAAACTATACAGTACTTAGCAGTCGCAACTTAGATCACCTTAAACTACCATAAAACTGCACCTGATCAGATAGATACTGGCTTTTAACTTTATTGCCTGAAAAAAAAAAAAATCTGCAAAGAATTGTTACATACAAATTGGAAAAATATTTTTTCCTCTGCTTTTGATAACTGTGCTCAGTATACCTCCCACGTAATTGGGCTCCAGTCCCACAAACAACTCTCTGAAGGTCACAGAATTATTTGAGCACTTAAGGTTCCATGTCCGCAAGTATCTGTGTTACTACCATCTAGTTTGATTCACATCTTCCCTTTTATTATTTATACACAGATAAATAGCAACCAGGTTTTAGTTTCACAGATACTAGGAGTGCAAAATTATCTTTATGACCAGATTCCAAAATCTGAAAAGACCTAAAAACAAATTAATCAAACAAGTCTAGGAGCTCCATCCTGCAAAATGCATCAAATACTCAAAATCCAAATTTGAATTCACAAGGGATGTCTGAGGGAACAAGAATAGAAGAAACAAAGTTGACCTCTGATATTTACTAGACATTATATATCAACCACCTTCAAAGAAAAATTATTGGTTTATACCTTACTGCTAGAAGTAACAGTTAACAGTTTCCCCAAGCCTCTGAGAATGAACCCTCATGACTCTAAAGTGTGTAAGAAAATACCTAGCCAAACATCTCTTTCAACTATTTGCAATCTAATGCATCCAACTGCTTAAAGCACCCTGTTTCTACAAAAGGATCTTCTGTAGTGAAAAGGAAATGTATTTAAACAGCTATTCCACCTGTGAAGTGGCCAGTTTAAGATGCTTTAAAAACCTCCACTAATTATGAAATGAGATCTTTTACAAGCAAGACATAGGTGGTTATACACAAAAAGACAGGAATGTTAATGGCTAGTTCAGTCAAATTGGTTCAACATCCAAAAGGAGTTCTATGTCCGTTAAGACAGAAGCTACTGCTCAGACGTTTTGGCTGGCTGTTGCACGGTTTAGCATAGTCTAGACTGTAACAGAGCCAATGAATATAATTTCAAATATATTAACATGCAACTTAACAGGTATTGTTAGTTGTTCAGCTAGGTTAATTTACAGGTTTCATTAGCGTAAGCTTTTTTAAGTTTAGTTACAGTTGTGTGTGCACAGAACAGGGAAGTTCTAAAATCGTTTCCTCAGTAACACATCCCTTCGCTACACTATAGTTACACCGTATCAATCCTTGCACTTTCTTAAGCTAAAGTTAACTACAAGAGCATTTATTATTGCATTTAGAATTCAGAAACTTACACAATGTACTATATTGAACAGATACAATGCATGAATGATAGGAAGGAGTAGGAAGGGACAAAAACACAGTAAGAAACCAGAAAAGACTGCTAAAAGATTAGAAGACAACTAATGCAGGAGTAAAGCAAATATTGCATCAAGTCTTCAGATAAAATTGATGCCTGGCAAGTATATACTTATTAAATGGGTAAGAGTAGTGGTTCTGCCATGGTAGAAAGAGGTAGAGAGAACAGTAAATTTAGGCTTTGGTTGATAGTACATGAAACAACCACCACAAGACCGAAATGAAACTAGATATCTATGTTAAGCTCCAGAAAAATGTGAAAACATACATAGGTGCAAGTGTGTATGCTCTGTAACCTTGACAAATGAATAGATTGGGACAAACTCGTCAGGGAATTTTCTGGCAAACAGTGGCAGATGCAGCCTTTCAGTCTACAAACATGGACTTCTATGATATAGACAGAGCTCAGTGCTTGGTATTGTAAAATCTGACCTTGGAAATTCTGGTTTGTTAAACATCATGTGTGCCTTGCCAGGAGTCTGGCAGGGACCTAACAAATTTCAATTCCTGACATCACTAAACTGCTTCTGCGGAAATTCCTTTGGGTCCAACAGAGTTAATACAGTGCAAGAATTTAAAATATACTGCAATACTGGTGGCTTTATCACCTTTCTGTGCCCCACTGCTCTAGTCTGTTCTACAATTATGATGCAAGGAGACAATCTACGTAACACAGCTTAGGCTCCTACTATACACAGTAAAGCTCCAATGCCTTGAGCTAAGCTCAGTCTAAAGGCAGTAAAGCCACATTTCAGTTGCACTGCACCTGGTATAATAAAGCCGCCTAAACCCCAGCTGGGTCTTTAACCTTGCAATACCTTTACTCTCCCACCCTTCCTACATCCAACATTCAACTCTCTGTTCTTCTTTCCCACACTATCACAACTTCATACTTGCTGGAGACAGAACGGTAATTTGTTATTCACCTGGCTGCTCGTGGAAGTCCCCTCCAAACCCTCAGATCTGGAAAGCAAGACGCGGGCACTCCTCTGTGTCGGTGAGTCAGAGCTAACAATTCTGATTTGTCAAAGATCTTTAACATCTGCACCATACACTACCATGTGTACACCTTCTGCACAACACAGATGCAAATTAACTGTCCAGCCACCCCTTTATACTTATCAGTGCGACTGTCAATGAAAATGGCACCCAAAAACTCAGAAGCTGGTTGTGGAAACAGCAGGTGAAACCTGAAACAGGAAAGCCAGACACAATCCAACCTCTGCTTAGCTTCGGCCTCCTACAGAAAGCAACATTTATAACCATCAGAATATACTGCATGCAAAGTCAGAAACCCCTTCAGATAGCACTAAATCACAATATGTAAGAGCTGCAGTGTGGGAAAGGGAGCAAGGCAAAACTGCCCCATTCACAATCCTCTGTTGTTCCTTCTTCCACAGAGATAGAGTGAATTTAGCCATAGCATGCTCTGCAAGTCCACAGTGAGAATGGCATTAACACTTCGTGAAAGTACAGCTCCCTTACTGTGCAACTGGGTGAGTGGTAGCCTACTGCGCAGAAAACGTCATGGTAGTATTGCTAAAGACACTGCTATCAAATTATGGCCTGTCTTAACATTAGAAGTAACAAACAGAAATCTGTCAGGGTAGGAAAAAAATACTGTAGAGGACAAGTTACTGAAACTGAAGGAAACTGATGGAAGGGAGGTAACTGACCATAATAAAACCAGAGTCTTCTGGGAAACCAGAATCCAGAGGCCTTCATAAAGAGGATGGAATAGGAAAAAAAATTTAACACAGCCTATAAACCAGTTGTGGGTTTTTATATTTTTATTTAAGTTGTACCCAATATGAAAACAGTAATCACAATGGGTAAAAAGGGTGGAGCTTAATATGGGTCAAAAAAATAAACTCCAAGCCATATGTTAAACTACATGCTTTATGTAGGCTGCAAATAATGATTTGTAATTTTTTGAATGCTAAAACCCTCTGTGATATGGCATTGCAACATAAAAGCTGTTACTTTCCAGAATACCTTTTGTTTCAGTACACAGACAATAATTCAACCTTTTGCATATTAAATTCTCCCTTACAAAAGAAAACAAAACCTTAAGTCAGCATTGTTTTTAACTTAAATAGTAACCTATTTCAAGCCAGAGAAACAAACACACTATTTTAACCAGGAATTTAATTATACAATTAAACATCAATATAATCTTTTAAATATATTGAAGTGGGTAAGCTTAAACGTTAAACATATTACACACCAGAATTATAAACATTTTATTGTAGTATATTCTTCTTTGTAGCCATCTATCTTGTGATAAACCATTCTGAAGAATCTCTTGATTAAACATACTACAAGTATACTTATTAACCTGACCAGCTTTGAGCATACCGGCTGGTAATTGATAGGATATTTTCCTAATGAGACAGAAACTGAGTATTTTACATTCTGAGCACTTGTTTTTCCTATTCCCCCAGAATCAGTGATCTTACAAAGAGCTTACACACCACCCTTTCAGAGTACAGGCTCAGACCAAAGAAACAAAACCTATTTTGTAAAGAGACTGTCATTCTACAAAGAACAGCTTCTTAAGGGAGCACTAAGTCATCATCTTAATTTTAAGTATTTTTGAAGGCTATGCTGGCCACTAAGGCATACCACAGTGTTATCAATGACCCCTCCCTCAGTCAGGAACTTTCATCCCCATCCCTCCAATTAATACCCATTTTAAACATAGCCCTAACTATTAAAAAGACCATTTAGAAGAGAAATTATGCCAGTAACTAGGAAATAGTTCATGGTAATAGCAGATTTAAAAAAGTAACTTACAACACTGATTGCACCTGCCTAGAAAATAAGAAGTTATGATAAACATACATTTTAGTATGTTAAAGAAAACGAAGCCACAACTAACCGAAACACTAGTTATTTTCCCCCTCCCCCCTAACAGGAAGAATGCTGTACCACAAAAAAGATTCTTTGTTAAATAAAAATATTTTTATTGGTTTTAATTTAAAGGTGTTTTAATAATGCCTTATTCTAGAGAAAAAGGGTATTGCTAAAGAGGCACACAGCCTAAGCGCACATATTCAGCAAACGTTCACTTTACAAAGCTCTGCAAATGTATCAGTTTAAACAGCTTATACGGATTCAATTTCCTCCCGGAGTGCGTGTACTCGGCGACCACAAATAAATGACATCAGGAAAACGAAACTCACTGGACCGTCTATTGTTCACCTCGACCTGAATTAAAGTTTGCTCGCCAGAAACGCGAAGGCCGAGAAAGACGTATTTTTCGAGGCATTACCGGTTTGACCGAGGGCGGGCGCTGGGAGCGGCTCCGCGCACCCTCTTCCCCCAGCGCGACGCTTCGCTGACGGAATGAACCCGAGTTCCTCAAAATGGGTGTGTGCGGCGGGGGAGGGGAGCCCTTCACCAACCCGCCGCTGAGAAGGCCAGCACAGCGTACGGGGGCAAGGGAAGAGGCGGAGGCCACAGTCCCGCACCCCGGCCGAGCTCCCCTCAAGCCCCCAGGGCGGCCCACGCCGCCTCCACCACCCCAACGGCGGCTGCTGGCAGCGGCCGGCCCCACACCCCGCGCCTGCCGCCGAGGCCTGCACAGCGCGGCCAACAGCGGGCCGCCCCGCTGCCACGGCGGGCCTAACCCCCCAGTATTCCCCTCAGGCCTGCAACCTCACCCCCCTCTCCTCCCCCTCACCTGGTCGCCGGTAGCTCCCTCTCCAGACATGGCGTGTTAAAACAGGGCTGGGGCACGGAACCCCCCGAACAAGTTTAAAAAAAATCCCCTTTTTAAAAAGTGCCCGGCGCTGCCACCGCGGGCAGCTCCCCCGGTCGCGCCAGCCAGAGCTCCAGCAGCGTTACCAACAAAATGGCGGCGCAGCGGCTGCAGCCCGGCTTTCCGCGGGGGCGGGGGGGAGGAGCGGCGCGCGCAGCGCCGCGCGGGGAGCGCCGGGAAAAGGCGGGGGCGGTTCTTTAAGCCGGCCGCCGTGAGGCGGCGCGCGGTGTTGGGAGGGGGGAGAAGGTGGCAGGAAGTGCGTCACGGCAGTGCGCCGGCCGGAAGCGGTCAGTATGCGCGTCCTTACGGGAAGCACCGGTGGTGGCGGGTGTTCGGGCTTCTGTCCCTGGAGGTGTTGGGGGTAGGGTCGCCTCCTGCTGGCTGCCCCGCCTGCCTCCCGCCGCGGAGGCGCGCGGTGAAGCACCGGAACCACGAACGGGGTGCTTCTCGGAGGGCGGGGGTGTAGGGCCTGGGAGCCGTGGCAGTCGTCCTTGTGGCGCCCGTAAGGGTCGCAGTTGGGGCGTTTTCTGCCGTCACTCCGTCGCCGTGTCCTGGTGGACTGCTTGTTGTTGAGGCTATGAAGGACGGCGGGCAGAAAGACGGCGGGTTTGCTGGCCTGTAGCCCTGGTCCTATGGGCTCGTCATGGGCTGTTTCGTTACTGAAACATTGCCTCTTGAACAGTCACCTTGCAGTAAACCGGCAATGGTAACATCAGCGATGCGTGCTGGCAGTAGACCCATCTCTTCCACCTCACAAGAGCTCTTATTAATCAAGGAGGCAAGTTCAAAAGACAGGCTAAGAGGTCCTTGTCTCAAAACACCTCAAGGACACAGGAGGCAGCTTCTCCTAAAGCTACTTAATTTTATTTACAATGTAATCACCAGTTTGTCTGTGAGAGAAGGGCTTTGAATCGACTACTGCAGAGAAACTGTCTGCTGTATGACACAAATTCATTGAAGGAGGCTTGGCAGATACCAAAGTGAAAGCTGAGTTATCTGCCTTCACAACAGCAGTGTAAGTGTTCTTAAAATTTTATAATACCGTCATATTTATGCAGAAATACTTAAAGTAACATGATACCAGCACTTCTCAGGTTCCTTTCTACTTCATCTTCCAGAAGTCACATTCTTAAACTACAGTATCGTGTGGAAAGGAGACATAAGAAAAACATAATATGTAACTTTAAGTTTCACCCCGCCCTCTTCCCTTCCCCCCGGAAATAGGGCAGCAAATAGTAAATGCTTCTTTGACCAACCTGTGGAGTGACGTTTTTCTTCTCGATATTGAAGACTTTTTGTCGTGTTATTCTTCAGAAGTGAAATACAGACATGTCTATCTGTCTTGATAGATAAGCTGTCTTCCAATCTTAGAGAATAGTAATTTTGCAATAGCAGGCTAATTTGTTGTTTCTCATAGGCAATTTATTCCACGTCAGAACAGATTCTGTTTTGAAAATATTTGATACATAAATACAATCTTTTTCCAAAAAATTGCATTTTGAATTCATCGGTGTGTTTATTCCCTTTCCCATCTAGGAACCATAAGTGATCACTTAAAGCAACGCTAGTGAAACTTCCAATTAGATTATATGTTATTCTAGGTCTACAGGACCTATTCTAGTTCTTTAGTTTTTTGTTCAGGTATATTTCTATTATAATTTTAGCAGTTTCTGTGTTTGGGATTGCCTTGTTCGGTTTCATAGAATGATAAAGATGTTTTTGAATGAGGGACATCTTGCTTGTCTAACAGAGCGAGGTAGTAAATGCCAAAATGAAGGATGCCTAATGTCATTTAGACTTTTGCTCCTTCTCTTCTACAGCCTCTCAGCACACATAATAAAATAATGTGTTACCTCTTAAATTGGTGTTGCTTTTGATCTCTGTAATTCCATGCATAGAACAGACCTTGGGCAAAATCCTAGCTGCTGTAAATACAACTAGTGTTTATTCCCTTTCTGTCAAGTGTTGCTGTGATAGCTCTCACAAACTACGGCTCTAATTATGTGGTATTATGTGGTAATGTGTTAGTTGGAGAAAATGAAAAGGAGCAATGAAGTATGGAAAAAAATTAAATGTTAAGTTCTTATTGTTATATTGAGTGTTACCAGTTAAGCCATAATGGTTTGACTTGTTTTGCAGTTAAATGTGAACGTCGTCACAACCATGTGATAATGAAGGTGTTTATGTTTTGGCGTGAATCTCACAAGAGGCAGTACTTCTTACAAAACCTGTGTGTAAATAATAGGTTATGTTTCAAAGTAACTTTGAAGATGTTTCCTTGTCTTAAATTTAGAGTTTAGATATAACAGTGTTAACTCAAGTTTTGCCTCGCTGTAACTTAAATTTGGGCCTCATGAAAGTCTACTGGCTCGAGTTCAGTAGTGTTGTAAGTTCGTGTTGGCTGATCCATTTGACAGGCTGATTTGGATCAGTTTTCTGGCTGATGATGTGGAGGCAAATGATGGGGATGCGGCAGCTAAGCTTACAACTACTTAGCTGCTAATTCCTTCTGCATAGTTGAAATGTTGTTTTAGAATGTGCCTGTTTCTTCCTTCTGAAGCTGCGTCATCTCGAGTGGAGTAGCTCAAGGCTTCTAGCCCAAGGTAACTGGAGCAGTGAAGACATGATTACAGGCCTGTCTGCTTGGGACAGCTGCACTTTAATTTTCAGGTGCTTTGTGATGTCAAAGCAACAGGACATTGCTAATATGTACCATGGTGTAGTGATTCATGCTTACTTCAGTAATTGACATGAAACTTAATGGCAAGCTATGAGTTAGCAAGTAAACTATTGTGGATAGTAGTTCTATGTGAGTGTTGCAGAAATTGAAAACAAATCTGAAACTGAACATGAATTGAAGACTATTTGTTAGGTCCTGGTCCGATTGTTGGTCTAGGAGGGGCTTGTAATGATTCCGAGGGTGTGATTAAGACACAAATGAGGTCAAATGACGTTTACTGTAACTGTTGGCTTCTCGCATTACTATACCTATAGTTCAGTGGTACTTAAATATTTTTCTTGGAAAAAATAGACAAAAATTATGTGTCACTTAGGGAAAAACAACTAGAAGAAAATGAGATCTTAAAACAAATAGATGATGAACCTTAAAGGCTGCCAGGCCAAGATCTTGGCAAACCATAAAGTGGAGCAAACTTGGAAGGAAACTGCTTTCACAGAGTTGGGGCAGTGGTTGTCAAATAGAGCTGACATACCTGTCTTCCAAATGATTTTAGCTGCCACGGAAGATTATTTTTTAATACTAGTTATGAAATCACAGGTTTTATGCAACCCTTTTAGTGCAACTCTGTAACCACTAAAAATATTGTTCACTCACAGATATAATTATGTCTATTCATAGAGAAAGAATGTTTACAGCTCTTGGATTTGTATTCACTGCCCTGTTAATTTCTATGTGTTAATGCTGAATCTCAAGGTACCTGAATGCGGAGGATGCTGGGGATTGTCCTCCCCACTCATTCATAACATTATTGGAGGCTGTGGGCTCTGTCACCCTTTGTCTAAGATGGATTTCAACATACGTAGAGTGAAGACATACTGACCTGAAAACTGAGAGACCCTGTCTTGCTGTTGGCAAGGGTGGTGGTGAGCCACCTTTGCTGGTGGTTTTTAACTCAGGTTTTTAACGCAGCTGAGAGTTCTGCAGTACATGAGTACCCCCCCGCAGAGTCCATAATCTGTCCTTTTATATGTATAAATTGACAACACTGTGAGAATTCTGTGAACTAAAATTAGAAGGTAGTCTAAATTTATACCCCATAAGTAAGAACGAAATTCATCTTTGTGTCAAACTGGATTTGCTCCCCATTTGATATCCACTGGTTTAGAGGGAGGTGTGTCTCATTAATTGATTGCATCAATGGCAAAGATGAGGAAGGAAGCAAAACCCAAGCTAACACGCTTTGCTGAGCTTGTTTTTTTGGGCTCTGTGCTGGTACTACTGGAGTTTGTAGCGAAGAATGTAGGAAGCAGCTGCAGGGATTTGAGTGGTGAGGAGGAGAAGGCAATAGTGTTCAGCTGAAAATGGTGTCCTGTAAGGACCTTTCAGCTGACAGGAATGTCAATGTGTGAAACTGTTTGCATTGATACGTAACTGGTAGGAGCTGTGGCATCAGATCTGTTGCCTGAGTAATATTCTCTGAAATAGGTTTTTTTTTTCTGGGCATTTTCTCACTCTGATCCCCATGTCAGGTACAGCACAGCTCTATAGAGAGCCTTTCTTTAAATACATGATTTACAGGTGCTGAAGTAGGATATTGGACCAGTGAGCCACTTGCTTATTATGTGAGACAGTCACAATGACATATGTGCTTTGTGGTTTGGAATATGGGAGACCTTAATATGTCAAAATGTTGCAGCCCAGGTATTAGATCTGTTGCTGCTTCTGTGTTGCCAGATACAGTAGCAGTCTTGTTTATCATCGGTTGTTTGGGAGGAGTTGTCTTATTTTGTTCTAGTTCTGCCTTTTTTCCAATCCATGCCTTCTGATGTCATCTTTCCCATCTGACTGCTGTAGGCAGTCTGCACAAGAAAGGCATGGGAGGCACACACCATGTGTGCGTTATTCCAGCTACCGGTGTCTGAGGTGCTGGTGATTATCATCCTGGTAGGGGGTTACAATATGAAAAGTGCAGAGAGACTCATATGTCACGAAAGGTGTTTAGATAACAGATACAGAAACATAAGTTATATCAACAATAGCAAAGGGCGAAATTCTGTGTCCCCTATTACCCAGTGAATCAGGCTTCATGATCACAGCCTGCTATGAAATTAAAAAGGGAATCAGTAACATGAAGAAGTAGGTGACATGGGTGTAATGCAATCAAAAGAAGTTTCTTTTTTGGAAAACTGAGATAAATTTGTCAGATTTTAAGATTAGTTTATTTATGGAGTGAAACTGATTTAGAAATGTAGTATATAAGCAGAAAACAAAGGTGAATGGGTTAGTGAATAACTGGGGTGAATAATGGAAAATAATTGTAGCAGACTGCGTAGTTCCAGTAATGTATTTTAATAATGTAATTAGATGTTAAAATTATGAATTGAATTCTAGCCTCCTCAACATCATTTCATTTTCTTGAATTGGCTATCATTTAACGCCATTTAACACAGTATTGCCAAGTTTATTTTTTTTTGTAAGCTGCTTTTCAGCTTTCCAAGAAAAGTATAAATAATCCACATTTAGACTGAACAAGCTTTTTATAGTCTTTCTAACTTTCTTTCCCAGAATCAGTAGTTGTTCTCTTTTCTTTCTATAACACTACTTACTGTTGCGGATCAGTATTAGTATTCATCAACATTTATTTATATTACCATATGGATTCTTTGGAAAATTTACCATGATGAAATGAAATCTGAAGCTAGATCTCTCTCTCTTTTTAACACAGTATATTAATGATGAAACATTGAGCAGTGAAAATAGTGCTGAAAGTTGTTTAAGCCAACAGCTGGATACCCTCAGAGGCAGGATTACATTGTTTTTTTCTTAAGATTTGTGGATAGATATTTATGGATGTACCATTTATAGTATATGTACAGTGAGTCCGACACGTCCTGAATGCTTTGGGTGTATAATACGTGTGCGGATCAGTTCTCCAGTACGTGCACAGCCGCTCTCGCATGTCCAGCAGCCATTTCCATGGCATTCCTGCATACCTACCGCCAGGCTGCAACAGTGTTCAAGGGTCTGAAAATTGCAGAAAGGCTAACATCCACCAGTCCTTCCTGGACAAAATTTCCAGGCAGAAAAATAGAAGAAATCTAAAAAAAACCCTGAATTGCAGAACAAAGTTTAAAACAAACAAACAACAAAAAAAAAACCAACCCCCAAAAAGCCAAACTAGAAAACCCAAAAACCCCAAACCAACCAACCAACCTGAAAACCAACCAGCCAAACGAAAAACCAAACCAACAAAAGCCCCGACTGAATAATGCTATTTGGCTGTGTACTGAATTAAAGTGGAGTCCAAAACAAGCCTTGCAGCTAGAGGGATACCTAAGTATTTTTTAAGTAGTTAAAATGTGTTTAATGACCACTAGCGCGGCTAGATCTCTTCTTGCCGCCCGTCCCTGTTGGTTTGTCACCACTCCGTGTCCCCAGCGCTGTGACTCACCCGGGAGGTGGCAGACAAACACCACGCCGGCTCGGCTGGAAGCCCAGCGAGGGGACAAGCAGCACGTACCTGGCAGCCGCCCAGCAGAGAAAATGGCATGATGGTAACTTCAGGTCTTTTTATGTCTAGATTACTGGAATTTTTCCTGCCATGTTACTGTTTGACATCAGAGGTGGCTTTCTATGAATCTTACTATGAGTCATAGCTTGCAACGATTAATCATTTTTAATGTATTTTAACTTTACCTTATTTTAGAAGAAGTCACGCACATCCTGGTTTTAAGGGTATTAATATTCAAAGGTAATAATAAGGTCAGAAAGTAGAAGCATATGGAAGGAAAATAAAGGCATCAAAGGATGATTGGAAATCAAAGGGGGAATTTACCACTACTTAGCATAGCAGTCATCATCCAACAAACAAAAAGGAGAACAAAGTGAGGTGGGGCAGAACATACTTATTTGTAATTGGGATTGCATGCTTTTGCATACCAGTATTCAGCCTCATTTTTTTCATAGCATATGCTTTCTCTGGTTGCAAATACATAGGCAAAGCTTTTTAAAAACATTGTGCTGATTGCAGTTATTTCTCACTTAGGAGCAGTGACAGAGAATTTAATGTTATTTGTGATTATCTGATAGCACTGGAGTGTTTCCAAAAATGTTAGGGATTAACAGCAAATAAAAATTGACTATCTAAGCATCATGTTGCTTGCACTCAAAATGCCTTCTACTTAGCTGAATAATCCAATAAATGTAAGATGAGGGTGTAAAAGTAAGGTTCTAAGACATTAGATGCTACTCATTTTCATAATATGTTGGAATACATAAACTCAGAACATCACGGGTTTCCACCTCAGGTTGTTTTGGGTAGAACTCGTTTTCTTAAATACAAGTTGTCCACGAATGAGGAAGTTCACCCTGCTGACACAAATCCTACCTATTCAAGTGCTGTGTTTGTGCAGCCTAGAGAAACAAGAAAGGTGGAACTGGCCAACCCGTCCACCTGTAATGGGGGTGGGGAGGTTGCTACGCAACTACAGTATTTGATGTTTTACTTGAAAGCTCAGCTCCAGGAAACAAGGGTTTGCATAAGAATCAATCAATCTTTCTTTCTTTCTTCTAAGGTATTTTCCGTCTGTTATGAAACAAAGCTTGTTTGTGTGATCCCAGTACATCACAAACTCTCAGAAACCTAGAAGCAATGTGAAGGAAACCAAAGTTGAGGGTTGTTCTAATCTCTTCTTTTAAGGCAAGCTTGATTTACAAATCTTGGAAAAGCCAGTACCCACCTGGTGCTGGAATAGCAATCACCCCCTCCTTCCACGTTTGTGATGTACAGCTTGATCCACAAAATGTTCCTTGCCTCAGTTCACCTTCAAAACCTATTGTGATTGTCCTGTGTGTCCCACCGTAAGCTACACTTCTGTCTCTAATGCAGCTACTGTCAGAGTTTACAGTTATTAAAGTGTATTTTGAAGAGATAACTAATGTTTCTGACCTGAGTGCAGATCTCCTATACTGGTGATGTTGACTAGTCCAGACTTAGACCTGCAAGCTGCACTTGGAATAACAGCTCCCTTTGAGTTTAGCCCAGTGTAAATTTCCTTTAGCAGATTGTGCACTCTTTGAATTAAGGATTATGTTCCCGTATTTATCTATAAAGCATCTGGGTACCATGGTGATCAAATCAGACGAGCAGGCAGTTAAATTTGCATTTAATGTTAACTGACAATTTTTTCCACAAGAAGTTGGACTTCCTGTTAACAGAGCTGTGTTCTCTAGTAAAAACAGTCATCGCAAATGTGTGTGCTATTTTTTAGTAAATTATTAGCGACAAAAAGGTAAGAAAGTGCTTTGACATTCTCTTTATTACCTAAGCTTGTAGGTAGCAGTGAAGTTATTTCATTTGTGCCTCAGTCGTGATACCTCAGCTCAACAACCACACGCCATAGTAGAATTTGCTTTGGTTTTGTATTTCTAAAATAGCTTTGAAATCTCAGTTAAAAGAAATGTCTTAGCTTAAATATAAGAAAAAATATCCTTCACGTCAACAGTCTGAAAAGTATTGTCTATCCTATACAGCTCTAATTATATATTGATTATAATTAAAGCTTACATTGCAGTTAATTTCATATTACATTTGTGCATTTGTTATTTTTTTTCCTTGTGTTATTTTGACAGTTTTTAAATAATAATACATGGACGAGTGTTTACTCTGGAACAGTCATTTCATTTTATTAGCATACAGAGGGCAATGAGCCAGAAAAGGGAACGACATGCTTATGTATTAGCTCTTGTTCCAAGTAGTAACTTTCCAAAGACTGTCTGGGCACAATTCCTGGGGAAAATTCCTCCCTGATTATGGTACACATTAACACATACTGTTTGTGAGTTGCTATCGCTATACAGTGAAGCAGTTAAAACCCTTGATGGTGAGCTGCAAGACTGGCCATGAAGAAGTTCTTATTATATATTAGTATAATTTTAGTTGCATTTGTTTGTATGGCTATGTAAAATTACCCAAACCATAATGATCCTGCAATGATTTAACACAAAAATGATTACGCTGTGGATTTTCACTGTATTTGTTTGCTCCTTGACTAGAAATGATCTGCCTTTATTTCTTGTCGTTGGGTCTTTCCGTTGCCAGTCTTTCTGCGGTCGTTTGTCCTGGTTTTGTTCCTGGAAGCAACAGCACAAGAGCTGCTGTGTGTCAGAAGCATGCATCATTCCGCTGTGAGAAAAACAGAATTGCAGTGCAAATTTGATCCAAAATGAATGAATCCCACAACTTTCCTTTTTTTTTCTTTTCTTTTTTTTTTTTCTGTAATTCATTAGAAATTATGAGCACAGGAGGATGTATGTATGCCAGCACAGTCTGGGAATGCCATACACTGAAATGTGACAGTAGGTTTGGGAAAATTGTCAACGCTAATTACCTTGTAAATTCAAGTGCCCATTGCAACAACTGTAGCATTCCCAGTTACAAACATATTGCCAGCAGATCTGAAACAATTTAGCAATAGTTGTTTCCACAGAATGGTAGAAACGTGCCTTTGGGCTGTCATTTGGATGCTAAAAATACCAGGGGGCTTTCTCAGATAGCTGGATGCATATAAAAAGCTCTGGACCTACAGTGGGTTAAACGTCAAAATGTGCTTTCTGCGGTATGTGTGTGTGTTCCTGAGCAAAATGCAGCCTATGTAAGAATTACTGGTCTGTCAGAACGCAAGCACTTCAGCCCTTGGATCTGTGTCAATGCAGTCTGACAAAGTTGCTGCTAATGCTTTTGTGGACTTGAGCTCTAAACCAGCTTCTGAAACTCCCATTACTATCTCCTTGCAGAAATATTGCCTGCCTAAAGAGTGACTAGTAACTAGGGAGAATGGAATCCATTTCTACGTCCTACAGGATGGTAGGACAGGACAGTCTGTACAGGACGTACAGACTACCCCTACATTAACTTTGTTACAACTAAGAAATTAATTTCAGGGGCCTCCTTTATCCCATGATCCCTGAGATGAACAGAGGTTATCCCTTAATTTCTTTGGGGTGCAAGCAAGAAATCAGGCAGTATGCTATGGTCCTGTGTGTCTCTGAACACAGAGCCAGGCAGCCCTATTTGTCGTGCCGAGGGCACGGCAGCAGCGTGGAAACCATCAACAGTGGCATGGTGTTATGGAGGGATGTACAAGTCTTGTCGAAAAGGGCGTGATGACTTGCTGCTCCGTTCACATACTGAAGACAAACGTTTAGGGAGTATGATAAGCCAACTGATGACAGTGTGCATGTGTGATTAGGCTGAGGGATGGTGTGTAATAGTGTCTCGTAAGTTATTTGCTTATCAAAGGATGTAATTGTGTTTAGAAAAGCTGAAAGACAGCAGGTTTGGCTGGTTGTGTTAGAGTAGTTAAAAGACTTAATGTGTTGTGTATGTTATCTAGCTCAATGCGCTTTTTTCGGCGGTATCTTTATCCGCCCACTTTGCTTTTTGTTTCTTCCTTTGCTGTATGACTCATTTTTATAATACCCTTTTGTTACCATTATCTGCTGGTTTTCATAATGAAACCTGTTCCTTTTGCTATTCTCCTTTTCAGATCTGCTTTGAGAAGTCATGTTTATAAATTCATGATCTTTTCTGCATTTTTCTAGCAGAAGCTAGCTCTGTGCTACTTACCAGTGTTAAAGAACTGTGCCTATGCTATTTACCAACTCATTACATATCTCTTAATTTCTGAACATATTCAAGTCTGTAGGGGAAAACACTGCTGTATGCACCAGAAAAGTGAGAACGCTGTAAGAAATATAAGTTAATACCAAGAAGTAGTGAGGATTTAAATATTTAATATCTGATTTAAATATAGTGGGAAATGACTCTTACAATCATGATAAAGTTTGAAAACATATTTACTCATCTTTTCAAAATCCTCACAAAACCAATCATACTGATTTTTGTATTTAACTCATATTAAAAAGGAGGCCATATAGCCCATGATGATAACAAGACAAACAAAGGCATTTATAAGACTCAGATATAAGGTGTCTTGGTGAAAAGGCAATTTCAGTCCTGAATATTGATAATTTTTTTTCTAAATCTGTTTAAAATATTTCAGAATGTTAAAATACATTTTAGTTCAGACAGGCCTTAGGAGTTGTTTGGGCTGATGCTGTTGTTTCAGTGTACTCAGGGCATTGCTTGTACATTTTTCTCGTATTTTAGTTGGCATAGGGTTAATGAAAATAAATTGAACTGTTACCAAATGTGGGACATAAGTCACATACATCTAAGGTGATATAGCTTGTTGTCTCAGAGCCATCTGACAGCTTTCTGCTAGCGCTGCCATCTATTTCAGTAAAACATTTTAATGACAGTGAACAACAAATGACTGAGAAATTCCAATAAGGGGGAGAAATGAAACACAAACAACTATTTTGAGCGAAACTATTTTACCTTTTACGTTACCAATAATGTGTTTTCTGAATATACAGATTATCATTTGGTTATCTGAACATGTAGAATACAATTAAAGTAATTTCTTTTCTGTTTTCAGTAGATTTTGAGTAAATAAATTTTCCCATTATATTCTGAGAATAAAGAGTAAATAAATACTCAGGCACTTGTAAAATGATGAAAATCAGGGAAAGGTCTATGTTACTTTTCTTGTCAATACTTGTAAATAATTATAGAATATCCTTTAGAGGAGATGCCCAGATGTTTTTTACTGGGGGTAAAGGGGAGATCTCATTAGTTCGCCTTCAGAGTAATTCTTTTTAGGGATTAATGCAGTTCTTTTTCTATTAAAAATGGGTACATACTGAAAAAAAAGTCTGAATTAATGTTTAGAATGCAGTGTCAAAACGTGTAAGAATGAAACCTGTCATAGGCTAAAGCAGATACCAAGTGCTTGAGGGAGCATCACCAGTTCACAAAGTTATTTCAGTAGGAAAGAGTAATCACACACACACCCCCTTCTTTTTATCCAATTCTGTAAATAAAAAAATTTAAATATGAAGCTTCAAAAGTAATTAATAAAATATTCAAGTGTCAAAGCCTGTCTCTTTGTATGGAAGGAATTCCTTCCTTCAAGCTGTAGGCCCTCTTGAACCAGCACTGACACTTACAGTCAAATCCATTTCTATTTAAAGAGTAACAAATGCTTAAAATTGGAGTGTAATTTGAAAAATACTAAAAAAAATAAACAACAGCCAGACCTGGGGTCGCCATAACTAAAGGCAGAAAAAGTCCAAACCCACCATCTGGAGGGTCTGTGCTTTCCACGTGGCTATTATTTCATACCGACTGTTGGACCCTTCTTTTGTTCTCCTTAGATTGTCCTTGGCTTTGGATTAAATTCTGACCCTAGAGAAGTTAATTGTAAAGCTCACAAAGATCCTACTAGTGGACTGCTTTAAAGAATCACTTGTGGTAATTTGCAGAGCTTTGGCTGCAAAATGGGGTTATAGAATATTTGAGGAGGCTGTTGTGTTCTGAATGCAATGCTGTTTTCTGCACATCGGGTCTGTCAGATCCTATAGACTGTTGCATTTGTCCCCTAATTGCAAGAATAATGTCTCGTTGTCCCTAGCAATTACTATAAAATATGAAGAGGTGCTGTAGTTGTTCCAGAGCAAATTGTATTTTTGACACCTATTGACCCTTCAAATCCTTTTAGGAACTGGTTGTCTTTGAATAAAATCACAAAATTGTTATTGAATTGGCTCTCTGGCCTGCATCTTCTGCCTGTTTCCTGACCAAAAAAAAAGAAATGGGGGGAGAAGGCGTTCCATCCAGACTGGTATGGCACCTCTTGGCTGTTTGAGTAGGGGGAGAAGTAAACAGCTTTTATAAACAAGGTTCCAATTACAAAGAGCAAAAAGGTAAAAGCAGAAGATGTGTTAGCTTGTTTACCTCCTTACTTCTCAAACTTTCCCTAACAGCTTTTGAGAATCCTGTCACATCCATCTCAGCTATTAATAAAGTACCTGTCCCATTTTATTCATGGCTGTCTTTGCTACCGCTGGTATGCTTGCAGCCCACCAGTTCTCTGCTATAGGCTAGCTCCATTGGCAAGTCATCATTTGAAATCCAGAATGTAGTTTGAGAACTGTGAAACTTCACTAGTCTAGTTGATGCTGAGCTGGGCTACTTTCCTTGCAGGATCTTCCCTATTCGCTCTAGAGGCTCATAGGATTTGCTTTTTTTTTCTTCTTCTTTTTCCCCTTTATTTCATTTTCTCTGTTTTTTCTTCCTTACAGAACATTTGATTTAATAAATTGCATTCAGACAGGATTAAAAAAAAAAGGTAGAAGATATTTAGGAAAAAACTCCAAACCTAATACACGTACTTTGGTCGTTTCTCTGGTATAATTTGTGCCGGTAACTGTGTCTGGCGCAGTGCTCTGCAAAGCACTGGGGTTTGCATGTGTCATGAGTGACACAGTCTACTTCATATTGTCATTGTAAATGTCAAGGTAAGAAGCAAACAGTCTCCTCCCGAACGCTACTGAGGTAGCTTTAGGACTACAGAGTATGTGCCGTGGTACTCATTAAATTGTGCCCTGATTTCCTCAAGTATCCAGTGTAGGAGTCGTTACTGAGGCAACACAAGGACTGCTCTGCAGCTCCCATAAAAGCGAGTCACTGGGGTGTGTCAGGCATCTACATACACAGTGGCTCTGGATTGAATATTGGCTCTTCTTTCTTATTATGATTTTAAGTTAAGCAACTGAGAAAAACAAATGGGGATGGAAATGGTAACCTAAAAAGAATGCTTAAAGGTTTTTTAAATACTTATTTGGATTTTACGTTACTTTTCCGTGCCCTGCTTTGTGTAGGAGAGAATGGAAATGCTGCACATCAGCTGACCTCAGCCTGCATGAAGCTGCTGGGCGAGTGGCTTTACCAAATGGCAGTCTTCTTACCTGTCAAGTCTGGCACTGAAGCTTGAACAGAGTCATTCTCATGTTGGACTGAGAAGAGTAATTTCTCTAGTTTACACGGAGAAATTTCTCCTTGGAGCACCAGTGTTTTGTCTGTGCTAGCCCCATGAAGGTGTGGAGCAACTTAGTGAAGGATACAACTATGTTGTTCTAAACAGGCGTGGTTGTAGTAGTTGAAATGGTCTGCTGAAGTCACAGCTTTTACATTTGGCTAGAAATAGATAAGAAGCAGAAACCTTTTCAGTTAGCCCCAAATGAAAGGACGGTCCCTAGAGACAGGCAGCAGACAGTTCTCTCATGTTAAGTCATAAGTTGCATATAGTTGTTTGTCTAACCTTTTTGGCTTCTTGTGTCTGTAGAGCAGACTTAATGCACCTGAAAATAGAAAGTCTGAAGCTTATGTATTCATCCTTGTTTCACATTTTAAAGCATGTGTGTATATTTATATATGTATGTATAAAAATATGTATACAAATATGTATGACAGGCCCCTTTAATGGTAATCCTTGACCCATTCATTTGTATCATGCACAGCTGACTACCATTTATCTGCTCTGTTTCCTGGAGTCAATTTTGTATGTTAACATCCATGTTGCTTTTGCTGGTAGGATGGAATTACTGTAACTGGAATTACAAGGCACTGACAGGCTTCCTGCATACTCCATCTCTTGGGAAAAAGCTATTTACTCCTATGCTTCCTTGAAGGAAGGTACGTGTAGGTACTGTTCTCTGGTGGCTTCCATTTGAAAATCCTCTTGAAAATCCTTCTGAAAGCATAAAAGGGAGGTGAGCCTTGCAAGCTGTTGCCTAATACAGGTATACTTTCAGGTGTATTTTCTGCTCGAATCCTGTGTTCTGGAGCATCTGTATTTATTGCTGAACGTTCTGATAATGGCAACCTCAGGCAGATAATGTGAGATCTTCATGTAGTGGTGCTTGTTCGGGTAGCTAATTTCAAAATTACTTGTTTTGGCAAACTACTGTATGTTGCCTAACACTTATTCCACAGGTGCCTCAAAGGGATCCCAGAAATGAAAGCTTCCTTTGGAATGCACCTAGGTTTTTGTTAGTAGGATTTGGAAGAGTTTTAGAGTAGTTTAATTTGCTGTGGTGATGAAGTATGAGGATGTATATGAATTTAAGACCATCTTGAAAGACCTGGGAGGAGGCATATTTCAGTGAGTGCTTTGGCTGTGGTTTAAATGCCAGTTAGGAAAGGGCTCCATCCCAGGCTACTCTTCCACCTGCTGCTGGGTTTCCTCACCAGCTTGGTCAAGTAGCCATGTGATAAGATGGCATGTAGGCACTCTGAATGCAAAATGAAGATTAAAAAATGGAAGAAAAATAAACATTGAAGCACAGGAAGTGCTAGAAAGAGGAGGAATCGCCCTAAAGACTCTGAATTACTTGATGGTCTCAAGCTTAATTAGGCTAAAAATTCTCTTCATTATCATAAATGTAGGTTTACTGAAACCAAAAGAGTGTCAGGATACTAACACTCGTGACAGCGTCCTTGTGTCTAAAAAGGTTAGGCAGAAACAAAATGTAATCTACTCAAAACACATGCAGAAAGGAAAAAAAAAAAAAAAGGGGGTAAGAATGAGGGCTTCATCTTAGTGGGGCGTCCAAGGCAGCTTCCGTATCTACTGAATGATTTCTGCATGGGCTGCTTCATCCAGTGACCTCCGTGCACAGGTTTTATTGTACCAGCATGTAGGTACAGGAGAAAGATTAGCTCTGAAAAACAAGTTTTGAAATAATTGCTTTAGAGCAATTTTGAAAGATTTTTTTTCTTCTGTTCAACCATGAAATGCTGAACAATGTCCTGCTGATGGCTCCAGCATACTTTTTAATTGAATAATTAACATGGATAATAGGTATTCAGCAGTAGTTTTGTTGGTAATCACTGGATTTACTAATCTCCCAGAAGGTGGGATGACTTACAGTCTTTTAATGCCCCAAAAATAGAAGGTAATTAGAACCCTACACACACAACTTGAAATAGAATTGAGTACAAATTCTGAAGAGGAAAAATTAGAAAATTGAGGGAGCTTGAGGGGAAAAATAGGGGAGGGAGGGAAGAAAATAATACTCCCAAATAATAGTAAGGATACTTATGAAATTGCATTTTAAGTATTTGCAGTTTTCTTTGCTACACTTTGCAAATGACCAAGACTTCTTTCAGAAAAATCCTCTCTCTACACTAGTTTCTGAGCAGGGCTTTGCTGCTTGCTGCCTGGTAGGTGGGCTTGGCTGGACTGAGAGCGGAGCACTCACAGAAGCCACATGGCCACTCTGTGATGGGTCTCAGGAGAGATTCAGAGTGTTTGTGTAGAGTGGGTGCTATACTAGTCAGCTGCTGAAAATTCCATATGTAGTAACTATCTGGTGAGCTGTGTCATGGTGAGAGGAAACTGTAAGGGTTTATGTGGGGAGGGTTAGCTCATAGAATCAATGATGCTTCAGTCCTGAAGAAAGTTTAATGAGCAAATACACATCCTGGGTGTACTGCATCACACATCTATTAGTGGTGACTAGGAGCTATAGGCTCCAGAGCCACGCTAACATCAAAGTTGCACAGTTTAGGTTAATCTGGTGTAACGCCTTTCTTTGCAGTAAAGCAGTAGATGTAGACTACTACTTATGTTCTATGTATCACTTACTACGTATCACTTACAGTCACTTGACAACAGGGGGGCTGCTGGTTGCCATTGGAATTAATTCTCACAGTAATGAAGAACTAATACAACTCTAACCCCTTTCTTTCCCAAGTGCAAGAGGTATTCTTTTAGCATTAACTTTTCCTCTTCTGCAGGGGGTGGAAAAAGAAACTGCAGGTGACAGATGTTAGTCCTATCATTTACTTGACTAGATGAAGACAGTCATATTGAGGGCATAGGATGGAACCCAAACAGAGTAAGAAGTGAGTAATCTTATTTCCAGTGTCCATAAAACAAGGCTATTAATGAACCTGGTTTAAGTAGTACTCTTTTTACAGAGTATACCTCTTGAGTGTACAGAGTTTTACAGTTTTACAGAGTATACCTTCACTATTTGCTCAAAGAAGTAATGATCAAGTTCACATTGGTACAAACAGGGCAGGGCTGGATTTCTCTACACTGTGCTTCTCTGTCAAATTCTGTCTACTAAAATACATGAGTGCATTTGAAACATTATTTGCAGGTTTTGAAAAAAAAGATACTGTAAACAGTATACAATACAAAGGCAAACATTACTTGCCAGTTTGGAGCGGCCCTTTGGTTTGTGGCAAAAATCAGTCATATTGGGAATCTCTAGAGAAGTCTTGTCTGCTCCTGTAGAAATTTCTACAGTCCAAAATACTGACAAATGGGTCCAAGAGAGACAGAGTACAACCGTGGGCAGCGGGTTCCCACCAGTGTAACCATAACTTGCTCTGGCTCTTCTCATGCGGTGATGCCTTCCAAGTAAACACTTGAACATAGACCAATTGTTGCTCATTCAAGGAACGAGGAAGGCCAAAGTACCTCACTGTCACTAAAGATTCCAGATTAGATAATAAGACAATGGCTTGCATGAAATAATACTGATACAATAAAAGAATACTTGCATTATTATGCAAAGTAGCATGCATGGGAGATGTTTTGGACGTATGTCTGCATCACTGTATCATGATGGCTTGGTAGCCTCCCTGTGAGTATTCCCAGGACCTGAACAGCAGAAACACTGCAAGTCGGTAATTCTGTATATTGGCAGAACTTTGAGGAAAAGTTAGACTGTGTCTTTTGGGATTGTCCTTGCCCCTAGCAAGTAGTACCGTTTTCTGTCTTGTATCAGTACTCTTCGGCAGACAAATCAATAACAAAATAAAGCAGAAGTAGCTTAACAGAAAGAAAAATGGATTTGGAGCGCTGCTTTCAATGAGAGGCCAGACTGCCCTGCTTTTGTGCATCAGGTGGTACCAGGAGCATCGTGTACCCTTACCCTTCTTTCCAAAGTCATAATCCTGGAATAGATGGTTTTGAACCTGAATTTTAAATTTGTTTGTGTAAACTAAGTGGTACAGCCATATCACTAGCTCTGAATTCACTTTGGGTGGCTCTGTGCTCTAAAACTTTATTAATTTAGTGCTTTGAAGTACAAATGTGATCAGAGAACACACTGTAAATATTAATAAAACTGTATTGCATCAGCATTCAGATGAATTAGGAAACACAAATGTACAATTCAATGCATTCAGTTTTAAAATAGAGAATGGATGGTGCCTGTATTATTTCACATAATCAAAAGATTGGTTGTTGGTTAATAATTAAAAGTTGCATTCTGTGTATACAAAGCTGCGGAAATAATTGTATTTTCTCTGATTTCAAAGATACTCTCAATATACTTAAAAGTATTGTTTGTCCGTGTGCTGATAGAATTACTGGAAATTCAAATCTGTGCTGGGGCACAAGAATTCACTTTTTGTTGCAGTTGCAAGACACTTTTTTTTATGGATGACAATCTTTGCACTTTTTAGCTAGGTATTAATATTTTGAGCAGCTTGGGATTTAAGAAAATATTTTGGTTTCGTGTACATTTAATCTGTTTTGATTTTCATAAACCTGCATGTCACTTGCATGGCGTATTATAGGATTGATTGATCAAATGACATGGAATTATGATCTGTTATCTGAGCTGGCTTCATTACCCCACTGCCTTACTACTTTGGCATGCAAAATTTTTGAATTAAGTTTGCATTAAAAGGTAATGCATTTGCATATGCCAAACATGATGCTTAATTGCTTGAGAGAGAAAACTCTCTGTATGAATCCCAAGTATGAGCGTGCCCCAGGCTGCAACAAAGGGAAAGGAAGTCGGGCCGTGTATCGTCTCATGTTGCAGCTCTGTTGGCAGAGTGAAAGAAGTAAGGTTGGTGGGAAGCTGCTTCTTCTCTTGTCCTGTGATTGGAGAAAAATATAGATGAGCCTTTAAACTTCTGTGGGAAGTAGGATACTAAGCAGCATTTCCCTGTGCTTTGTTGGACTGTCCCTGACTTGAAAGAGAAGGGGGGAAAAACTCATCCTTGTTACTGTTGGTAGAAGCTTCATAGTGGTGCTGCTTTTTTACTTTGACTTTATTTCTGGTGAATTATTACTTTTTGGCAATATGCGTGAGTTTGTGCTGCTAGCAAATGTTGGCAGAGATAATTGGCATATAAAAATGTGAAGTAGCTTATTTGTATCAGGTGCAACTTCAATTGCCTGGATTATTCAAAGAAAAGTCAGAGTACAAGTGGTAATATGCCATTAGAGACTTTGCTTGCCATTAACTTTTTAAACCACCTTCCACTTCCAAATACCAAAATTCAAGCTAATAAAATCAGTATTAAATGTTTTATATTTGTCAGTTTCCCTGGTTTGTTCTGTATTTTTATATAAGATACATATAAAGAAAAATCTATTTTAAAAGCTTTTTGAGAAGTCTTTGTATTCCATCTGGCACGAAGAGCATTTCTAGAGGGGAGGGGAAAGAAACGGAGTACTGTCTGAGGTAAATTTGATAGTAGAAGATGGGATAAAACAAGAGGCACTTAGACTAATTTAATTAATGCCATGGTGAATTTAAGAATATGCTGTCCTCTACAAGCATAAACATAGATCAGTAGCTGAATTAAGGAAGCAGTATTAGACTGCACCTGTTGGGTTTCAAACTGAATTCAGACCTTGTTTCAGTATTGCAGTTGGGACTGGCAGTTGCTGAAGGGATTAAATTATTTAAAGCCTTCAGCTGGCTAGTGTAGGCTAGCAGTAGCTTATAAAACACTTAATCTATTTTTTTAATCTCTTCATATGTTTGCTTTACTTAGACAGTAAAACTATACATGACACACACCTGCCACATTCTGAAGCTTCTTTATCGGAGATTTTAAATTTATCAATTAGAGCAGCCTTTAAACTGTAACCATTTGCGTCTCTTTGACAATACACCTCTTGTTAGCCTGTACGTTTTCTTTGATGAACTCAAAACCCAACATGAAGTATGCAGACATAAAGTTCGTCTTACACAATTTCTTTTTAAAAAGAGGTTCCCTTCTAAAGGCAAATGTTGCTGTCCAAATAATTAGTGTTTACTGTTACCATTTGGTTTGTGATTTAAAAAAGAGACCAATTCCAAACAGTTTGGAGCTCTGGAATTATTTTTGCAGTGCATTAGCCAACTGCTTACACAGCAGTGCAGTAAACCAATTCAAAAATAGGTAATACTGTTTAGCTTGTTACGTGATACATCACTTGTTTCTAGAAAGCTAAGAGTAAGTAATGAGTAGTTACAATATGGATTGGTCGGAAAAGCAATCTGGATAGCTGTGCAACACAGGATTAATTAGGTAAATCCTCTTAGGTTTGATTAGCCATTGCTTAGATCTACAGTTTATTTTGTCATTGGTTGCTCTATTAATGTCTTCTTTCTGTCAAAGTTTATTACTCTGGTTTCAGTTTTGCATCATACCTTTTTTGTGTCAAAGTCAATTGCCACTGGATTAGCTTACAACCTTCCAAATAATAAGCAGAGTAACACCTGGGGTCAATTCAAATCAATGTTGGCATTCTCTGAAGAGTCTTTTAGATAATAAACTTTTTATATGGATAATTTCTGTTTTGTTGAGCACATGATGTATTACATTTTTTTATTTTGGCCTTCAATGTTAAGTTACAGGACAAGTAGGAATATATATCTGCTAACAAGGATGAGTAAATGCTTATTCATGGAGATGAGATGGTTCCATGCTCTTCATAAGAAGTGTGTGTTGTTGATATTTCTGGCCAACCTTTCATTTTTTTACTTCTTTTTCATTACATTGCAAAACTGTGATTTTATTTCTGTAAAATGAGTTTTTGTAGTACCATCGGTACAAAATAACTCAGCCAGTTGATCTACTCTAGGGTTTTTTTTTTTATTATGTATAGCATAAACTTGAAAAATTTAAAGTACATATGTTGAAGTCATTTCACTAGTTAGTGTTCCTTATTTCAAACTTTTTTTTTTTAACTAGAGAAGATGCCATACTTCAGGAATAAGAAAGAAAAAAACAGAGGAGAAATAAAAATTCTTACTAGAAATACAAACTCTTACCCCCCCAAAAAAACCACAGAAGCTAACTAACAGGACTTCAGGACTATAACTAGATGGCTCAGCCAACTGGGGGGGGGAAATATGCAAAAAGGCATGGGAGGAATTGGGCATTTCAGTGGGTGGTAATCGGAGTTTCATCAGCACTGGGATTTCATACTGTCATACAATGCTTTGTACATGTCAGGGCAAGGCTTCATGTTGTATATGATACGTGTAGCACAAAGTCTGGAAGAATGGTGTCTCTGTTTTCACTACTCCTGCAGTGCAATTTGTTAGTTAGAATTTATTGCAAATATTTGTTCAATAGTCATCTAAGTATTGTTTCTTCTATAAGCAGGTATTACCTCTGAAATTCTTTCTCACCTTGAATGACCTAGGAAACTTACCATCCTCATCTATGATTCATCTAATATGATCTATAAAAGTGAATTGGGTTAGCTGCTGTTATGTCCCCAGACCAAACCAAAATAAAACTTAATTTTAATAGAAATTTAACTCTGAGAATACAATGTCCTTTAATAGAAAATCAATTTAATATCGTAGTTGTTTCTAAAACCTGCAGGAAAAGACAAACCAGAATGCTACTTGGAAGAGAAAAGTGGGCAATGCAGATGATTAAACGGTACCTTTACAGCCTTCCCATTCCTAAAGCTAAAGCAGGAGCCGGGTTGGTGTCTGTGAAAGATGAGAATGATTCCAGTCTGCTTCTCTCTGACAGCCCCCTCTGGGATCATTCCGGCAGCTCCGCGGGCTTGAAGTACAGTGTGTGCCCTGGCACACCTCTGCGCCGGAGGCTGTGATGGCAGTGGCACAAAACTGCACTGTCGAAACCTCCCTTCCCAGAGTCAGTCAGAATTACGGCACGCTGGGAGACAGGGAAGGGTCTTAACCTTTGAGTGTGCAGGAGGGAGAGCTCTGGAAGTGGAAAAAAAATCACGCAGCCCAGGAGAAGTGTGCTCTTAGTATAGCATAAAAAGAAAATTAAATGTGATTAACAATCTTAAATTTCTACAGTGTTGGCTGAGCTAAATGTAAAGTTTAATATCATCTCATTCAAAGGAAATCAAAGCTTGACTGATGGTACAGCTGACTTTGTGCTTCCTGACAGACCACTACACACCACTGTGATTTCCCTTAACTGGAAAGTGAATTTACTGTAATGCTTTCTGGCGGGGAAAAAATGTCGCTATTTTTCCACTGTCTCTCTTTGATTCCTTGGCTGGTTTTCAGTCCTGCTGTGCTGCTGGACCATCAGGGACATAAAGAAACACCACAGCCTCTGTGGATACATCCATGGGTTGTTGAGCTCTTCAGATTGAAATGACTTCAGTGAGAGGAAATGCTGCAGGTGACTGCAAAATCCTACACGACACACCGCTCATTCCACGACCAAAGAGGACTGCTTGAAAAAACACTGAAAAGTCTTCAGCAAAATGGTACAATTACTAGCCACCAGCTTGCCGCTAGGAAAATTCTGTGAAGAGAGAGATGAGCTTAAGCTCCGGATCATGAGTATTTCCCTTTCTGTTTGTTTTTTAGATGATGGTGGGGTGCAGCTCCCCACATCCTCTGCTGTTGGTGGGTGTCATTCCCAGCCTCCTAAGAAGCATTTCAGATAATTGACTGACATAGGGAATACCTGATTGGCAGCAACCACAGTGTTTCCAAGCCACTGCTTGGTCAGAAACTGGTACTGAAGCATTGTCAGTCAGCATTCCCTGCTGTGGGATGGGAGGTACCGGTGAAACAAACTCATTTCAAGCACTTTAATAATAGGGGAGTAACTATCAATGGAAGAGGAAACAGCTTTTTGCCTTTTTTTTTTTTTTTTTAAAAAAAAACCAACCAAACTCAACCGAAACATAAACCAAACCACACAATTTGCAATACCAGCACATTCTCAACGCCAGGGATGGGATTACATTTGTAAGGTTCTCTCACAGAATAAAGTATCAGGAGATTTTTTTATTTTGATTAGCACCTAGATTAGGTTCAAGTTTTGCAATGTTTACCATTCTTTTCTGGGAAATACTGATTAAACTTGGGAAGGATTCATGAAAGCGTAGTGAATTTGTAGATGTCTGTAATAACTAATGTCAACATGTTGCAATGTAATCAAACTTTCATTTAAATCATGTTTTTTTCCAATATACTTCAGCTCAATCACTTCTGATGGTTGTCTTGATGGGTCTTAGGCAGAAGAATTTTCTACAGATGTCTAAAGCAAAACTTTTAGGAAATGTGTTAACTATCTCATTTCTAGGTAGCTATTAGCATCAAGTAAGCAAGACCAGTATACAGAGGACCACAGAGAGACAAAATTATTTTAAGCTGTCTGTGGGGAAAAAAAAAAGTGGACTTTTCATTGTGATTTGCGGTGTGAGATTTCTGTGGACTGAAATTAATTATTTTTAAGGAACATTAGATATATTCCCTGCCACAGTTTACTTTTAATGGTAAAATATATGCTTTTAAGTTCAGATAAAATAATTCTCTGAGCTAATATTGATTTAGGATTAGAGTGACAAATAGATTTCACTTTCTCACGTTAAACTAATTCCAAGCTAAGATTTAAATTAAAAGGTTAGAAAGAGGTCTCAAAAATAAATCACTTTGGAAGGCTCACAATGTCATTATTGTTTGTCTAATAAATGTCAAACTTTTAAAACTATGCTCTGAAAAGAAACTAAATGAAAATAATTACTCAGAAAGGAGCTTTGCTAAAGATGTTTCAATGAGTAAGTTTGATTCCAGAGTTGCTTAGTGAGGGTAAAAAGGTACAAAAGGTGATATGAAATAATTGTAAATAATGTAAACGCAGTTGATGCTAGAAATGACAGAATTGAGTTCTGCTTGAGCAGGAGGCATTTCTGAGGCTACTGTTGAAAGAGACGTCTACTGAAATGAAAGGGAAAAAGGATAAATGACCAGGTTGCTGCAATCGGGATACTCTATCCCTGAGCAGAAATACAGCTAGGAGCTGATTTTTTTCTTAGGTACATAAAGCAAATCAGTTAAAGGACATGAGTTAACCAGTTCATTTGTAAGCACCACTTAGTGCAAAGGCTACGGACAGTAATTAAATTAAGTGCCTTATACAAAGAAGTAATCTGTTAAAGAACTAGATAACTAGGCAATTTCCTATTGTATTTTTAATTAAAGATAATATTTTGAGCTTGGAATTGAAATGTGAGAAAGTTAAAGAAGTAATTATTGAATTAAACTAGTGCTTTTCAGTATCATCTGCTGAGTGGAATGCTATTCTGGCTTAAAAGCCTCATATAAGCAGCTAAAGCAATCTTTCACATGTGTAATAGATACGACTATTTAATAAAAAATGAATTAAGAGCTACTCATACCCTGCTATGAAATAGTTATTAGTTTCTGGTGTAATACGTGAATTTGCATCTGCTAAAGAAATGCATTTAAATGGTAAAGAATGTTTGACAACTGATATTTACATTTCATGCATTAAAACAAAAATATTTCTACTGCTTTTAAATTCACAAGTAAATAGCTGTCATCATGCCAGGCTATAAAAAGCTGATTTCCATGTCTTTATGGCATTAATGTTGAATGGAACTACACTAACAATCCAGCTGGTTTTTTGGTGGTTTGGTTGTGGTGTTTTTACTTTTCTCAGTAAATTTTGATCTTTTGAGGGTATGTTGATGGATGTGGAACCAGTGCTTGAAGAAATGGTAAAATATCTGAGTAAAATCTTAATCCCACCCATGTCAGTGATGTACTTTTTGAAGATTTCAGCAAGACTGGTATTATATTTCCTGGGCTTTCCGTGTTATACACATTTTTCTCTTTCAGGAGAGGGAAACTGTTGGCAGCCCTACAATAATGAGTAACAGTGGCCCTGGCAAACTTTCTTCCTTCAGGAAATAAGGACTCCCGAGGCTGGTGGGCAGCTGGTGCACTGAGAGGACTCTGCCTATAGTGCTGGCCAACGTTGTCTCCTTTTTCCTTGTATACTACCTTTTTTAATCTGAATCCATCTGTTGTCTCTTGTCTGATACTTAGATAACAAGCTCTGTAAAATTTAATTCTGAAGCCATCATTTTGTTTTATAATTTAGGTGACTCCTGACCATGAAATTCTGGTCCATAATTTGGGCTACTCTGCTAATATTACTGTCTCTATGTCTATTAAAATTAATACTAATATTCTGTGTATTTCCACTAACTCCTGCTAATCAGAAATTTAATTCAAGCATCATGTGATTTTGATTAAGTTTTATGTAGTGGTTATAGCACACAAAGCACCAGGAGCTATTTGAATGAAAACGGAACTTTTACTATTATTCCAGCATTGATCTTAATAGCTGTATACGTAAGAAACTTGATAAATAAAATATTAAATGTGCAAATTTTTTTCAGTAATCAATAAGCATCTGGAGCCATATTCATCCTAGAAATAACTTTACTGACCACAATGGATTTGCACCAGGAATTAATTTAGCCAGTGTTGCTTGTGTTGTGCATAACTGTCCATTAGCTTCCTTTCTGCAGTCAGATGTTAGAAATTTTGTGGCCAACCCTGATGCTGCTGATCCCCTGGCCTGTTCCTGAATATATTATGGTTAACGGCTAGTCGTGCTGCTGGTGGTAATAATCATATTGTGTGATTCACAACTACCAAGAAGCAGGAATACTGGGTATAAAAGGAAACTCGATGAGGTGTAGGGAGGAGAGCAAAACTAATAACAGATCTACTTAGAGGATGTAGTGTAGGATGTGGTACCCTGTGTGTGATGCCCACTGCTGTTGCCATGGAGACCATGCTAAACGCAGACCTTCCATCCGCCTGGGACCTCTGTCCTGTGGGGAAACCCGCAGGATTTCTCTCCAAGTAATGATTCCACTTTCACAATCTGGGATGCTGCTTCCTAGGACCTGTGCATGTCCGTTCCCTCTTTTGTCATCTCTGCTTAAGTGTAAGTGGTAAACAAGTGAATAAACACAGATCTAAAACTGGCTATATATGTGTACACTAAGTACGTACGGCTTAAAAATAAATACTTTAAAACATGTTCAATGAATTAAATGGTGTTGCTTTTACCACATGGAAAGGTTGGTTGAAAAGTCCATACCTGTTGATTAAGTAGTGTATTTTTCATGCCTTAATTGTGGGGTATTTCAGTCTGTGCCCTAACACTTCCCTTTTAGCTGTAACTTGAGCTGCTTTTAGGCATTTTTGTGAAACATGAATGATAGGTAATATATTACCTCACAGGATGCACTTTTAGCACATTTTGAGGTATTATGCTGAATAAGAACTATAGATTACTGTTTTTCACATTTATGAAATTGAGCAATAAATCAAATTGAGTAACAAAGCATATTTTTAATTAAAAGATCTGGCTATGCAGATTTCTATTTATTTTTAAATTATTTTATTAAATATACATAGAAAAATAAGTCTACAAAGGCTCTTTTTGTCACTGAAGTAGGAAAAGGATAAATTATTTACACCTATTAAATTGTATTTGTCTGGAATAGCTGTACACCTTTTCAAAATATGGCACAAGATGTATGAATGGAAGTACTTTAATCCCTGGCAGATGTTGTATTTATGTAATGCATGCCAGTTCTTTGTCTTATTCTGAGAGATGCATTTTCTATTTAAAAAAAAATAAATCTGGAAATGGTCTTGAAGTTCAGTGCACATATTAAAACTGTAGAAATTGTGTGTTCTAAGTCACAAGTATAGTGTTGTCAAAAATAACATATTTTCTGTTTTCTTGAGATCTTCAGTCTTTTTTAAATAGCATCTGAGACTGATGCTGTGGTCCTTTTCTTGTGCCTCTGTGTCCTGATGGCGATTCTTCCATTACTTGTGATCCCCTCCAACAGAAGCTGCAGCAAGATCATTTCATTGTTTTTTCAAAATCCTGAAGATAACATTAAAACTTTTGAATGTACACATTCAGTAAAATCTCATCATGACCTAGCAAGGCTCAGTCTTGCTGGTGTGGCAATAACATTTGATGCTTTGCAGTCTCTGTTCCTTCATTTTCTCACCTGTTGTATCTCATCGCCGTTCATTTTAGCGTTGAGCATGACACAATGTCTCTGACCGTGTTTTTATTTATAGATACAGATTTGCCATTATCCTTTCCACTTCTGCTCTGTCGTCGTCTTTTAAACTTCAGATCATATATGTGTAGGGTTGTACTTTCTGTTCCAATAACAGAGAGTGGTAATTATATCAAAAGATGATAAAGCCAGAAAACCAATGTGATTTCCTGTCTGCCTTCACCCCAAATCTAATTAAAATGTTACATGGGTAGACATGTCGTCTTCAAAAACTGATGCTGTGATATTTTAGTGTATTTTACATGTTTGTTGTTTAATAAAAGTCTCTGTAATCTTAGCCAGCTTAAGTATGTCGTGCTAAAACCAGTATGTTAAGAAAACCAGCAAATGAAAATATTTATTAACCTTTTGCTATGATTAAAATGCTGATAAACTTAAAACGTTACAGACTAAAGCACCGCCAGCACCAACTGGACAGGCAGTTAGCTGAGTAGAAATGTTACCTTATCTTCCCCTCCATTGTTCGAAGAGAGATTGCTTAGAGGTTACGGTATTTTGTGGACCATAGTGACAGTCTGCTGCTATTGTTCTTGTGATGTGATACTTTCTGCCAAGTGTCTCATTACTAGGAGTGGACACGGTGTGTTTCACTCGGTCAAAACAATTCATTAAACTACTGCTGAGCATCACGTTTTCCTTTGGAACAGATTTGGGCTGTTACTGGTTTGGGACAGAAAAATAAGCACAAGTTAGTTCTGCAACATCTTGAAAAATTCATTAGAATATTTGTATCTCAGAATAAACACGTTTATAGGGAAATATGTTCTTTGCTAAAGAAGGAAATGTTTTTTTCCTTATAATGGTTTGATCTGGTTTCATAACTCATGTAATTAAAACGTGCCTTTTCTGTTGTTCATTCTAGGAGGAGAGTCTCTAATGTGGTAATTTAAATATTTAGAAGATATTTTTAACTGGTATTTCATTAATGATGTCTCATGGGGGGAAAATAAGGAAGACTTTAAGAGATCTGCTTTTAAAAAGTAGGAAAACATATGGATAAGTTTTAAACCATTAAGGGAGGGTAGTAGGTGAACACTTGCAAGCACGTGCAAATTGACTTGGGTAAAACTGCTTCTCAGGAAGGATTTGGGCCACAGACAGATTAGTCACAGAACCTTACACCAGCGCAACAAAAGGAGTTTTTTGTTTGGTTTGGTTTTTGGTTTTAATGTGGTTGGATTCTGGCTGCTGGTAGCAAAGCCCTGGCTCAGTCCTCAAGTGCTTTTATGGGGAGGTTGGAGGGACCCGGGTAATGAGGTCTTCTTCAATGTAGTTCTAAAACAGGCTTGGATGCGATTCAGGTTCTTCCAGAGTCAACCTAGGCTTCACCCCTGTCTGCTGTGGTTTGTGGGGGAGAGTGATATATTCTCCATTAAGATAAAACTTATCTTTGCTATGATAAAACATCAGCCTAAACTAGGAGTCAGACTGTTTACTTTAAAAGGTTTTGGAATATGTCCCAAAAGCACAACCCCAGAAATCTTTATCCAAGTAAATAGTTTTCCTGGATTCAGTAGACCTGCTAATAAGCAACTAC
Source organism: Limnodromus scolopaceus (assembly GCA_028565335.1). Lineage (NCBI taxonomy): Eukaryota > Metazoa > Chordata > Aves > Charadriiformes > Scolopacidae > Limnodromus > Limnodromus scolopaceus. Next base: position 59,545,595 of record JAOXNO010000041.1, on the reverse strand, counting down.
TCACTTGGGTAAAGCAGGATTATGTTTTAATTCTGTAATTTGGCTGCCCGCTTATGTTTAATGACGCTTATTTGTAGAAATGATGCATTTTGGAAAGTGAGGTCAGCTGGAAGATTTGTGGTGTTCATCTGTCTGCAACCCTTGATCTTGCAATGTATCAGTCACTAAAAAAAGAAATGATTACTCAAATGTAAAAATGAAATGGTTGGTAATATTAGTGGATGGTACCCTATGAATATTCTCAAGTATAGGGTGCAGAAAGGATGCTCATTTCAAACAGTAAAAAGTACTATATTTTCTATTAAAGGTTTTACAAATTAGCATCGTATTATTAGAATTTCAGTGTGAAATAAGTTTCACACTCATAGAAAAAGTGTTTCAATGTGGTTTTAACTTTTTATGTTAAGCAAAAATAATTTTTTCCAATGTTTTCATATCATTAATTTGGTAGCTCTTACTCTTACTACTCAGCTCCAAAATTAAGTGTAGCTTATAATGCCAGCAATTTTAAAGCTTCATTCTTTTTCTAATCTGCCAGTGTGATTCTGTGTTATAATTCTTAGTTTTCATTGATTGCCTTCGATGTTATCTTTCTCAGATTATATCAGATTCCCACAGATTTTTTTGAGTAGTAATCTCATATTTTAAAATATTTATCCTTGCTATGTGCCTGAAAAGTAGAAACAAACTGGATATTTGTACACATTTAACATTTGTTAATCCTAACAATCACTTCAAATTATTTTCCTGCTGGAGAGAGAGAAGAAAAATGTGAATATTAATTATACTTATGTGAAAGACACTCAGACAACACAAAGGATAACAACTACATGAAAATACCTACCTAGAAAGACTCTTGCAAGAAAATTTACAATTTTACATTATCATGATACACAAGGAAAGGGTATCTCTTCATGAAGTGTATCTTCTAACTTTTGTGGCTCTTACAAAGAGGAAAAACAGACTAAAAATGAAAATATAGACTGAAAAATGAAATATCATGATAAATTATCATTTACATGGTCCAGTAAAGATGTTTAAACCACCCTGTAGAATATCTTTCTGCTCTAACTCTTTATGGTCCTCTGTAAATATGAACAAGAACTTAGTATAGTTTAAGACACAGTGATGAAGCATCTGACAAATCTACACCTATTGATGTAATACGAGCACAAGCAGAGAAAAAAAAACATTTCACAGTATCCCTTAACAAAATAATCTGTCACAATTGGCAGGGTGCCATTTTTTTTAAATATAGTTGTCCCAGTTGGTGGTTTCAACAACTGCAGCACTTGAATGAACAATAAGGTTGAAACCAAAAAATTATTAAAAAAAAAAAGAAAAAAGTTGTGCAAGTCCTAAATTGAAGTAGTAATTATTTATGTTATTTCAAGATAAACCCTTGATGTTTTTCCATTTCTGTGTTTATTCTGCTGCTTGATACATAAATGTAGTCACATTGCCTTTCTGTGATGTGAAAAATGAGGTGATTAGCATTTTAGTTTGGATGTGTGTGTTTCTGAAGAGAACCTCTTGTTAATCCTCATTTACTGTGCTTTTGTTGCATTGCAGAACAACCTGGGAAAGAGCAAACTTTATTCCTTTGGGCTGAAACTAAACCAGAAGATGTGGTCCAACCATGAGTGGATGGTAGTATTCGTTTGGTATGGATAGAAGGCCCTCAGCACCAACTCTTCAAATCTGCTTCGGTTGGGTTGCATTGGAGGAAACATCAGAGGTTTCCTGCAGTTTGTTTTAATTTTTCAATGAAGAAACATAACCTAACAATTCCTCAAGGCTGGTTTTTTTTCTTTGGTGAGCAATTACAATTTTTTGGAAAGCTGTAAGTCCTTCCACAAAATCAACTGTTCATTATTTTTCTTAAGGAAAGTGAGAATACAAAGTGAGAAGAGGCAGTTGTTTATCTCAAGGCAGCCAGCTTTTGTCCTCATGGTAACCAAAAAGATTTTAAAGATTCCTTCTACATTCCCTAAGACTTACCATTTTAGTTACCCTGTCATTATCTTTGTATGCAAGACAAGTTAATTTCCAAAGAATTACCGTTAACACTTGGTAGAATTTGAAAGAGCAATGTCAGGATGGTGTGTGAGGTTCTTTACAGTTTTACGGGCTGAGGAAGAAAAAACCAAAAAGACTAGAGGGATTTCAGTCTGGTTTTCTGATCGCTCCTCACCCATACCTTAGGATGTTCCATAAGGAACATGATGTCTACATGAAATGAACGTAGGTGTGAGCGTACCCTTGCACAAAGCCCCAGAAACCACCAGTAGCCCATGGAAAGTGTCTTCTGTCCTTTGCAGCTTTTAAATCTTACAGAGGAGCCTGGCTGTTTAACTTGCAAATTAATCAGCAAGCACTAAACAAAATTCCCACCCCCCCTTTTTTTTTTAGTCTTGTATTAAAGCTGTTTCAGTAAAGAAAGTAGTATTTTGATGAAAAAAAAATGAAGTGGAAATAAAAGCTGAACTTTGTGCTTGAATACGTATGCTTATTTTTGCAAATGACTTAAATAATGTAAACTCCATAGAAAAAACTGTGTGAGTGTTTGAATTGAGGAAATACGGGGCTTCTTAACTGACCTTCCACTTGTTGCAACAAGAACAAAGTGTATGTTTGCTTTAAATTTGAAAGTAATTTTCCATTTATGCCCAGCAACAGAAGGTTGGATTTTGGATATGTCTAGTGAACAGATCTATGGAGACGGGATCTGGAGAACTTTGAACTATGTTTATCTGAATATGACGTTAATCAGTAGAAAGTGTGAATTTAAATTTCTATGTTTTAAAAAAGCACTTTTGATCAGTTTAACTCTGATCACTTTCCAGGTTTCAGCAGGAATTTGGATCTTGAGAAGTTTTAATGCAAATGCATCACACTGAATGCTTGTTTTTCACGATACAAGTCATACTTCAGTGATAGTTACATCAGCTAAAAAAATACTTCAGATAAGGAATTGTGAGGATAAAAAAATAGTTGACTTTGTCTAGTCTTATCTCTGTTTTGGGAGGATAAATATTGTAAACATAAAATATTTCAGCCAATGTGAAAAACAGTAAAGTAATGCTATAATTTTAAATCCTACCACAAATGAATTCCCTGCTTCACAGATGATGCTAAACACTGTGGGAAGGACTAAAGACTATGGTCTGAAAGTTAAACAAAACAAAAACAAAACTGAAAAATTGAAGTGGAACCTTCACCTATTCCACCTTCCTTCTGTTGATCTGTATTTGCTGCTTGTACTCTTCAGGTTAGGTGACTACAGCCTGGATACCTGCAGTGGTCACAACAACGTGTTGCCAACCAGCGTGCTTCTGCTTTGTTTGGATTTCATCATTTCTACCGAGAACTAAACTGAAGTCTGCGCAGCTCTACCTCCTAGCTGAGAAGGAAAAACCTCTGCCTTCCTCTTTGTGTTACCTCTGGCAGTCTGGTAAATGGGAGGTTCGACGCCAGCACCAGCGGAGAGTTGTCACTGGCAGAATTTAACTGGATGTGTGGAGAGCAGATCAAGAAAATTGGAAAAGACCAGTTCTCTCCCTTTTCACGGGGGTGGCCTTTGAGTGTGGCTCACTGTTTAGTGCAATTGCACCCTGTGTTATTAGTGATGGGCCTGGTGGATGGAATTACAGCCCTATGGTCTTGCCTTCTCCCATCCTTATCTCGGTGGTTTTGCTCCTCTGGGCAGCTCTAATAGCATGGCCTTGTTCAGGACTCAAGTTCGTTCAAGAATTAAGAGTCCAGCTGATATAAACAACCCATAAGCTGATATAAACATCTTAGACTGGCCGTTAGAAGTGTTTTGATGATAGAGCTTATACCAGTTTGATGAGTAAAACAAATTGTTCTAGCCAAAGCATTTTCTGTCTGTGTCTGCGCTTGGGATTTTGATAATAAAAATAGCACAAAATGTCATTGGTAAGTGTGCTGCCAAAAGCTTCTAGCTTGTGTTTGTCCTCAGATCATCTCTCTTTGCTGCATAATAGATTACATCTATTGGAAATATTGTCTTCTATAACTTCTGTTTCTTCTTCCCACTCTCAGGACTCACTCCTAACTACTGCTTGTCCTCTGCAAGGGTATAGAAACGAGGAGGAACAAAGAGCCTATGGAGGTGTGTGTTTCAATACTGAAGTTTATAAATGAATCTAAATGAGGTGGGCCTCCTTCCACTGAGTTACTTAAGTACTTTGAAACAAAACACCCCCCTCCAAATGGTATCAGTAGTCCACATTACTTACAGGTGTAACAGGAGTTTCCCTCTTAACCCCTCAGTTGCTTCCCAGCACAAATGTACCTGCCAAGAGAAAATTAGGACAAGGAAGCGTTTACTGGTTTTCTTATGAGAAAAAAAAAATCATGCAAGGGCTTCTCAGACACAGTCATATTTAACGTTTGATAGAAATGTTCATCAGAGTGTTCAAAACTTGCCGATATGTAGTCTTACCGCATGTTGTGGCTAGTTAAAAGTTCTTCTGTGGCCAAGTAAGCCTTACGAGCAGTGACTGAAGGAGGAGATTGAGTGCTCCAGCTTGCGGTGGCACCAGCCCGGCCTTTCATGTCCATCCTTCGGGCCCTTTAGTCCTAAGTAGGATGGAATTTGCACTAAACACAAAGAAGTCTTTAATCGAAATGGCTCCCAAGTAAGGACAAATAATGGATCTTCAGAGGGATGCTACGCTCCCCAAAAGCAACTGAAGGAGTTTCGAAGAGATTTGAGAGTTTGATTACAGGCTGGTGATACACCCGTGGCAGACTGAGCAGAAGTCTAGCTTGATCTAATTAGCAAAAACTGGAACACAAGGACAAAACTGAAGGTGGTGAGATGTTTTGGGAGGCTCTACTATTTAGCAAATGTGACCAACTCAAAACTCCAGGGAGAGACCCATATAACAGGAGAGGATAATCACCCCAAAATCACCCCCTTCTTTTCTAAACCTAAATTAAAAACTGTTTCTGAAAGTTGATGAAAATTGTGCAAATGTGTCAGTGGAGCATGGGATTCATAATTTTGTCAGGATACATATAACCCAAGTTTACAACCGTATTTGGATTGTTTTGGTTATCAAACTATAAGACATTGCATGGTGAAAAATAAGAAAATTGCTAGAAATAGTTCCTAAAAAACAGCTGTAAAAAGTATGCCGAGACTAGTTAGTAGCTGAGAAGGAGGATTTATTTTTCAGTAGATCACAATCGTTTAATTTGGGGTGACACGTATGCCAATTTATGTGTGTGGATGAAATACACTTACAGATTGAATCAGCATATACTTAATGCTTTATTTTGTGAAGTCATTTTAGAGTTTGTACGGCTAAGTAATCAACAAGATTATATGTTAATAAAATTGTATTTGAATAATTCTGTAGGACATTATTTTTTAGGAGATGTGTGAAGAGAAGCTTGATTAATATTTATAAAATTAGGAAGCAAAAGATGTGATGAGTGGCTCTTGAGAGCTTTAATTTACTAACATTGACACCCGCCTATTTTTCCCCACCCCTAAATTATATGTCTCATTACTTCCAAGGCTGAGTATTGGTGGTGTTATGGTAGTAACTCCAATGTTAGGTTTTAGTACTTCCATACAATAACTCTTGTCTTCTCCAATTAATTAATTCAAATTCTGACTTAGCATGCTGGCAATCTTTATTACCAGGATTGGACTTTAAATAAAGGTTTAAATCCAGCAGACATATGTTGGAAATATTGGAACAAGTAGTGGGAGAAAAATAGAGAGTACATGTAAAATAGAGTACATGTAGTTGTGCAAGTAAATAAAGAAATGGTTGGTTATTTTTGGCAAGAGGTGGAGAAGCATGTGACGTCCAGTTGTAGCTGTAGCCAAGGATTTATCTTGGGGCTGACTACTTTATGGGCAAACAGTAATTCCTTTTTCACCCCACATCAGCTGAATTCTATTTAGGGCCAAGAATGCTGTTTGCAGGAGTTGACCAGTCCTACAACCAACCACTAATATTTAAGTGATGTATAATATTAGGGGCACGTTGCTACTGAGGGTGTATCCTGTTATTTTGTCAAGGGTTGAGCAAGACAAAATGCTGAACTGTAACATGCGGCACAAAATGATCATTATGTTTGCTCTGTCCTGTTACTTGTATAGCGAGTGGTGTGTTTGATGGTACCTGGGCTAACATGGCAGGGGCTGCTCGTCGGGGAAAGATGGCAGACCAGCTCTAGAAGGTTGGTGCTTCACAGTTATTTTTCAGGGCTAGGTAGGGGAGTCTCTTCATCTTATAAAGCAAGAGCACTCATTTAAATGAATTTGGAGTTCAGTCTCATGTTGTTATTTTCTAAGCTGCAGGTCTTGAGTGTCGGGTCTTTTCCCTGATGGCAGTTTCCTCATTGTGGATGTTATATATCTGTGAGTGTTATGGGAGTTGGCAGCAAATGAGATGGGGAAGAAGAGCTGACCATTTATGTTTGATATGAGGGTGGCCGCCGCTGGAGGACTATTAGGGGTTTTGCAGATGCTCCTTGGGGAGCTCTCGGAGAGCATGAGGTTGCCTTCATCCAAGGAGTGACAGACTGGGGCGGACAGAGGCAAGCGAGCGGTGGGAGCATCTCAAGTTGTCCTCACACGGCTTCCGCGGGGGGACAGGTGAAGAGCCAAAGGGTCCTACCTGGGCTCTGCCACCAACTCGCAGCTCGGGGAGATGATGGCCCCCCACCTGCCTCGCCTCACGGGTGCCAGGCGGCAGGACGAGCGCCAGGCGCCCAGCTTCGGCCGAGCCCGGAGGGCAGTAACCCGGGGGGGAACTCCGTTTATGCCCGCGGGGCTGGGAGAAGGTCGGCTGCGGGCTCGCCGCGCTCGGGAGTGGGGGGGACCGCGGGGGGCGGCGGCGCGGGGCGGCTCCCGGAGATC
>JAOXNO010000041.1:59509099-59537390 GCA_028565335.1 Limnodromus scolopaceus | reverse complement strand
CCCCGCGCCGCGCGGGGGGTCCCGCGGGTGGCGCCCGGGCGCGGCGGTGGCGGCGGCTCCTCCCGTTACGGGTCCTGGCTCCCGGTCGTCTCCGCCGCGGCGGCTCCTTGTAGCCCCGGCGGCGACCCGAGCCCCGAGCAGGGACCCCCGGGAGCTCTGCGCTGCGGGGGAGGCTGGTGGTGGGGCGGCAGACGGTGCCGTGGGGCCGGCATAAATAACAGCGAGCGGGAAGGAAGCTGACGCTTTAAAATTTGGTCAGTTCCCAAGAACGAGCCCTGGGAAAACAGAGGGGGTTGTCGCTGGTGTCCTCAGCGTGAGGACTGCAGCGGGGGCTGTGCCGGGTTGGGTCTGGCTCTTGGTTCGTCGTGGTATCAATTAGAAAACCGGTGGATGTGTTTGTATGTGTGTTAACGCTGTAAGAAATAGTGATTTTTATTTTTATTTAAAGCCCTCCGTTGTCAGTGCCTTGTGCTTGCGCGTATAAAAATATCTTTCTTTCGAGGCTATACTTTTGTTACTAACTGTTGCGTCTGACTTAAAATGTCAGTGCCAAAAGCTGCGGTGGTTTCCTTTTTTGTTAACTTGGTGAGTTGTTTTGCGACTCCCAGGCTTGCCTACTCGCAAATTATGTGGCGCTCTGATCCTTTTGCATCTTTCTGCTGAAGTATAACCTTGTTTATTTCAGTTACTTTAGTATCTTTAAATTGTGGGAAAACGTGTTATTAACATGAGAGTCAATTGCATTAAGTAAAGCTGCGGTTGTTGATAACAATGCATATTTCTGCGATTATTCCCCCTCTCCCCCCAGTATTACCTCCCATTACATCATTTGCAAGAAGTTTATGCTCTGATTTCACACGAAGTAGAACGAGCTTGGCTGGACTGTGAGGACTCACTTTCTGACATAACAGTAATTCCGTAACAGAGTTAGTTTGCTAAAGGTTTCTGTGGACTACGTTTAAAATTCACACAGTAACTGTCTAATAAGTGTGGCAGCCGGCAAAGAGATTAATTAAGCACCTGGAAAATAGGTCAAGACTGTATTACGAAGTGACATGGTGAGATCGCAAATAAATAGAGCAAAGTGTTAATGTGAACTTAGTGGAGAAAACTGATACTGATATAACAGTGGGGACTGCTTTATCTGTGCTGCCGCGAACCATTTATGGTAGTGTGCAGTGAGATGATGTTTATAATCATGTAAAACAGGAATTGGGTAGAGTTTTCATTTAATGCGCTTATTACCAGGCACTTGTGTTGTAGTGCGAGTTCTGCTGCTTGCTCAGGGTGTGGCATTGGTTGTGCTTGTAAATTATTTTTTCATAGATATGTTTGGATAGATGCTCTAATTTGGGTGGCGGTGTGTGGCTCTCCGGATTTGAGGACGCTTTGTAATCGGAGAGATTCCATCAGCTAGAATAAAGTTTCATTTAAAAAATCGCTGGGGAAGCTGCCCCTGACCTGAGGTCTCTGCTGGTGCCTGTGATTTTTCTTTGTTTCAGGTTTTTTGTGTTTGCATGTTTCCTCCCTCCTATCTTTCAAACAACCACCTACAGCAATAGGGAAATGAGACTGGCTCCTGCATAACGAGATGCCGGAGACAAAGACAGGGTGTGGGGAGGAAGAGTGAGCTTTCAACTCATTTTACAGAAGTTGACACAACTGGTAGAAATATTAGAATTTGTGTGTGCTACTTTTCTTGTGTGCTTCAATGTTACAGCAGTTGCTTCAAAACAAATGTTGGTTTGGAAATGATTTTTTTTTCTCTTTTTTTCAAAAAGCGTCTGTCAGATTGATTGTGTCTGTTAAAGGGGATGGGAGGTTGAGCAGCACTTTTAGAGTCAGAGTGTTAGCTTACCAGTTCCTGGGTAGAACAGAATTAACTATGCTTAATTCTTGTGAAAATCCCAACCTAAACATATAGGAATGCCAGGCTGTGCCTCCCCAAACTTGTATGTTTAGGGGTTTAGCCCTCTGGACTATTTTAAGGGATTGCACTCCTGTTTTTAGAACAGTTTTCATTTTAACAGTCTATATTCTCTTTCGTGTATTTTCCACCCTGCTGGTATGCTGATTATAGCAACAAAAATCCTTTTTGACAAAAGGGTGTATTTCGAAACAGGAGTTTTGTAGCTGGCTTTTAGATGTGTGTGGGGAAGAAAAGCATTGGGAACGGGCACAGCACAGTCATTTGAGGCTTGAACTTATATTTCAGAGGAATGTTAACTACAGAAGAAAAACTTAAATAAGTTGAGCTAAATTTTGCAGTTGCAATGGGAGGCCTTTGAGGTATTGTGGCATACAACTGCTGTGCACGTACAGAATAGTTACTGCAGGCAGTATTGCTTTCTGCACAGAACTGTGTGGAAAAAAGCAGAGAACGTCTATGCTTTTAATATTTTTATTTTAGCAGACAAGCCTTAGCTTCACTGACTATGTAATTATTTAATTCCATCTGCAGCAGCACTACAGCTGAGGTAGACTGCTCCGCTGACTAACAGAAGTGTGAGTCAGGTAGAGTGGGCCCGAGAATCAACTGGTGAGGACTCCATCAAGGGAGGAAGAAACATGGAAGTCTGGTGTCCTTGTGGTGATGCCAGCACTCCTCAGTTACACTTCTGCTGTTGAATTTTGTGAAATAGTATCCACCTCTCATACCTCAAAAAAGCTTGTTTGTACCTTTTTGTGTTTTCTAAGTTTCTTCGGTATCCTGATGATGTTACACTGCAGTTACAGGAGAATTTAAAAAGTCTTGGCCTAGGATTACTTTGATGAAGAAAACATCCTTAGTGCTTCTTCACTGAAACTATGAAGCTCCTGTAGATGGGTTATATAAACTTGCAGCTGGTCAAATACTTATTTTCAGCTGGTCTAACTATTACATTTTCTTGCCTTTGAAAATAAGGGAAGTTGAACTTGATGCTGGGAACCTTTTACGAAGTTAAAGTTTCTGTTCTTAAGTCACTGAAATATTTTCTTCAGGTCTCCTGACTGAAAATCTGAGATGGACAGGAAAATAATGTTTTACTTTAAATCTAGGTCTTGGAAGAAAAGCTCATTCTGTGGGTGAAATATGAAAAGGGTCTCTAGGTGTCTGAAACTACTTCATACTCTGGTTGGGTTGTGTGTGATACCAAATATTAAGAAATCAGTAAGGATGAGCGCTGAGCGTGTTAGAGATGGCTGATGAGTGTATGGTGCACCTTAAATGATGATGTTAGCTATATTTAAAGCAACTTTCAATGGCTAGTGCTCTGAAATGGGTTAGCAGTGGGTTGCCTTTTCTGACTTCTACAGGCAGTGAACACCCTCTATTTGACCTGAAATAACCTCTAATGAAGCATAAAGCCTGGAAAATCCTGTTACCTGTTCTTGGCTTCCCAGCCCTCCTCTATAAACCATTTTAATTTAGAGCCTCTGTCCCTTTTACAGGTTTCCAGAGAATTTGAAGCTCTGTTTCTCTTCGGAGGCACTAACTTTTGAGTGACAGATGAGCAAGGGAACAATTTGCAATTGTGAAAGTGGGTTTTAATCTGTGACTTCATTTGATACTGTAGTATTTCCTACAGGGTAGGTCTTTTATCCCTGCCCCTGCCTTTTTCCCCCTTAATTCTTCAGTTATTTTATTTCAATATAGGGAATGTTGGGAAAGATGGCAAAAATTGGTATGAGTCTTGTTTTTTAGATGCAATTTGGGGATAATCTTTGTACAGTTTTGTAGTATTTTTTCCACTTTGTGTCACTTTTTTTATATAGTGTCTTCATATTCCACTTCAATTTTGAGAGTGGGTAACTTTCTGATGAAATGGAATTAATCTCTAGCTTAGCAATTTTGCTTGAAAGTGGAAGAAGAGCCAAATAACTGGAGTGTTTTTCAAGCAAGTCAGTTCAAGTAGTTTAGTTCCGGGTTTTTTTTTTTTTTTTCTTATTCAGTGACTTAGAATCAGTTTAGTTTCAAAATTTCTCCATGTGTTACTACCTTTACGTATTTAATAGTCACAGCATTATGTAAACTTTTTATACAGTCTTTTTTCACCTTGTGTTTTCAGGAAAAAATTAGAAAATATTCCTTTTTGGAAGTGTGGCCTTTGCTCTAGCTTTGTTGTGCCCTACAGTATTTGGGTATAACGGGAAAAATGTTAAGTTCAAGTTCCAAAACACAGCAATAAAATAAGACCCAGTGAAATATCCAAAGACAAAACAGATATAAGAAATATTTTCATATATTTTTAGTATGATCAAAGCTAAAGCAACTATCTCAGTATTAAAAAAGTAATTGGATTCTTATGTACAGAGAATTATTATTGCATGTTATGGGTGATGCTCCCATCAAACCCCCCCGTTCTTAAAATCAGTAATCTTAAATTCATGACTCTCTCCATTCTTGCTAAAACAAAAATTTGAGAGAACTTTTTAAACATGCTTTTTAAAGCGTGTTACAAAAGAAATGTGATTAATGCTTTTTGTGTAAAATGTCAGCTATTGTCAAATGAAAGTCCCCTCCTATTTGTATAAACATTACTTATCAAAGATGTACGGCACCGCAGTAACTACTCACTCAGAATAAATGGTGGACAAGAAAGCTCCGGTCCTTGTACCTGCGCAGAGTCCCATCAACATCCTCACTAAAGAGGGTGTAACTGCAGGTGGGAGATGCTCACAGCCACTTCCCACGCCTATCAGAAACCACTCTAATTTCAAACAGGAGCATGTCTTACCCTTCTCTGCACTGGAGGCTGTGCTCCTTTAGGTTACTACGCTGTGTTGTCCTGCAGCTGCTTTTATGTGACCAGGACTCTTAACTTCCAAGGTATGAGACTGTCGAGAACTTAAATTGCTGGGTGAGACAAGATTTTTATCACAAAGCTGAAGCTTGGCTGTTGCCTTGCCTTGGGGAAGTGGTGTCCGGTACCTGAGAAAACTTGCTTTGGGTTATTTTAGGAGTATTGCTTGACTCTTGGTGAACCGTGAGATGGAAGTGGGTCGCCTCACCTTGTGCTCTCCTTGTCTTGAAGCGTGATAAAATGAGATAGCAAAACTGGTCCCTGGGCAGGAAACTTCAGCTGGGATTGTGATAACTGGTGTGGCTATGCTTTGTGTGAGGCTGGAGCGTCTTCATTGCAAAGACGTTTGCTGCTTTTATTAGTGTGACCTCTTTGGATGTGAACTGACATCCGAATCTTTCTCCAATCTTGCTGTTTGCAACTGAAGCAAGTGTAAGAGTAGCCACTAGCATCAGGTACTCATTATTGATATGCACAATTGTATCTGAAACCTTAGTAATTTACTTTTCAAAAGTAATTTACTTTTTCATATATGTTTGTGGAAACACACTTCTTCTGTTTCCCCATCTGTTTTGTTTGCTACTTTGTTTTGGTCCTTCCTCAGTGTTTACAAAACCAGTATGTTAACCTTTACCTTATTCCACTAGTTTGAGTAAAATGTACTCATTTTTTTCCCCTCTTCTGTATGGCGCAGGTTTTGCCTGTCTTGGTACACAACAATTGGTGGAACTTGCACAATTTCCAGAAGGCTTTTTGTTTCTTGAAAGATGTCTTTATGCCTTTTTGACTGAAAAACTGTTAATGTGCATCATCATTGCCTTGTAAACCTCTTCCTTCCTGTGTTTTTTCTAGAGACTTTGATCATCTGCTGCTTCTTACCCTTTTCCTTTCAATTCTTCTGTATTTTCTTTTTTTTTTCTTTAAGGATTAGAATTGCTTGCTTGTCTAAACTCTGTCAATTCTAGTTGAGATGTTTTGCTTATTTTTGAAGATGTAAACTATTTATAGGAGTAGAGGAGGTCCTCACAAGATCTTTATTTTTCAGTGCTTGAATCTGTTTAATATGGGAATTTTGGTGTTTCAAATCTTACTTGGGAAGCCCTTTGGAAGGAACAGGCTTTGTTCCTAAAAGAAGAAAAAAAGCTTTGTCTCTTTTTTCCTTATCTAGTAATATCAACTTATTTTATGATTCAAGAAATTAATTGGTATTCAGCCTGATAGTAATGGATTGCTTTCATGAGATTCTGAAGGGTTTTTTTAATACCTTTTCTTTATGATTTTTGAAGTGATGCTATGGTCTAACATCTTCCTCTGTGTCAGCTCTGAGCCCTGCAAAGGGACATTGTGGGACTTTTTCCCAAGAAATATTTGGAGAGCTCTTTGCAATAAGTGCCTTTTGAGACTAAATGTGTTAAAACTTGGTTGAAGAGATGTCTAAACTTTGTTTTAAAGATTAAAACAAGAGTGAATGTTAAAAGTTTATTTATGCTAAAAATGGAAAGATTATTCAATATGGAAGGGAACACAACAGAGGAAAAACTGACGCATATTTACCAGTATTGTGCTCTTGCTGGTGGGTTCATATGCTGCATGTAATCTTGCCTTTCTTTTTGCATACCTTTCTGTATAGTTAAATCAACAAGTTTCTATGTATAGGAGAGAGAGAGAGAGAAATTTCTCTCACTAGTGGCTTTGGGAAACATTATAATGTGGGTTATTACAGTTACTGATTTGTTAGCAGGTAAAAGGCTGAGCCTTCTGTGAGAGGATATGCAATTCTAATACACTGATTCTTACCCATAGGAAACTCTGCTTCCTTCAGGTCTTTAGAAATCTGAAAGAAGTGGTAAACACCTATTCTACTTCTGTTCTTTCTTTATTGTTCTACATATGTCATGTCTAATTTATACAGCTGTTTTTAGTAAGCAACTAAAGGTATCTTTATGATGTTGTTGCTTACAATGAAAGAAAAACACCTGGTATATAAAAGCAAAATACTAAAAACATGGTTTTAAGTAAAGAATTTGTATTCTGAAAACAAAATAAATAAGGACTTTGAAGAGTTTTCATTCTGTGCGTGCATATATAAAAATAAAAGCCCTTTCGAACATATATTTACTCTGTGTGTGTATATATGTTTGTGTGTATAAACTGCAGTCAGTATATGTTTGAAAGTTGTTACTGGATATAGCTGAAGTGACTGACCTGAACACTGTAACAGAAAAAGATAAATCAAGAGAAGTGTGTTGGGTTCAGATGTCTTAATTCTTTTACAGTTAAGTCAGATTTTTAAACCAAAAAAAAAGGCTAAGTTTTTATTTACTATAATATTTTTGTTGCAGAAGGGATTAAATATGATCTAGGCATGCTGTCCTGGCAACTCGGCAACTGCTTGATAACTGATTTCTTGTTTGTCCTATTGGAAGAGTGATTATAATTTTTCAGGTATTCGGGGAAAGTTTTAATTCAAGTGTTACTTACTGGGGGCTAATTCTCAATGCGTAGGAAACGGGTTTATACATCGCCTGAACCATGCTGTCCTGCTACAGTAGACCCTGATTTGCAAATTTTTGCATCACATGTCAGACTCGATGAGCTGGATGTTATTTGTGTGTGCGCTGTTGCAAACCTAATGTGCAAGTCCTGTGGGGAGAAGAGTAATTTTGCATCGCTGTACTGAAGTGTGCTTTGTCCAGGTGAAAATCCCTTATAACCAGGGAGAAAAGTAATTTTGAGTGAACCTACTCCTCCTTGAGTAATCATGGAGATGAAGAATCAACTTCATGTAAGTAGGACCCCTTCCTGGGCATGCAAGTGTCCTGGCATACCAGCCATTCTGTGCATATGAAGTGGCAACAAGGATAACAGCCATCTAGATCTATGTTCTTACGGGAGCTGCTTTTGATATTGACTAGAGCTATTCTAAAGTGAAACTTCTAAATAAAATTCTTAGCTGGATTGGTCTGCTTCTAATTCTAACAGAAGCCCAGCAGACTGAGAATGCAAAATTTAGGCAATGAAATCAAAATAGAATGGCTGGAAATGAAGAAAAATGTCATATATAATTGTTTATGAAGTCTTTTTTTTTTTTAAAAAAAAAGTGGCATTTGAGCAGTCTGGTTTACCAACAGGTAGTTAGAGCTAAACCCCTCTATCAAATTTTGTTTCTACTTTAGGGAAGATGGGAAAATCTTTTGGAAATACTTAGAGCAGTGGAGAAAGCGTGGCTTTATGTCCTGCCTCTCCAGACCTTGATCCTTACTGCATTGAAAAGCACAGCCAGGAGCAGTAGTTTGAATGCATCCTTCAGCACTGTACTGTTGTGCAGAACCCAAAGGTGTGGGCTCTCCTGAACACCCCTGTTAGGGACTTTTATTTCAGTGTGCCTGCTATTTCCAGGTTCAAAAAGAATTAGCCTTTTAAAAGAAGAGATTAGGCTGGCGAAGCCCCGGCTGGTTGAAACGCACTGTTTGTGTTGATGGTGGCACATTCTGATTTGGAGAACGTGGTCTCTTTTGGGGCTGGTGGCCGATACTGTGCTGCTTGTGCTTTCTTTTCGGTTGCGTAACAGCTTCTTGCCCAGCAGAAAAATAAATGCTTGAAGTATTGTTCCATTTGTCTTTTTAACTATGATTGCAGTCATATTGGCATCACAAGATTTAGCTTTTGATATTTGTGGAAAATATGAATATAGCCATTGTATTCTTCAGTGCTGTTACTGGTCCAAATGACAGCGTTGGGTCATAGGAGTTCACTCTGATATTTTATGTAAAATATGTTTGTATTCAGTGTATGGCGTTAGTTCTTTTTCCAAGTATTGAGACAATGGTGCAATTGAGACTAGTTCGCTTCATGCTTAAATGAACCTATCTTTTTGATTTCTAGTATTAATGAAACATTGGTAGTGTCCAATTAAAAAAACGCACTCAAATGTTGCACAAATCTAAAGTCAGCCTTGTATTGTAACATTTTTCTTAGGAACTGCATTATACAACTGCAAAATTGGATCCTTTTATTGTTTACTTCTCACTAAGACTTTCTGGAACCAGCCTCTGGCCTTCCAGCCTCAGCCTTCTCCACTGATCTGAGCAGGGCTGAGATTTCAGGTCAGGCAAAGGCTCAGCTTAGCTCAGCTTAATTTTGTGCCTGTATCGTGGGCCAAAATTCCTGTTTTAGTCAAAGAACGTAATCATTGCTTTTGTCATGGAACTTCTGGGTCTCTGCTTGCTGCCCCTAGAACTGGGTGTTGGCTTCTTTGAGCTGGCATCAGAGCCGCCTCTGTGTCTCCCTCTTCTCTGGGGTTCATGTCCAGAATTGCCTCCATGGTTGCTTGAGGAGACAATTCATATGGCATGTGTTACTTGAAACCCCTCAGTGCTTTCTCCCTTTGCTCCATTCCCTCCCTTCCACGGGTCAGAGATCTGTTGGCAGAGCCAGTTTCAAGGTGGCCGGGGGGTGGGATTCCCTGTGCTTGTATCTCTTAACTCTGTACTTTCTGTAGATGCGTTTTCCTTTATAAAACACAAGAAGCCTCAACTGCCAGTGCTTTGTTATGAATCGTACAGCTGGAGTAAGGGAATTCCTCAGGGTGAACAGTTCATGGGTATGGAAGCGCTCACATGAGTACAGCTTGTCCGGCCACATATCCAAAATAAACAATAACATAGAGGTGCTGCTACTGCCAGCAATAAGGTTTCTTCTGGGGCGGGAAAGAGAGGGCAACTAATTCAGCTTTATATTTGCTAAATAACTTAAAAAGTTGGGTAGCAACTAATATAAAAAGAACACTTTAATTTTTTTACTTGGGAAAAGTGACAGTTAATATCCTTACAGTATTTTCAAAGTGATGCATAATGTAAATAAAACACCTTATAAGTGCTACTGCTGAAATTGTGCATTTGCTGGAAGTTACTGAGCTTTTCTAAAGGCTCCCTTTGATGCCCAGCTGCACTGCGAGAAGGGGGCGAGTGTGTCCCAACGGGTTCTCACCCATGGAGGCTTGAAAGAAGTTGGAAAACAAGTTTTCTTGGGTTAAATTGTAACTACGGTATTAGATGGCGGCCACGGGCCAGGCGTTGCCTGTTGGGGATTTTACAACAGCAGCAACATAGTGATTGCGCTTCTCGGGGCGGTTAAAAGGGGCTGCTTATTTTCCAGAAGAATTGAGGGTGTAGTGTGGGAGTTTTCTCTTCAGCTCCTCTGCGGGGGTCTCACTAACTAGTTACTGTGTCGCCCCACCGCCCCCTCACCCTGCCAGGAGGAAATGTCTATTTGTAGTTAATTATTAATGGTGGACAGGCCTGGAACAGCCTGTGCTTCTGGAGGTTGTTACAGTCTGCCAAATTGGTCATGTTTATGAATTTGCCTAGAACTGCTTGAGAAGGCTGGAGACATAATTTTAAAGAATCTGGTAAAGAGCTTTGTTACAGTTAGGTGAACATTAGCAAATTGTTACCAGAGGTGCTCCGTTTCCCTCGGCAATGGCTGTGTGGTTCTCTGTGCAGTTTCTATAGAGAAAAGCTTGACTGGGGGGGAAAACTGTGAAGCGCCTCCTATTTATTGTCATTACGTTGTGAAAACGTATTTATTCATTTGTTTAAATGAATAAACAATGAATTTACTTATTTAAAATGTGTTTACCCTCATTACTTTGTTCATACTTTCTTCAGAAGCACAGAATTCACAGTCTGAACTCTGATCAAAATTCACACATTTTGTATAATTATGTTTAATTAGTCAAGTGCAGACTTCTCAGTTCTCTGCTTCAAACTTCGAGCCCAGAAGACTCATTTCCTTCGAAGGGACCCTATCTAGAGGTAGTAAAAGGCTTTTTTTACTACGTCCCCTGCAATATTCACTAGCAGCATCTGGCACGTCAGATGGGATGCAGCATCCTTGGTGTCAGAGCAAAGCAAGCTGGAGAACTCCAGAGCCAACTTCAGCTTGTGTGTGCTGCTGCCTGGAAGCGGTCACTGCACTGGGGTGAAGTTATGGTGGTCATCTTGCTCTTAGGGAAGGAGAAGAGAGCCTTAAAAATGTGTCCGGGGGGAATGGACAGACTTCTCTTGAGACTAAAACTGGAAATTGAGCCTGAAGCTGCTCAATAGCCAGAGGCTGCCCATGATGCATCACCTGGGGATTCCGCTTTTCAGGCCATTTTCTGATGGTTTTGTTTACCCTGCCTTGGTTTGTACCCCAGAGTGGTCTTGTAGTGCACACATTTGGTTTTTATTTTAAATTAAATTAAACTTCAAGATGTGTGTCAGCTGTTCATGAGTGTTCAGGCTCAAGTAACCTCCCTGAAATGAACGCAGAATGAGTTTTTTCTTTCCTTTAGTAGCAGCTGCTTTGCTCTACACATCCCTTTCTTACTGTGCTGCTGGATTTGTTAATGTAGATCTAGTCGGACAAGCTTCAGTTTATATGAGGAAGCAGGACTAGTCTTGATAAGAAATGTGCAGAAAGATATATAAGCGCAGTGAAGTGATTTGTGACAAGGTGGGGAAAAGAAAGATCCACTCTGTGGTGGGTGAAAATGTGGAGTGTATTATTTTATTTTACCAGAAGACCTGCTGAAAAAAATCCCCAAACCCAAATACCACACTGGCAACACAGTAACTCTTCACTCTTTCCAGTCTAGCTTTCCATAGGATCATATTGTAACCTGAACCCCCCAAAATAGTGGGAAAAAACCCAACCCAAAACATCCCCCCTGCCAAATAAACAAAAAATCCTCAAATGAGCCACCATCCCCCAAACCAACAAAAAAGCCTCCCGCACGTGGCAGTGCTGTTATAGTAGAGGATGTTGTGGTATTTTCCTTTTCTCTTCAAGGTTTGTTGTGCAGCTCTGCTGTCTGGGTATGGGGCTGGGTGTTCATCTGGGTGGGGGGAAATCAATCTTTATTAATAAACTTAGCCTCTCAAGGCAAAGACCTCCAGCAGCTGGTTGTGTTGAATATTCACATGCTGTTCTGGTGTATTTTGTTGCATATATGTTAATGTATAGTAAAGCATGTGGTTCTGTCTGAAATGTCTTGAGTATGAGTGTATGGCAGAGGTCTTTAAGCACTCTCAGGTATAGGATGCTGCAGGATTTTAATGTGCCTGTGTCACAGGAAAGCCTTATTCATTGGTTATATGAAGATACTGTAGCTTCTTCAGATGCAATTGCATCTTGAAGTATATGTTTAAAAAAAGACAAAATATTGGGGGGAAGGAGGAGCGTGTAGGGGAAGCTAAGAAATAAGAAGCTCGTACAAGAACTTTTAAGCACATTTTTACTTTTCTGGAGTAAAATTTGACTTTTTTAGTTCAGTCTGTCATGACTGCATAAAAGGTTGTTCTCCCAGGGTATGTCATCTCGTTTATTTAGAACTTAATGGTTTTTTTTTTTTTCTTGAAGTTACTAAAAATGTTCTCAGATAAGAAGTGTTTATTGAGCTATTATCTGAGAACAGCGCTGTTACTGTGGTCAGAGTTCAGGGTCTTGGAGTTAAGCTGTAAGAAACACACAAACCCCAAAAGATGATAGTCTAATTTTTCTTATTCAGGTGAAATTAATGTTAAAGAGAAGGCTGGGACTGGGTCCTTCCAGTCCTTCTGGACTGGTTTGAATAGCATGAGCTATAGAAAACTTACATGTTTTTTGAATGCCAGTGGTCTCTACAGGCTCAGATAATGATTTGAGTGATCCTCAGGCCATGCTAGAAGACTGTCCTCTCCCTATTCTCACACTACTGGGCTGTCTTCAGAAAACCTCCTTAATTGCAGTGTAGGTTTATCACTGATTTTTTTTCAAAGTAATTGTTTTGATTTCACGCCATCAGCTTTGGCAACACACTTACATGGGCAAATACCTTCTCCAGAGGTTAAACCAAGTAAGATGTTTGCTCTTTGGTTACGGCAAATCCAGGGTGAATGGACCCGCTGGGGTTGCTGCAGCTTAGCAAGCCTGTTGCCCATGGATCAGGTATCCAGGCTCCTTCCCGTTGGGCAGCACGGCTTTGGCTGCTTGTGCTGGACCTGGGTCTGCCCAGGAGGCAAGCAGCTTGGCCTGAGCTGCGCGGGTGGGACTGGAAGCTCCAAGTGGGCTTGGATGTGATCAGGTTAAATGATTCGTTTAAATATTACAGCAAAGAGGGTGAGTCCCAAAGTCAATAATATGCTTATGCTGTCCTCCAGGCATGTTCTAATGGGGTGTGTTATTTAGGAGAGGATTCAAGAAGTTGGAGAATTTTTGCCTGTGTTTTGAGTTTGAGAGTTAGTCTTAAATCCTTGGCATGGAGCAGGGTGCCAGTGTCAGTCCCATAACGTTTGGTGGTGAGAGGGCTTGGCTGCCGACAATCTCCACCTTTCTACATCATCTGGCTCTGGGCAAACAGCTTTGGAAATGAAAGGGCTTTGAAGTTTTCTTCTACTGCTGGGGCAAAAACCATTATAGGATGCTAAACTGAGGTGATGGTATGATTATTTTAATTGCTTGTAAGATGTTTAAATGTTAATTTGCATAAATCAAATCACAGCTTCAGAATAATTATGTGTGCGTTTGGCTAGTTTTCGTTTGATCGGAGTCATTGCAATGTCTGGCTCAAGTTTTATGGGACTCATCTGCAATTTAAATGCCTATTGCCAGAATCTTCATGTGCTTGGTATGAAAAAGTGGTTTAATTAAAGTATTATTGGTTTTGAATTCATCTTTGAGAGCTAATCAGAATGGTATAGGCCATAATGTCCCTGAAACCTTGTAGTCATTTACACTGGGGTCTACCCAGTGCCTTTTTCTTATTGTTTAGTGTTATTTGACATAAAAGTTGGAGATACACGGCTTTGATGGATGAGCTGTTTGCTGCATGAGGAATTGGTTGGATGGTTGCATCCAGAGGGTAATGAGTGGTCAAGGGCTCAATGTCCAGATGGAGACTAGTGACAAGTGGTGTCACTCAGGGGTCCGTATTGCGACCAGTACTGTTAATATCTTCAGTGACATAGACAGTGCAATCAAATACACCCTCAGCAAGCTTTGCAGTTGACACCAAGCTGAGTGGTGTGGATGACACACCTGAGGGACAGGATGCCATCCAGCAGGACCTGGAGAAGCTTGATATGTAAAGCCATATGAACCTCATGTGGTTCAACAGGGTCAAGTACAAGATCATGCACCTGAGTCTGGGCAACCCCCGGTATCAATACAGACTGGGGGATGAAGGGATTGAGAGCAGCCCTGCTGAGAAAGAGTTGGGGATACTGGAGGATGAATAGCTGGACATGAGCCAACAGTGCACTTGTAGACCAGAAGGCTGGCCATGTCCTGGAATGCACTAAAGTGTGCCAGGCAGGTCACGGGAGGAGATTCTGCTCCTCTGCTCCACTCTGCTGAGACCCCACCTGGAGTACTGCATCCAGGAAAGACACGGACCTGTTGGAGCTGGTCCAGAGGAGGGTCACAAAAATGATCAGAAGGCTGGAGCACCTCTCTTACGAGGACTGGCCGAGAGAGTTGGGATTATTCAGCCTGGAGAAGGGAAAGCTCTGGGGAGACCTTATTGCAGCCTTTCAGTACTTGAAGGGGGCTTATAAGAAAGATGGGGACAAATTTTTTAGCAGGACCTGTTGCAATAGGACAAAGGGTAATGGTTTTAGTCTAAAAGAGGGTGGATTCAGACTAGGTATAAGGAAGAAATTTTTTACAATGAGGATGGTGAAACACCGGAACAGTTTACCTAGAGAGGTGGTAGGTGCCCCATCTGTGGAAACATTCAAGGTCAGATTGGACAGGGCTCTGAGCAACCTGATCTAGTTGAAGATGTCCCTGCTCATTGCAGGGGGATTGGACTGTGTGACCTTTAAAGGTCCCTTCCAACCCAAACTCTTCTATGATTCTGAGGCTGGTGTTTGATAGGTCTGGAAGGGGACACGGCAGGGTCGGTGCAGAGACGACAGCTGGAAGTTACAGAATCCAAAGGAGGTGAGGTCTATGCACTCTAAAGTGGAATTGAGATTCCTCGTCCTGTGTGCAGGCCAGATGCCTCTGCCATTGTCCTCCTCCCTCTGACACTCTGCTGGCACATCCTGCTTGGGTTCTGTGAAAAGGAGGTATGGTGTGGAGCATGACCCGGGATGATCTTGTGGCCCTGCTTTCCATAGAGGTAGTGTCCTGAGTCAGGGACAAATTTGGGGAGGGAGTGAGACTAATTTTGCGCCATCACATAGGCTGTGCAGAATGGAGCTGCTGTGCTCGGGGGCTTCCTGGGCTGGCAAGCTGCCGCCTCTTGCGCAAAACTGTTCTTCGTTACTCATTTTCAACACGCGAGTGTTCTCTCTGAGAGGCTGTACAGCCTTGTGAAAATGTGATGACCTCAAGGAAGGTGGAGTCATCCAAGCTGAAATTTTGATCTAAGCCTTACTGGGAACTCAGAAGTTAAAATTATCCATAGTCTTTTGTTCTAACTTTCATTTCTCTCCTAGCAAGGAAGTCATTGTGCTGGTAGAAAAAAAAAAAATTAAAAATACATGAAAGGTATTTACAGAACATAGAAAATATATCTAGAAAAATTTATTATTTTTCTTCCTTTCGCGTTCACTTGAAAATAAATTTTATGTGAGAAATCTATCCTTGTAAGTTCTCTGCCTACGTTTATCAGTGCTGTCTTAAGAAATGATCTTCATCATGGATGTATTTTGTAGGCCTGTACAACATTTGCTTAGCTTAGCTTATCTTAGAGTGCATGTTGTCTGTGGCCCAACTCATGAAACTGGTATATCTGAAAGTATGAGGCTAATATTTAGTTTCCAAGTCTGAATTGAAGAAGGGAAAAAAAATTGGTGCCTTTATGCCCTTTGATTCAAGGGGGTATGGAAACTTCTGCAACGGGATGGTACATAACTTAGAGAAAGCACTTGCCTTTCATGAGTGGATTAGATTACTGAACATCTTAATTTACCCAGAAAGCTGCAATTGTTTATGTGAACATACACATGCCCCTAGGGTATCTGGGGCCCCATCACACTGCCTGATGGCTTTCACTTTGATCATGGCGAAATTGTTGGAGCAGTGGCAGTCGTGTCATTTGTTCGTCTGCTCTCAGAAGCCTTACGATGAGTCCCTTGTGTAACAGGTAGCACTGGCTCACAATTAAGAGCTTTTATTTTAAATCATCGTTGATAAATGGTTGAATTGGTTATTTAACTTACGTTACTGAACCCTACAGTACTTTTGTATGTAGAAATGCTAGGGGTCTTTAGATGAAAGCTGAGTTTTTAATAGCACAGAGGTAGTTCTCCCACTTGAAAAAGGAGGAGTAGTGGCCTGCTGCAGATTCAGTCCTGCCCTGAGCAACCAGCAAAAGCTCTTGCTGCTGTAACCTGCTGCTGCAGTAGTCCTCATGTGCACTGGTAAGGCATGAGGGCCTTGTTGTTGGCCATAAGAAGCTAAATATAAAATATTTTTAGGCTAGCTCATTTGGAAAATATACTTATGTCCTGATTTTTTTAGGAGAGGAAGCTGCTGCAAAGCTTGGATATGTGAATGCAGGATTCTCACTCGCTTTTTCTTTTTTTCTCCCTCCACAGGTATGGCCTCACAAGTCTTGGTCTATCCACCATATGTTTATCAAACCCAGTCAAGTGCCTTTTGTAGTGTGAAGAAACTCAAACTAGAACCAAGCAGTTGCGTGTACCACGAAAGAGCCTACCCGCAAATCTATGTGAATGGTAAAAACTTTGGCATTTCTCCCCACAGGGTTAGTACGTACTTTCAGACTAAGAATCCATTTGACAGACCTCGAGGACAGAACTTTTTGTTGCAGTCAAATGCTGTTGCTTTAAAAAATATTGCAGGTGCTACAAAAGCGTTGGCAGCGCGGGCGCAGCAAGCTCAGTTAGAGGCACCTCGGACTGGGACGCAAGGAAGCCGATCGGATATCCTGGAAGGACCCCAGCGATGTGGATTGAAGCGTAAGAGCGAAGAGCTGGATAATCAAAACAGCACGATGCAGATTGTTGATGAACTGTCCATCCTGCCTGCAATGTTGCAAACCAACGTAGGAAACCCGGTGACGGTTGTGACAACGGCTGCAACTTCTAAACAGAGTGGTACAAGTGGAGATGGAGATTACCAGTTGGTACAGCATGAGGTATTGTGCTCTGTGAAAAACACTTACGAGGTTCTTGATTTCCTTGGGCGAGGGACCTTTGGACAAGTAGTGAAGTGCTGGAAAAGGGGGACAAATGAAATTGTGGCAATCAAAATCTTGAAGAATCATCCTTCATATGCACGCCAAGGACAAATAGAAGTGAGCATATTAGCAAGACTAAGTACTGAAAATGCTGATGAATTTAACTTTGTGAGAGCCTACGAATGCTTTCAGCATCGCAACCACACTTGTCTGGTTTTTGAGATGTTGGAACAGAATTTATATGACTTCCTGAAGCAAAACAAGTTCAGCCCTCTGCAACTGAAAGTAATACGGCCTATTCTGCAACAGGTGGCCACTGCACTGAAAAAACTAAAAAGTCTGGGTTTAATCCATGCTGACCTCAAACCAGAGAACATTATGTTGGTGGATCCTGTTCGGCAGCCTTACCGGGTTAAAGTAATAGATTTTGGGTCTGCCAGCCATGTATCAAAAACTATTTGTTCAACCTATTTACAGTCTCGGTATTACAGGTAGGTGTCTTTTACTTTGTTTTTAGCTTTTAATGGAACAAGGTTTTAGCACTTACTAAAGTTAATGGTTTAAATAATTACTCTTCCAGAAAACTAATAAGAATAATTTGGAAAACATAAGGACCATCTAAGAATGAAGGTCATACTAAGATTAAGTGGTTGGTTACTATTTTAAATGTGAATACTTGCTTTGAATGTTTTTATACTGTTATTTTTTTTTAGAAGTATATTTTGTGTTGCACTCTGAAGTCATCATTTACTGTTATTTTGAGGCCTCTGATGAGACTTTTTAAAAAGAAAATAGAAAAAAATTAGCTTCCTCTTGCTTGATTAGTGTGCCTTTCCTGCCTTCCTAACGTGATGGGGTTTTTTTCTGTAAGCAGCTGGACAGTGTACTAGAAGTGCCATATTTTTATATCCTGTTACCAAAGATTATGTAAACGTCTCTGTTTTTCTCCAGCACTTGTAAATATTTTGCCTAGTTCTTATAAACTTCTGACTGAGTGCCTTCAGCAGTTGTGGACTTCAGTGAACTTCTGAAGTTAGTGAGTGGTAGGATACTAAAATGCTTAAGGTGATACCAGGCAGGCATTTAAAGTGATTTTTGGTATGCGATTGCGTTCTACACTGGCCTCAAAATGGAGGTATATTGTTTATTTTGTTTTTTAATCCTTTCTTCATATAGTTATCCAACCTGTGTGACATGTAAAAACAATTAGCATTTAGCATCTGAGGTCCCTTTTTTTCATTATAAGCTGAACTTGTCTTGATTGAAGACCTTTTTCACTTCTGCTTTGCATCATTGGCAATAGTGTGTCCTGGGTATTGCCTGTCTCTGCAAATTCAGTAAAAAGCTAGTAAACTAGGACAATGAGTAATTTGAAGAAAACTTTTAAATATTTTACAGCTATTCGTGGTGGAAATGAAAACTTGTGCAGTGCAGTTCTAGGCTTGTTGAAATTAGTGATTGGAGTTCATGCCAGAAAAATCTAACTATTATTTGACTGTGGCTTGTAAACAAGAACGTTTCATGTACAGTGCTCATTTAAAGTATTCTAATTCACCTGCATTTCCTCATTACTTAATTACAAACTGCAGCTAAAGGTTTAAAAACTACAGAAAGTTCGTCAACAGAAAATTAAATTCGGAAACTATATGAATTGATGCAAATGCACATTATACAAAAATGTGCGGAAGAGGAAATAAGAAATTAGTTAACTTGAGAGTTCATTTTGGCGTTATAGCTGTGCACCACTCAAGATACAGTATTTTCAGGCCCATCGGGATGAAAGTGTGCAAGTCTTGAAAAGGCAGCATGAATTTTCTGACCTTCTAGACAAATGCAAATGTTTTAACATCAGCTGTTCTGTACAAATTTGATATCTTTGATGCTCAAGATGCGTAGTCTGAGAATGCTTGCTTATGTATTTTGGCTTTTTATTTATTGAAGCCATTACGGATTATTTTGAGCTATTGCCATTTCTACCTCTCCAAGAACTGACGAAAGGAGAGGCTGTAGACAGCCAGGCTGGGTGGTCCTATTGTAGTACTTCATTCTCAGCTAACTAGTTTCAAATTGTTTTCTCTATTTCAGATGATTCATTAGACACAGTGCTGTTGTGCTTATTCAGTGGCCTACATAGAAATTTTAGCTGTAGTTCTGTTTTGCATGGCCTGATGTTGCTTTGCATCTATACTTTATTTAGAATTTTGACAAGCTTACTAGGTTGAACAGGTCTGTATGCTGGCAAGATCAACTCCTTCGTGCTTTGAGTGCGTTTTGGGTACTTATATGGCATTACATGCACTGAAGTGTGAGTAAGTGGGGTTTCTTGTGGATGTACATTCAAGAATATTCTCCCCTTCCATCCCAAGCATAAGACTTGTGAGTGTATATGCTTGTCTTGGCTCAGTGATATTGAATGATACTCATATAGACCCATATAACGTGCACCTAAAATTCTCTAGTTACTAAGCTGCATTTAAGTGCTTTGTAAATACTCAGGCTGCTCAGTAGAAGATCATAATCTTTTATCTTGTATGCTTTTATAATCCTTCTATAAAGTACTATTTAAGTCAGTATTTTTTGAAAGTAAAAAGGACTTGCAAAAAGAAAAAATGCTAGGGTCTATCTACTTGAATAGTTTTGGTGTTACATTTTAGTTAAATACTGGTTGAGATAATTTTGAAACTGACTGAATTTTGAAAAAAAAAAAACAAAACCCAACCACCAAAGGACAAAATTATTTTCAGCAGAAAGTTTATTTCTGAAAAGATTTACTTCTGAAAAGGTTTTTAGCATGCTGGATTTCATCATGGATGCATGAGTTTCTACTAGTTGAGTGATTCAAATTAACTTTGTGTAGCTTGACACGCAGTTTCTCAAATGTTCTTTTTATTGCTTTGGAAGCACCTGACTAGTGTAAATAATAGCAGAAAATAGGGATTTGATCCAAAAGGTCTCAAAATAGATGATGCCAGCGAAATTTGAAGAGAAAACCCTTAAAAGAGGAATGAGAAATAATATCTTCTCTGAAGGTCTATTGAGATGGAATTTATTTTGCAAGAGATTGTGCTTCTTGTCAATCAAATAAGGAGCTACTTCATAAAATGTAACTGTACTTAAGTGTTTTTTTTGTATTAGGAAAGGGTGGGAGTGATAGTGCAGGTTTGACTTGTTTGACTATGACATGTTGAAACACACCCTTTAAGAAAATTGAACAGCAGTTGGGACATTGAAATCTCTCTTTTTTTCTTTTTTTTTTTTTTTTGTTGGTCCCCTTAAGCTCAGTGTTGCTTTGTGTTTGTTAGGTTATTTAAGAATCTATTTAAACAAATGTTTTCTTGCTATTTAAAGCTTCAGACTAAATTAATCCAATTAGAGTCATACTGGAAATGTTTTGTGTGGTTTTTTTTTTTAAATGCTGTAGCACCTCTTTTATTGATTTGATCCCATCTGTATTCTTGCGTACAATCTTCGAAAATTGTTTCTGTGCTAAGCTGTATGTGTATTATGACGAACTTTACCTGTAATTCTTACCAGCAGGGAATGGTCAGAGATGACAGTGCATGAGACATGGCTTCACCAAGTGACAGGCACAATGCTCTGCTTTTACCTAGGAAATACCCATATAGATGTCAGTTGATGTGAAACTGGCCTTGCCTTTCTGATGTGCAAAAGTGCTCAGCCAAGGATTTAAAGAAGGTTATTAAGAGGAAGCATTTTGGTTTTTAAATTACTATTTTAGGGTCTGAGGTTTTGAAAAAGTATGGAACAAAATGCCTTTAAATGATGGCATATGTTGAGAGGAAGCAGGGCTGCATCCCCGCAGCATTGGGATGCCTCTTCTTAACCCTGCGGTGCTGGTGCCGTCCTGCTCTGGGGGTGATGCTCACCCCATTGCTGTCCCTCGTTCTGCTCACCCCACGTCTGCCAGAGTGAGGGGGGAGGTGGCCTGGGGAGAATGGAGGAGCAGTTATTTCTGGCAGCACTTGCAACTTAAGCCATGGTCATTTTCAAGAAAAGGATTTGCCCTTTCTCTGTGGAAAACGTCTGCCCACCAGTGTCTGTAGAGGTGTACTTTGAATGCTCAAGAGAAACCCATAAAGAAGATTTGCAAAAGTGAATAAAGAGAGGGGGTTTTGTTGTTTGTGTGTGGTTTATTTTTCTTCTTTTAGATCTTTTCACTACCTTTCTTTTCCTGTTCATGGGAATGTCATCAGCTAATTATCGCGAGAATGGGGAATGCCACAAAGTCTGATGTTATGGTGCTTACTTTGAATAGTAGTATCCGTATCTTACATCTGTACGAGGAAGTGAGTAATGAATTGGAAAAATAAGTCGTAAGAGGATTAGGACTTAAGGCGGGGAACATAATACAGCCAGGTGAATGGATAATGAGCTGACTTACCTTACTTGCCTTAGTCTACAGCAGAAAAAGAGGTGACATAATGATGACTATTGGCAACGTTACATTTTTCTACTGTCAAAAAATAAAATTAATTTAAATTCAAAAGTGTGTAGACAAGCAGAAAAATGGAGACAAACTGGATGGTGTGATAGTGATTTTATGTTTTCTCTTTCTGGTTCGGCTTTGTCAAACAGAGAAAGTAAGAAAATGGCTAAAACAAGTATAAAAGTACTTTTTGACAGTTTGTTACCTTTTGGAAACTCCTAGTTACTATGTATTGCTGGAAATTAGAGTATGGATATGAATAAATACTAACCACAGTGCACTGTCTTAAGTCATAGGTTATTATTTTTTGTTTGTTTTAAAGATGAAATGTTATTCTGAATACACGTTCCCTAAAATACAGTGTCTGTGCTTACATGCTGGTTTTATGCTGGTCTGGATTTTAATAGCTGTGGGCTAGAGAGAGGTGGTATTTGAAGCCTTTTCTTTGCTGCTGGCCTCACGCGTTAAGCCTGTTGACCTTTTATGAGTGATCTAAGTAGGTAAATAACTATGCAGTGTATACATTTTGAAAAGGAAAAAAACCCTTACATCCAGCATAGGTGATGAAGCTTTTGTCATATATGGAAATGGTATGATAAGTATGTCACTGTCCTTTTGGTCAGCTGTGCCCCAAATCACGAAAAGGCAAGTGTTGCATCCAAATTCGAGAGCTTCTTTTCTCCTTGTCACATGGCGTAGTCTGTGGAGGAGGGGAATCAACACATTTCTTTTATTTCTAAATCTGGTGTCTTGCACTCATCTGGTGAGGCAGAAAGTTTTCCCAGGGAATAGTGTTTCCCTCAAAGATGTTTCCCTTTGCTTTGCCTCTTTCCTAAGGTTAAATGTATTTAGGGAAGCACATGTGAGAAGAAGTGCTTCTAAATGGCAAGCTCCAAGGAACTGTAACCTCCAAGAAGAGTTGAGTGATCTGAGATGATCAAGGCTTCAGGGAGCCGAGTTACGTTCCTTTCTGTTGCTGTGAGAAGCAGTGGCCCTCTCAGCTCTTTGAGTTCAGAGATAGCTCTTCAGGTCTGGTTTTGCAGCAGGCCTCTTCTTTCTTCTGGTGCTTCCTCCAGGAGTTTTTTTCCAGAGGAACTTGTGTTGAAACCTGTGTATAATTTCCCCTCTTTGAATTAGCTGTGCGCAACAGCAGTGGTTAAGGAGTTCTGTTTTACTCCTTAGCTGATACCCACATGACAGTGGTGCTTGTTGTACCGTTCAGCCATTGTTCAGAGCAGTTAAATTGTTATTAAGAGGACACACAGTTCCATCTAATGGTAACATCTGCGGCAGGGTTTGGTAGTGATGAAGCCTCTTCCTTCTCTGATGCTTTTCTTCTCCCCCTTGTTGCTTGTCTGTAACACCATCTGAACTCATAAAACGCATCACCGTGTTGGCATTGCACGTCGAGCGCAGATCACTAAGGGAGAGCTATAGCAGTGTTTGTGTGTGCAGAGCTTCATGGTTTCTAGGGCTTGCTGTTGGTTGGGAGGAGTTACTGCTTAATTGTTCTTCAAGGGGAATCACCTTCATGTTGATTTAATTTGGGATTGTCTTCCTAAAAGACAGGAATTTGAAAATAAGACTTCAGTAAACCCCAAAAAAGTCATCATTTGTAAAATCCTTCTAGTATCATGGATTTAACAGTAGCTATTTCAGGTGTAGGAGTGAGTGTGTGTTACTTCATTGCGTGCTTCTTATGCTCATCCTCCAAAGGGAATTGAACAGTTGCTGCTCCAGTTGCCCGTGTGGCTGCCACAACAGTTACATATCCTATCTTTCACCTCCCGTCTCCAAATAAAACATCTGCTCTGTCATACTGTGTCAGATTATACTGCTGTTAGAGTACAGCTGGAAATTTTACTGGAAGTCTGTTTTGAGAACGAGCAATTAGGTTCCTGATGGAAGGACGCTCCTCTTGGCATCCAGCGGTCCGTAGGTGAACTGTTGTGTAGCACAGCCAAATTCATGGGGAAGGTGAAATGAATGGGAATATATTATATGCGATATAATTGATCTCCGTATAAAACAGGGCACCAGCTGAACGGTGGGCTGATGGGCAACTTGAGTGATGCTGGCAGAATGGAAGGTGTCTGGTTATTAAGGGACGCTCGTGGCTTGGGAATGTTTTTCTGCTCTGCTGGTGACAGCAGTAAAATACGATCCCAGTTATTCAGCAGTGAGCCCATAAGGAAAAGCAAACGGTGTGAGTAGATGCACTTAGTGGAGTCAACTCATTCCTGAATCGGACAGTGATATCCTCCCTCCAGCCT
Organism: Limnodromus scolopaceus; assembly: GCA_028565335.1. Taxonomy (NCBI): domain Eukaryota; kingdom Metazoa; phylum Chordata; class Aves; order Charadriiformes; family Scolopacidae; genus Limnodromus; species Limnodromus scolopaceus. The sequence goes on along the minus strand of JAOXNO010000041.1, from coordinate 59,513,711 downwards.
TCCAAGTAAGGATAGCTGCTAATCAACAGACTTGTTCCAGACAAAATGCCAAATGTCACCAGTGTTGCAGCAGAGCTCAGAGAGATGGAAAAATCGCTGTTGGATGTATTCCTGTTGGACGAAAGCAAACTTTTCCCCCTCTTCTCCTCTTACCCTCCTCTCCCATGAAGGATCAGAGAGGATGGAGGAAGAGTGATAATCATTGTGTCCTGTGATCCTGAGAGTGTTTTCACTTGCCCAGTTAGTTCTGCTGCAGCTTTCAGGAGTGATTTGATCCAGTGCAATCTCCTCTGCTTTAAAGAGCTTTGGAAAAATAATAAAGTAGTTAAGTTCTGTGGCTTAATTATGGCCTATGGGCTGGGCTGGAGTGAGGGCTATGTGGGTACTCTGAGGCTGTTGTAATAAAAAGCTGTCCTAGTACAACTTTTTCAGCTTTATACTTAGTTTCAGAATAAACCACCAACAGCTTATGTTGGTTTATGTCCCCCTCAAATTTATGAAATTTATTTGATCTGTTGTTCTCCCACTTTCTTGTGCACGTTCCTTCAAAATTACAAAAAAATTTTCATGGCCATAAATTCTTGGAGAGGCTTGTTTTCTCACTGGCCTTTGTAACTTGATTAGAGGTAGTGCTTGTCACTCTAGGCACTCTGGAGAACATAGGCTGACAGTACCTCCCTGGAGTGTTTTTGTGAAATTGAGTGTTTTCTTTTTGTAGGTTAGGATTGTTGGTGTGATGGGTGATTATGACTCAGTGACTATCACATCCATTGCATCCGAGTAACTTGTTGATTATCTTTTCCTAACATCAGGTCAACGTACAACTTACATATGTCTTAAATATCAGTTAAAAGCTTGTATAAAAATAAATGCCTGTTTGAATACATATTTTCTTTATAGAGATGACCAAGGGAAGAAGTTATGCAAAACTGACATCTCAGGAGGTGACTGCTTTTTCAAGTCTGACCGTTGCTGTCACATACTTGAAGTTTCTAAATAAGCTTTATCTAGAGTGGGATGTCTTGGGTTTTCTCCTTTCACAATGCCTGAAATTCTTGCTCAAAGTGGTTTTTATTTTTAAATTTTGGATTTTAGATGTTTAAATGAGAAGCAAAGCTCTGTTAATAAATCGAGTTTTCTGTCAGTTAGGGAAGCACAGTACGAGAACAAGCTAAAAATGCCTCTGTAAACAACTTGCACTTCAACATGCTAGCAGATGTTATTCTATCACTTTGAACTGTGCATCACTGAAGTGTATTGGGATATCTTAAAATAGTCAGGGGTGGTGGCCAGAGACTCTAGACTACTATAGATGGTGAGGCTGTTTCGCTGTCGCAATGAAATAAGCCAGAAGTACATGCTGCTAAGGTCATTTGCTTGCTCAAGGTCAGCGTGTTCAAAGTCAGCTGCTATACTTGTGAGCATGGTTACTGTCAGTAGTATATATAAGAAAAGAGTCCTGATAATGTAAAGAATTGCTATTACAAGTGAATTGGGACACTTAACCATTTCCCCCCCCCCTTTAAAGTTGCAGGGCTGTGGTTGCTGGTTAATGTTCTTATCTGAGTAAACAGAACTTAATGTCGAGATAAGCTGTCGTGGGTTGTGCCTGTGGACAAATTGCTTTGTTGATTTGGCAAGATTTTGTTTGCAGTTTTTTCCATAGTGTTCATTGTTTAATTGACTTCCTATTTTAAAATTCTATTTCACGATTACTAGGACCTAACAAAAAACATAAGTACCATCCAGAAGCGGCAATCTTAGCTCATCATAACTTCATGTTTCTATAGCTATTTGATAACCACCGTAGTTTCAAGTCTTATTATTTTCTAGTGAACACAATGTGGTCTCTACTACCTTGTCATTCTTCATTCATAGAAGCAGAAAATAAGAGTAGATATTTTGGTAATGGTGTGTTTTTTTGGTTTTGTTGGTCTGTTTTTGCATGCTGTGGAAAAGAATGGCAGGGTTACTGTGAATTCGTAACTTTTTCCTTTTTTTTTTCCCTTTTCTTTCTTTTTTTTTTTTTAATCCTCTCTGAAGACCCAGAAGATTATTATGGGGATGGGAGTGAATGAAATGGCAGCTAGCCTTCCAGTTGGTTGTTTTTCTGAGCTAGAGATTTTCCAAGTAACATAAGACAAGATAACACATGAAGCATTCAAAGGTACCATGTACATGCTGGAGATTCTAGTGTCGTCAGCCTGATTTCAAATAATTAGCGATGGTAGGAGCAACAACTTAAATCAGAGTTGAGATGATGGCTCTCTTGGTCTTTAGATTGGTTCAGTTTGAACAGAACGGAAGTTCTTTCAAAATCTTGAAGGCAAAAGAGCTCTTGGTTCTTGCTGTATTTCACTTTTTTGAGATTGCACTACAGACTTAAGTTTCTCATGGCCAAAGTTTGGGAAGCAGCTTTTATTTTTCGTGCATTAAAATAGATCTACTGAAATGTGATCCTTTTTTTTTTCACTACAGTGATATTTATGTCACAAAGATTTGTTCATCGTACATCTGTGCAAATGTGAGCGTGGATATTTCAGGTGTCTTAATTGCAGAAAATATCAGTGGTAGCTACAGTGCTGTATTTGTAAATATTGTGTCTCACTGCTCCCACTGTGCCTGTTTTGAAAAAAAGGCTGTGCATTTCTGTTGTAAGAGCAGGTAATACTAGATCTAAATCAACATGACTGAAAGTGAAGCCTGCACATCAGCTCCTGTCCCTTCCATCTGGCATCCTTGTCTTCGAAGGAGAGCTATTTTGTGGGTGAAGGCTACCTTCTGCATCAGCTTACGGCACCCAACACGAGTGAAGTGGGTATAGCAGATGCACTGGGGAAGACGTCTTCTGTGCGGTTGAGTACACAAAGATCAACCAAGCTGCTACTCTGCTGACCCAACCTGTGAAAGGGAGAGGTTCTGCCACAGCTTGGGGGCTCATCCCATCAGCTGCAGAAGGTGAACTGCCGATCCGAAAATCAAGCAGGTTGAACAAGTGCAAATAGAGAGTGTGGGCACATTTAGAACTTGTGCATGTTCAGACCAAAACCAGCAATGAAATACTGTCGAAATTAAAAACTAAAACAGTGACAACAAAAAACTCTTTTGTGAATTCTGGCATTAATTGGAAATTGGTAGAGGTGTCTGACATAAAAATAAGTATTTGGGATGTAATTAAGTAAAATTAAAATTCATATAAAAATAAGTTGCCTGAAATGTCCACATTGCCAAATTTTATACTGTATGCTTGGAGGTCCTTGATTCTACAGTGTTAGCTAATATTTTTGAGGAACTTCTGTTTGAACTGTTAATAAAATACCTTCCAACAAGTGAAATTGGATTAGGGACCTGAGGGAAGCAAGCCAAAAGTATTTCACAGATAAGCTCTTCAAGCAGTTGCATTTTCAAACTGTGATGTTACCTTAAGAACATATGAAGTGTCATTGCACTTAAAAATCTTAGTTTGTTGGTAATTGGACAGCAACAGTTGATTAAAGGGCAGGCATAATGTAATATAAACCAGTAGCACTTGTGTGTGGGAAGGTGAGGCTTTATGCAAACAAGTTGTGCTGGTGAGGCAAAAAGTAAAATTGTTTTTATCCTTATGAAGCATTTAATAAAACTCTGAATCTCCCTGCAGGTGTAGGTCCAAAGTAAGTGGGAGGGGGGCAATGCTGTGGCCTCTGTCCCACGTGCTTGTTGTTGGAAGTGGGCAGAAGCACCAGTTAGTGGTATTAAGCCTCCACAGAAGATGGATGAGGAGAACCATTGTCTTCTGTCTGTGCGGTGTTGTCCACCTTGTTGTGTGGCATGGTAGGACTGCACGAGGACTTCAGGAAGACCAAAATCTGTCTGTTAGCCTGCTAAGTAATGGGAAAACCAGCTGCATCCATGCTTCTTAGGGAAGGCGCACTTAATCAGTAGTAAATTCTGAATACATTGGGGTTCATTTAATTTCCTTGTGCTTCCAAAAGTCTAGGCTTTATGCTAGTAAACAAAGTCAGCATTATGACCAGAATGTGTTTCTCAGTGCATAATACGTACTTCAAGGATAAATCATTAAAAATAGCTTATTCAGTAATGCATGGAATCTGGAATCCTATATAAAATGTAAATTATTATGTATTCTGCAAAATGCACTGCATTATCTGGGTTGCAGCAGGGTGGGAGCCTGGCTATGAAGCCCTGACTCTTTGAGGGCAGGGGGAGAAAGATAGTCACAGGGCATCTTCAGAGCAGCCAAGTCAAACCTGTTCTCGTTTCTCTTCAACTGGTGTTGAATGCTCCATGGGATTCAGGATTTCTCACTTCATGCTGTGTGCTGTGCTGGACCTGCCGTATTTAAAACTACCTGAAACAGTGAAACAGAGCAGTTTGCCAGTTGTGCTGTTTGCGTGCAACTGAGATGTAGCCAGTGAAGTTTGCTTCCACAAGAATCATGGAATCAATAGGATGGTTTGGGTTGGAAGGGACCTTAGAGATCATCTAGTTCCAATCCCCCTGCCATGGGTAGGGACACCTCCCACTAGAGCAGATTGCTCAAAGCCCCATCCAGCCTGGCCTTGAACACTTCCAGGGATGGGGCATCCATGACTTCCCTGGGCAACCTGTT
>JAOXNO010000041.1:59492447-59508999 GCA_028565335.1 Limnodromus scolopaceus | reverse complement strand
CAGGTTCTTTAAGAGGTCTCGAACCTGATCTTCTTGTACTGTGGGCAGTTCTTCATTTGCAGAGCCCCTGTTTTTGCTTTCCATGACTTGGGCAGTGTGGTTTGAGCCCTTGCCGGTGAAGACTGAGGCAAAGAAGTTGTTCAGTAGCTTAGCCTTATCCGAATCCTGGATAAGGAATCTTTCCTGGAAAGAAGCTTTCTCGGTGCTAAAAATCAAACGTTTGTGGAATTTTGTTCTGTGCACTAAGGACTATTGTAAATATTGCCATTTACCCCTTTGTAAATATCTAGGATGTTTCTGTTGTCCCAGGACAGCAATCTCTCGGCAAAATATCCAAAATATCATCTTTTTACATGTGTCCCTTAATTCAGAGTCGTGCAGTAGTTGAGTTTTTATCAGCGTTTTAAATGCCTTATTGGATATTTTGAAGAATGATAGGTTCTCACCCTTCTAGTCAATCATTCAGTTCTAAGTGTTCACTAGATAGTTCATGATGAAATTTTTCATGAGACTATGCTTTATTGTTTCAAGTGTAGTACATATAGGTAATTTTCAAAAAAGAGCTGTTCCTTTAGCAACAATATTGGTATTCAGTGTGTGTGTGTGTGTACAAAACCATATAAAACGCAACTGAACTTTGTTTTTTTGGTGTTGCAAGTTCAAAATTTATGTGAATTTAATCTTTTAATTATCCAAAATTGATTCTAGGAATTGAACAATTTTTTCATTATTTTTACTGCTTTCAATAAAAACTTGTTCCCCGATAACTTCTGGATGTGTGCACTTCGTAACTTTTTTGAAAAACTGCATGCGCTATGTTGCTTATGTACAAGTTTTTATATAAAAAGGTTACACTATATGAAGATTTTAAACTGCATATTATTGTAGCTTTATCAAACAAGTGGTTTGAGTTGTTAGGGCATGCAGTAGGTCACAAATTGGTAGTAGCACGTAATGATACCTGCCAAAAAGGTCTGATGTCAACAGTGTTGTTCACATTAATAGCAGCTGTTGTGCTGAGTGCCTTTTTTTTGAACCACAGTAATGTTTAAATTTTTGAGCTGTTAATTTTCTCGCTCTTGATAATGAATCTTTCATTTCTTGCCATCCACTACTGTTTTAGCTCAAAATCTAGTGAGTATTTCTTTATATAAAAGTAGGCTGTTTGGCTATGCATGTTTTGTTAAGACTGTTTTTAACACCTTGACGTTTTCATCAGTGTTTCCACACACTGCCCCAACCGTAAGAACGGTTTCTGAGGTGCATTTAAAACATCTCTTCTGCATCTTCTATGTGGCCAAGTTTCTGAGTTCAGTAAAGTGGTTGTAGTTCATGGGGTTCATAAGACTTTGTCTTACGGTAAATCCAGAGGCTATACCAAAGGTTTTGGGCTTCTCAAGAGAACTGCCTGGTGAATGAGTTCTGTGTTGGCTGCTACCAGTGGGTGACAGCAGGGCTGGAGAGGCCTCCAGCTGCTGCTCTGTTTCTGGCAGTAGCACAAGGGATTGCAGGACGGTGTCCGTGCACTGATGTAGTTGCTATTCCCGTCATGAGACAGTCCCACGGGGCACGGTGTTGTGTGGAGATGCAGCCAGTTTTGGACACTTCACCTCTCCGGAAGAGTAGCTAGAAGTGGAGCAAAGGGCCTCAGTGTTTTTGGCAAGAAGAACCCTAGAAAGTAGAACAAGAGGATGTAATTTGTAGATTACACAGTACAGCTTCTGACTATGCTTTGGTTTTCATCTAACCTTGAATTTTTTCAATGACTTCCACTAAGAAAGTATTCTAAAATCAAAAGCTTTCCTGTACGTGCGAAGCAGCTGGGAAAGCTCTGTAGTTAAAGTTGGTATCCGTCTGATTATTGTGTAATTTCTGTAGAGAGAGGCTCTAACGAAGGTCAAGTGCTTAACTGGCACTGAAGTTTATTTTGTGCTGTTTCTTTACTGGTCTCTCTGCTTTACCAGGGGATATGCTGCATGAGTCTCTTCTCACATTGAGTTCACAGAGACCTGTTTTTTCATGACCAATGGCACTGATGTCCCCAGTGTTGTCCCATGTCCCTAGTGTTGTCTTGCTCTGTTTAATTTTCCTATTTAACATAGTGTTTGATACAGGCAGCAGTTGTTGAACTGTTAAAAACCTACCCAAAAAGTGCAGAAACTGACAGATGTTTAATAAGGGAAAAAACCGCAACACTCTAGGGTATTGCATAGAAGGATAATCGGGAATTAGCGGGTGTCGTTAGTGCCCAAGTACTCCACCCTGCCCTCTGAATTACTGTCCCACAGGGGAGGTGGGTGATGGAGTGGTGCCACACGCCGTTTGGGATACTGGGTTTGGAGCCATGCAGTTGCCTTCCTAAAAGAATAACTTCAGGATTGCCTAAACCTAATTAGCACTAATTTAATTTCGCTTCACCTCTGGTTGTTCTGAGGTTACGTTGTCTACAATTATTAAGCATTTACATAAGAGAAACATCTTTTTCTTTGTATTTCTATTTGTAGCATCATTATTAGCCTGTGTACAAATGATATCAAACGACTTTTCTCCCCCCTGTTCTAAGGTAGAGGTATCTGGTGTAAAAGTAAAAGCAAAGCCCCAAAACTTAGTCTGATAATTAATACAGATTTACTAGATTGGGTGGAGGTTATGCCTTCGTGCGGTTTCCTGTTTTGTAGCTATTTTTTGACACTTGAGCGTTTTCATTCTGTGTGCAAGGAGGATCCAGCTTATGTGAGACCACTGGCTGACTCTTGCAGGCTTCTATCAAATAATGCTGGTGTAACACTGATCATTTAGTTAACCAGTGTATATAGGTCATATTCCCCCCAAATAAATAACCTGTAGCAACTTTAACCATTTCACAGAAGACAGTGTTATATGAATTAGGAATACCAAATGCAGAACAGTGACCTCAGCCCTTCCTCTCCCTTACGGATAATGAAACTTGTACTGAAAGTTAAGTACTTTGTAATTAGTGCTGTTCCCCCTTCTGTCCCAGGTGACCTGCAATTTCGTAGGACTTGGCTTGGATTTCCCCGTGTTTCTGTCGGGGAGGTGTGTTGAATCACGGCTGGGGTGAGTGCCGTGAAGGAGCAGTGTTCCTGCAGCTGGGGAGGCTGGGGGTGAGCTCTGCTGCTGGTGGGCTCAAACCTGCACCCAGAACAGCTGGCCGGGATGGCTCCCAAAGAGCCAAGTCCCTCTGCTTGGCACAGAAGTCAGTGGGAACCAGCATGGTGCTGGAGCAGAAGGAGGAACCAGAAACCCTCCTGCCCACGGCGAAGCAAGTGGTTGCTGTGGGGCTGGATCTGCTGGTGGCTTCCAGTGCCGTTCTGCAGCAGTGGGGCTAGTGCACCCTGTTTGAGGAACCAGGGGCTACCTAGCAAAATGTGTACCTTTCTCCTGGTTTGAGCGACACAGGATTAATTTCTTTTTCAGTAATTTTACTTTTCAATAAGATCTCTTCTAACGCTTGGGAAGAGCGCATCTTTAGAAGACTCTAGTGTCTGAATTTGTGAAAATATCTACTCTATAGCTGGCTATGCTATGTGGGTTTCAAGGTGTTGGTGGTTTTGAGCTAGCTGGGTGCTGGGATGAGGAGCAGCGAGACCCGGGCACTTGACCCAAGCTGGCCAACAGCATTATTTCACACCATGAACATCACATTCAATATAAATTGGGAAGTTTTTTGAGGAGTTTCTCTCTTCCATGATGGCTACCATCCTGAGAACTCCTCGCCCCGGTGCTGGACCCCTGAGCCCTTCCCTTCCTCCTGAAGCCTCAGTGCTCACAGTGTCCCACATCTGCTGTCCCCTGCTGGGAGTGCACAGCTTCCTGCTGATAGAGTAGGCTGAGTGTAATCCTTGTATATTTTATATTGGTATTGGAATCAGTACTGGTTCTTTAGTATTATTAATGTTAATTATTTACTCGTGTCCTATTAAATCTATTTCTATTTCAACCCTTGTGTTTCCTTGTTTTTTTCCAATTTCCCTTCCCAGGTGGGGAGTGGTCATTGGGTGACAGAATAGTTGTCTAAATGACAATGGGTTCTTCAAACCATAACAACCTTTTAGAAAGCTAGTCTGTGAATTTTAGTTGCTTAAATAATGTGAAAGGCTGCTACATATGGTGGTGTGGTTGTGTTTTATTTATACACCCCCCTGCCATGTATTGCACACATGCCCTCAGTCTTTGTTGTTCGTGAATTGCATCACTTGTGCGTTTTAAGTGTGCATAAAATCAGATGCAACAGCTCGTTTCCCCTTGCTACTCTGATTTGATTTCAGCTTTGCTTCAGAAGTTTATAAAGATATGTTCAAACATTTTTCCCTTATCTTAGTTGTTTTCCTGGGGCTGTGCCTTAAGAAAGAACTCTATGGGACAAACAACATTTTGTCAAGCAACTGACTTATGGGGTTTGAGGTGAAAGCAAAAATGAAAGGCAGCACACAGGCTAGTACAAGTATCCTCTAGTTCAACGGAAGCGTAGTGGCAGTCATTGGAGTGGATTCATTCTTAAATTCTTAAGTTATAGAGATGTAGCTTAATTTTTCTTCTGCATGAGACTGTGTCAATGTAGTTCCTCTTTAAGATTCTTTGAATATTTTGTTTGACTTTTTCATTAATCTTTAGAGAATGGGTACAGATAAATCTCTGAAGCTTCTCTCTGTGTGTTGCATCTGTAACTTTCCAGCAGTAAGCTGTGAGGACAAGCGAAAGCACCCATTTTGAAGATGGACTGTGGCCAGCTTGTTGGTGGGGACATTTGGTTGCCTGCAGTTGCGGTTCTGAAATGAGTAGTGCAAGAAACTCCTGTGATAATAAATAAGGTGGTTGCTGGGTGGATCTAATCTAGTTGTTGATAAGTTTGTTCACATTTGTGTGGCATGACAGCAGATTCTCTTCTTCAGCAGAATCTGGCACAAAGAGCTGTGGAGAAATGTGTGAAAAGCTTCCTGACTTCTAAAATGGAAATCATTTCCTGATGTTTACTAAAGGCCTGTGTTCTTAGTTCTCTCTCCAGTGTGTTGCTCAATTCTCACTTCTCGTGACTGGCACTGCTGCTGCAAGAAGAACAGAAAAATATGCAGACAGAGCAGGGAACTTTATTAAAAAAAATAAATAAAATCAAACAAACAAAAAGACAAAACACCCATAACCCACCCCCTCAAACAAAAATCCAAACACAAAAACCTCCACCTAACAACCAAAACAAAAAGCCCAAGACCCCCAAAAGCAAAAGACAACCCCTCCCAAAAATGTATTGGGGAATGGGAAAAAGAGTGCATGTTCAGAGCCACGTCAAGATAACTGTAGCTGTATATTACCTGTTCTTACAGGGCTGTGTTCTCAGAGCAGTGCATTGCTGTATTTAATTTTTGTCCCAGTGTGTGGTTTGTTTGGGTTTTTTTACCTTCCCTTTTAGAAACAAATATTTCATAATGTCTTACTTTAACTAGTATATAGTATTTTGTGCCAAACTTCTGTAGGTCTGAGCCTGTGAGAAAGTGTCTGAAAAATTAAAATTAGCCCAGAGTGTTCTAAAATACACTCTGGTGCTTGACATCTGAAGGACTGACACGTGGGATTCTTCCCATGTTTCCACTAGGCACTGGCCTTTACTGGAGCATCTCCAGCAGATGCCTCTTGAGGGATATCAGTACCGCTAGGTATCCTTAGAAGTTCTGCTGCTCTCAAGAAAAAATGCTTGATGCCTGTAAATTAACTTTTTTTTGGGGAGGGGGACATATTTACCTTATTGATATACCATGGTTAGTTCTGTGGTTGGGGAATTCTTCCATCGCTTGGAAGCGTGTGGGTGTACCGGGAAGAGTGGCAAGTCCTATTCTGCCTCGTGGTAAACATGGTAAACACGCAAGGCTCGGCGTCTCCCACCACCTCCAGCCCTTGGGGCATGGATACCTAGCGCAGAATGCACGTGGGGAGGCTGTGCTTGAGCAACTCCTTATGACGCTACAGGTGGGCAGCTCTCCGGCCGGAGAGCCGCTGGCTAATCTGTGTAATTATTTTGAGTATTTAAGTATCTTCAGTTAAGTAGCCAGCTTTGCTGTCTTAATAATATCTTACGCAATTGGACCCTTCCCACGCTCCTTGCTGGCTCGAGGTGACGTGGCACAGTGAAATTTTCGGTGTGCAAAAGAGGTAGGAATGCGGAGGGAGCTGTTGAAGAGAAAAGGGAGTATGTGCAATTAAGAATATTTTCTTTGCAAGTCAAAATATCTTTTTTTTTTTTTTTCACTCTTCTTCCTAAATCTGTTGTATGTTAGTTATTCTGTTTACAGCTTTTTTTTTTCTCACATTGAATGGACTGTTATGTGTTACTAAAGAACTGGTAGCTGAAAGGGATTAATGCCCATTTCCCTCGCTATTGATGTAGGATGTGGTTAAATACAGTCCCTTTTTACTCTTTGTGAAACTTAACTTTTAATTTAAACTGAATTTTAAATAAAATATTTTAATTTTTGTACTTTTCATTTGTAGTCAAACTAAATTTCCAATGTTGTTTTTTCATTAGCCGTAGTCTTTTTTTTTTTTTTCCTTCATTGGGCTCATCTGTGACTGGCTTAAGAAAAGTGTGAAAACTTTGTAATGCTTTGAAACCTGACTTGTGGAATTTGCACAACTGACAAATGTGTGCTTAGAGTTAATGTTTTTGATACATTTTACAAAAATAAAAAATAACTAGTAGACACACGTTCCTGTGAAACAACAAATGTATTTCAAGTAGACCTACGTGCCAGGACACTAGCCGTTCCTTTGTAAAGGGGGATTCTTCCTTTGCTTAATTTCATTATTTATTCTATGTCAAACGTAACCCATTCAGTAAGAGGCGGGATGAGCCAAAGGGCTGTAGAATATACGTGTGAGCCTCCAGTAACCTTCTGAAGAATTTAAAACCAGCTCTGAATGATCAAAGATCCCGTCAGTATCCAGTCTCTGATAGTGAACGATAGCAAAAGCCTAAGCAAAGACAAAGCAGTGAAGAAGGTACATGTATGTTGATAGTTCCTAGTACATTCTCCTAGCTGCTGCCCGTCTGAGCTCAGTAGCTTCCTTAGGCTGGACCTTTTGTGTCCAGTAGCACATTAGGGGTAGTTTTTTATTGCCTTTTTTTTTTTTTTTGAAAGGCATAGACTTCTGGCATGGCCAGATCCAGCAGTGGAACTCCACAGTCCAGTTCTGTTTTATGAAATAGATTTTGTGTTTGTTGTATAAAGAGGTCCTGCTGAGGAGCTGCTCTGTGCTGCAACAGGCAATTTCATTGCATGAGTGACCAGTGCTTTGAAATGTGATCATTGGCTGCTGATGTCTCTGAGCCAGGCCAGAGCCCAGGAAAATAGGGTAAATTGTGTTGGAAAGATGGTCTCATAAAATTTTCCAAGCAGTTCCATTGGAGTACAGGAGGGTGGTACTTTTTGCCGGTACAGAATGGGGGAACTGTAGCTTTTTTTCCGAGTCCTTTGTCTGCAGCCAGCACATCAGCTTGTCCTGTACCTAATGAAAATGTTTTCTTTGGATTGTGTTCCTTGTGTACTTTAACCTTTTTGGTTATTCCCCTTTGGCCCTTCATGAGGACGTTTTGGGGCCCTTCATTGGGAAGGCTTGTGCTCTGTCTCCCACCCGCCAATATTAACGTCAGGAAACAAAGAGTGTTGCTGGGAGAGGAGGAAGGAAGTTAGACTTCAAAATTCCCCAGTTTGGAACCAGTTGGGCGTTTTTTTTGTGTGTTGTTGTTCCTGTTACTAAACCTAACTTTAAAATTGATTCTGTTTTGTGTGAAGCACGGTAGGAACAAACTACGACTCCGCTTCAAGTTTGCTTCTTCCTGATTTTAGTTTAAATGCTACAAACGATGATGAGGGGAAAAAAGGAAAAGGAGGGCTACGCTGGTATTGATGTGGCTTTTGGTGGCTGCATGAAAATGGAGGGCTCTGGAGTTCCTTTTCCTTGCCCTACCTCTGCATTACCATCCCGCAGAAATGGAAGGGCGAGGGAGGGCTCCGCAAAGGTGAGCGGCGCAGGACAGGGCATGTTTTCCAGTAGCATTACCCTGAGTGCATGTTTGTGCAAGAAATGTTATTTTTGAGGTAGGTTCCTTCTGTTATCTCCTAGCTAACATCTCCATGTATTCATAAATCTCCTACATATTGTGTGTTTATTAAGACGTGGGTGGAGAGTGAGTGTACCTATCTGTGAGTGTTGCTTTTGATAGGAAAAACATAAACGTTTTCATGAAAAACATTTGCTGAGAATGCAGAGCTGGATTTGCTTTCTCTAGAAAACGTCTGGGAGTTGAGTTCCAGGCAATAATCAATTTTCACAGCATCAAAATTGAATAATCTTTAAACTAAAAAAAAACCAATATTGAAAAATTAGATGTTAATTTCTTCATTGGCTGCAAAATGTATTCAGCCTTCCAACCTATGACTGATGTACGGTCTAATTTCATTAGCACAGGTAATCCTGTGTCATGCGTCTCCTGAATGTTCTTTGCAGCGTTTTTTTTTTTTAGAGCACTTTGGGAGCAAATTCATGATGAGCTTGTTGTAATAGTCGCACACAGGATAAAGAAAATAGCTTATAGGTTTGTTCTGGAAATGATGACTTGACAGTAGCCTCCGGCAGTGGAATTTAGCTATCAATAGTGTGTTAATCCAGTTAAGTAGAGAGCCTTTCATAGGGAAATACAAGTCATGTGTTTGAGCTAAATAATTACCTTTAAAATAATCATGCAACTTGTAAACATTGCCTGGATATTTTTGTGATTTCTTTTTTTTGACATGGTTATGACACAGCAATAACTCCTTATTGAAGCGGTAGCACAGGCAGTGGCCTTGGGTGGTATTTATTTCAGAACATTCTTATCTAAAGCTGTGTTGATACATGTAAGCATTGACTTCATCAGCTAGTTTTTGCCTGTTTCTGTTTACTATTTAGAAAATACAAAACGTTATGATAATTGTAATTATGTTTGCATTTATACATCGCTTTTTAAATCATAGCAAGCTTGCATCGAGACACACTGATGAATTGGAGAGGTTTATGAAGCCAGTGCTCAGTACTTTACCTGCCTGATAAGTAGGTGTCCCCAGGGGTCTTCACCGTAGAGTTCCCCTGGACACAGGTCAGCTCTCGTCCTCTTCCCCTCCTGGGGGTGGGGGCAGTGGTTCGACAGTTAAGCAACCATTCACATCGAGTAGATGGAAGAATATAACTGGTTGAATGCATCATGACTTACTTCAGTTAATTCCTATTGTAACTTCAATCTCTCAATTCAAAGATTTTTAGCATACATAATTTTTTTTTTTCTACACTGAACAGTGAAACAAAGAAACTCTATGATTTCACTTGTCTCTCATTTCAGTGGGTACACTGGCACCAGTGGGGGATAAGAAATGCACAACACAGTGAGGTATGTGCTTATTCTGTGGAACAAAGCCTATTTTTGGTAGCGTTCTTGAAGTTGGTAGAGCTGGTAACAGCATGTCTTGTTAAAATTTACATGTCATTCTTTATTAAAAGGTGCTGCTATAGAGTCCTCAAACTTCCCAACGTTTGAGCGCAACCTTTTTTGTTTCAGATGTTTGAGGCTGATTGTAGGTATTTTTTTTCTGTTCCCCTGATGAAACTAGTCGATCAAAGTTGAACACCCTCTCCCCCCTGATCTGGGCAGATAAAATCTGGTGATGCTTGTTAGGTTGATTGATTAGCATTCCTGATAGCTCTGACATTGGAAATATAATGGAGTGGCAACTGGTCACCTGTCACAGTTTGTATGGACTGCATGTGAACTTAAACTAAAATCAGGGATATGCAATTGTCAGTGAGTCTATTTTTGTTATGTTTAAAAGAATAAAAAAGATTTGGAAGCAAGTCTTGCATCTTTGAGAAATCTTCACATCTGTAGTTTCATAAATCATGTAAACCTGTTTCCCTCAGATTTAACTGCAGCATGTCCATAAATATTCTCCACTGTTACAGATATAAGTTTGCAAAAATACATATGGTCACTTATTCGAGGGAATTCTAACCACCTGTGGGAGAAAACTTAATAATTGTAGTGCATTTTGTTGCTATGTGATGCTTAATAAGCCTTAAAGTGAACACTGTAATGCTACATGGACCATCCTTGGAGAACATAAGAATGTAACAAGCTCTGTTTTGGGACAGGACCATCTTGCCTGTTATTTCAGGAGATAGTTTCTTGATGTCTCTAAGTGTAGGTAAAGACATCTTTCCTTGGTGCTTCACCAAAGCAGCATTTTGTGTCTTTAGGTACTCACAGTAGTGTACCAAGACTTGATAAGTCATTTACATGCTTTTTGTAGACTATAGTGATTTTTATCTTCAGATAAAAATTTCTTTCAAAAAAATGCAGCTTGGGGGATTATTTTGGATGTCTGCTGGGTTTTGTGTCTTTCCCAGTCGGTTGTTTTCAGTTATTTATGTTTTGAAAAAAAATCTGTAATCTTGAATCATAGTACAAGCTGATTTGCTTAAAGGCATTTGCAGCGTCAGAGCCAGAAAATAATAATAAAATAAAGTTTGTAACTGTCATCTAGTCTAGTTCTCAAATGACTGATGAAAATAGTCTTATTTATCATTATGCTTTAATGGACTCTTTTCCTCATAAGGTTATGATACTAGCCTCTAAGTCTCTCCTATTTTGATTTTGATGTAGATCTGATGCTGTTCTTGCTTCCAACTATTTATTCTCAGGAGGTTATTCCTGTATAAGCCTTCGAGTATTCCAGCATCTTGGCAATTGTTTGATAATGGATAATTTTGCTGCTCATATCCCAGCAGCATCATTAACGTATATGTTGTTTGTATTGCCTTCTGAAGGCTGGTTGACGGCAGTTCTTCTTGGGTAATTTTAAACAAATTTATAGGACTGTCTTGGCAGTGGGATTCCTGTGTAGAATTTCTTTAAGTATATTTCTCTGCTTGTGATAGTTTATGTTACCCTATTCACGGGTAATATAACTTTTTAATCATATCTAGTCAGAAAAAAGTTGTCTTCTACTGCTGTCAATCTTGAAATCAAGATTTTACAAGATGTTCAGACAAACTGACTTTGGGGAGGTTCATGTGATACAAATATCCCACTGCGCTGATGATAATGACCTTGTCTCATTTTAACTATAATCTTTGGCTGATGTCAGTGACCAAAAAGAACTACAGGAACTTCATGAATATAGAAGAAAAACGCAAAGATTTCCCCCACCAATAGAAGCGTGTGTGTGTGCGTAGGGACTCCTCAGGTTGCAGGTAGCAAACTCGGGACATTGCTGAAACGGAGCAGTACTGGGCTGCTTTTGGAAGGTGGATTTTTTTCTTCCAAGAAGAGATCTTTTTTTTCTCGCAATTTTGATACATGCAGGTTACACTTCCATTTTTAGATTGACTTCTTCCTAAAAGTGAAAAACACAATTTAAAAATCTCAGAAAATTTGATGAACTTGACTCAAAAGTAAATATTAACTGTGTTAGTGAAGGCACAGCAAGGCCAGTGTTGGGAGCCTTGCTAAAAAGTGATGACATAACACAGGGCTGGCCTTTGAAAGTTTGTCCTATCAATTTGCAGTATGAGAACATCATCCAGAAATAGTTCCTGGGACTCGTAAAAGGTAACACTTGGATTTGAGGATTTTATTTTTTTTCCTTGGAAAATTCATATATGCTGAAGATAAGGGTTAATTCCCCACATCTCCAAAGAAATCACAAGTATCTTTTTAGAAGGGATTTGTTAAGTGAACTTTAGCTTTCATCTTTTCAAAGAGCAGAAGTTCCCGGTAAATACTCCTAACTGTGTAGATTCCCATAATATGTTTGCCTTTAGGGCAGTATTAGGGGTTTGTCCAAAGGTTATGTTACATGCAAAGTAGTCAGAACTCCTAATGGTTTTATTTTTGCAACTTTTGTTAGTAGTTGGCATTTTGAATACATTTTTAGTTGGCCTGTTTTTGTTTTGTATTTTGGCTCCAGTAGTTTGGAAGCTGAAGCCAGACTGTCTCCCTGACGTGGTATGGTAATTGGGTGGATTATGGATATTATGTGGTATATATGTCAGTTCTCAGTTTAGGACCTATTTAAGAGTGCTTCACAATCCTCAGTGGTTATTATATTAATGCATCTTTTAATAGTTCAAATGAAAGGATGGTTATGTTTTTGAAAATATTAGTTCAGGAACTATTTATTGACTATTTATTGCTCCTCACACTTTGCCAGCAGAGTTTCTTGCAGACTCTTGTGAAATTCTGGGTAGTGTTTTCTCTGTACGTCGAGAAGAGCGGGCAGTGAGGAGAGCTTACCTTTCCTTTTTCTCTCGGAGACAAGAATCGCTAGCCACCAGCTGCTGGAGGCAGCGGGCAGGCAGCGGGCTGCAGCCCTGCTTGGGCAGCAGCGCTTCTGTAAACGAGGGGAAAGTTCCCCCTCTATTTGATCCTTGCTGCTTCTGTTCACACTGTCAACAAGTGCGCCTCTCTCTAACATGAGTGTCTGTCTATAATAGGAACAGAATGAAGTTTTTAGCCGTAAATAATGAGCTGCTCGCAATTATTAGTGTCCTGGACTGGACTCAAAGGGTTTACTCAGATGAAAGGCTCCCATTATTATCCAATTATTATCTAGATCCCATTATTATCTTTTTTTTTTTTTTTTTGCTTTAAAGTGCGCTACCTGTTTTTAACTTTTATTTGCTCTGACAGCAAAATTATAACATTCTGCTTAATTAAAAAGAATTCCCAGTGTAATCTGGTTACCCTGATTTCCTTCTCTTTAGTGTGGTGGTAGAGGGTCTGGTTTTTAGAGTCATATAATCATCATTTTAGGATTTGATATCAGGCAAGAACTGCTTTAAAATGATACCAACATTTATGTAGCGGGAAGAATAAATGGGGGGATAAACCCCAGCCCTATATTTTAATGTTTGAGTAGTATGTGTTACATTTTTGTATGTAATACTGCTTTAAAAACCTTTGCAAAGCGGAGCTTGCAGAAATGCTGGGGTTCTTTGCTGTAGTCACATTCCTGTTGCAGCATGTTGTCAGAGTGTGAGGTGACATCAATCTAGATGTAATAGATACATAGTTAAGCAGTTTATTTTAGGATCTGAAACTCTTCTAAGAATAGACAGGCTCCCCTTTCAACAGGAAAGGACAAAGAAATTAAAACAGGATACCAGGGAAGGAAAAACAGGAAAAACAACAGGGAGGAAAAAGTATCTAAGGAGAACAAAGAAGGGAAAAACCAGCAAACTGGTACTGGTGGGATTCAAGGCTGGGGTGAAACACGTGGAGGGACCATTGCATATGGATTCTTTCAGCAGAGTGCAGTGCAGTGGCAAGCAGGTGATGTGACATACTGGAAGGCTGAAGCCTTACAGTCTAGCCTACCAAAATAGACCTTGTGTAACTTTCCTCGCTAGCAGTCCATAGGTTTGATTCATCAGAGAAGGGAAAAAAAATAACCTTTCACATTTTCTAATGTAATTTCTTAGTTTTGTCTTTAACGTTGACATGTGATTTTCCGTAGTGCCCACAAAGGTTAGGCTCTTCAGTGTTTCCCCATGATTATGTTAGTGTGATCACTAAACCACGGGTAAGGATGCAGCTTGTTCTGGTGGTGTCATATTTACGCCAGGGATCTAATCATAGAAATTTGGATGGGAAAAACTCACCGGGTCAGCCAGTCAGTTCATTTACCAGTGCATCATAAATAACTACAGCAGCATACAAATCAGAATTAAGGTTGTTGAACGTTGGTGTGTACTGTATGTTTATTTTTCTGCATTGTTGTATGGAAGCAACAGATCCCAATAAAACATTGTGCCAGACACATACCTGTTGGCTATGAATCTAGCAGTAGATTTCAAACATAGAAGTATTTAAAAATAATTTTGTTAACAGAAAAGTCTCTACTAGTGTAACCTTGAGAAAGCAGATTTAATTTCACGTTTGTTAACCCACCTGCCCCAGTTGCTGCTCTGTATGTTTTCCCTCATAACTTTCTTGTAACGTTTCTGTTATTCTTTTTCTGTTCAGCAGCTGACATAGCTATTAAGTGATTAGATAATACTTTATATAGAGAAATATCCAAAGTAAAATGTATTCTGGTGTTACATTTACTTATTGAACAGGACATGAATCTCCTCTGTGGAGCTATGGCATCAGTAGTTGACTTTTTGCTAGACACTACTTTTTTTTTCAATTGGGTGTCCTTTGAATATTTGAATTTGAAGTGATCAAATGTCTCTGTTAATCCAATGTGATTCTTTTTAAATGTTAATTTCTCTTTTGCTTGTTTCTCTTTTTAAAATGAAACAACTTTAACAAGCCTACTGTCTCTATTTATCCTGATGTCATGTTGTCAGTGTTTAATTCTCAATTTGACAATATTTTTATAATCCACTATCACTTCATAAATATTCTGCAATGAAAATACTGACGTTTTTCTAAAATTACAAATTCTTTTTTTCTTTTTTTTTTCTTTTTTTTTCCTGCCATTTTTTCTTTGAGGGCAGGATTGTGTCATGGGCAACAACTTTCAGTCTACAAGTCAGGATAGTAAACTGTGAAAGCCTTATTCCAATACTACAATACTAGGTAGAACATTATTAGGAAGGTAAATAAGATAAACATTCTAGTTCATAGGAATACAGAATGATCTGGAGGTCTGAGAGAGATGAATGATGTGACAACACTTTGCCTGTTCAGGAACAATTGTTTTTATTTTTGGTGAGCTTTCTATAATTAAAACAATGTAATTTTAAGTAAAAATTTATCAGTCTGAATTGCAAAATTTCATCGGAATATCGCTTTGCATCATCCAGATGGGCAGACATCAGCAATAAAAAAAATAATAAACCTTTTCACAATGGACAAGGATGTGAGCAGGTTTTCTTACCTTCTCAGGTATCTATATGGTGTGTTCCTTTCCAGTGCAGTGTGCCTCAGTATGCCTACCTGAAGAACTGTTGTGCAACAGATGTCTGCTAGAAAATGATTTCAAATAGTTTCCTGGTTTCTTGACCTCTCGTGGCTGAGCTGCAGACCTGCAGCAGGGAGGCCTGTGGTGGAGAGAAAACTCTTTTGCAAGTGTTGCTGCAGAATAAAGGGAGTTTTCCCTTGTGTCTTCAGGGTAGGTTTTCCTTTGGTCTTGTTTGGTTTTGGTTTTAGTTGCAGCTAGCTAATATAAAGTAATATGTTGTGATTTGCATGATTCTTGACATAACAGCCATATCCTTGTGTTCTTTGGTATTTTACCTGACCTATGCCAAAGCAAGAATCCATTTAAATTTAAGTAAGTTGAGAAACCCTCATGCTAATCAGTCATATCAGAAACTGGTACCTCTTTCCATTGCTTTGTGTCTGGTGGGAGTCCTTTGGTAGGGTTTTTACAGCAGGATCAAGCTGCTCGCTTCTTTAGGACTACTGTGACTTTGTACCCTCAGCGTAGAAGTAGGAGTGTTGTCATCAAAGGTGAAAGCACAAGAAACCTTCACACAAAACTGACTTAAAAGGTCTTGCTGTTCTTGATGAGGATGCTACAAACAAATGCTGTCCTGCTTGTGACTCTTTTATAGAAATTCCATACTTGTTCTTCAGCTGGTGCATTGGGCCACTGCAAATCCATGCAGACCCTTACAGAGGTAGAAATTGATATTCCCACAAAATCAGTGCTAACAAAGCAAAATGGGGTGGAATTATGATCTGGCATCTCTGATTCGGGAGGACTTTGTCTCCCACACTGTGGTGGTCTCATTTTTCTCTTACGCTTGTTCAGAGCTGGAAATTGTTGCTAGTGTTTGATCCCCTCCTCGGGTAGAGGCCGGTTTGTGGTTGCCAACTGCCCCGCTGCATGGTCTTCCACAGTTACCTGTGCTTGCCCTGACTTCTGTCTCTGTACCGAGCAAGATAGTTTCAAGATAGGTTGTCTTCAAAAATAATCTGGACAGTTCACCAGCTCAGCTTGGGGTTTTGTTTTGGCACAAGATTTTGAATGTTTTCATTTTCTAGGTGTTGTTTCTTTTTTTTTTTTTTTTTTTTCCCCATCCATCCTTCCCCTCTGCCCCCCAAAAAAAGAAAATAAAAGAAAAATAAAAACCAACCCCAAAGGTGGTTGTAGCGTATAGAGAGGCATGTCAGGAAAAACACTCTATAGCATAGAGAGAGTCTCATTAAATTAGATGCATAGGCTGTTATTGCAGCTTGGGAAATTAGTATGACTGCTTGCAAACCTGCAGAAGAAAGGGTGTCTAGGCCTTTCTAGTAAGAGACATGCGAAACAAGAATTTAGACATTTATATACACACATACACCCCTATACCAGCCTATAACCCCCTGTACTCTGGGTCAGGGTTTGGGAGGCTGTGCATGCAGCTGTGTTCTCTGTAGGAAGGCAGGAATCATATAATCTTCTAGGTTGGAAGGGACCTTCAAGATCATCTTCTCCAACCATCAACCTAACTCTGACAAAAATAAACACCCACACAACAAACAAAATGCAACACCATCACTAAACCATGT
>JAOXNO010000041.1:59455221-59492347 GCA_028565335.1 Limnodromus scolopaceus | reverse complement strand
TGATAAAGATGTTAAAGAGAACCGGCCCCAGTACCGAGCCCTGGGGGACACCACTCATGACCGGCCGCCAACTGGATTTAACTCCATTCCCCACCACTCTCTGGGCCTGGCCCTCCAGCCAGTTTTTGACCCAGCGGAGGGTACTCCCATCCAAGCTGTGGACAGCCAGTTTCTCCAGGAGGGTACTCTGGGAGACTGTGGGAGATGAGGAAGCTCACCTGTTAGAGAAGAAGGGAGTTACCTGTCGCGGGTGACTTCGGTGTGCCATCCGAACAGTGTGCCTTGTTCCCTGCCTTGAGGTTGAAGCTGTGGGTAGGAGCGGAGCATGGCGTTCAGGCAGAGCTCGCTCCCTGCCGCAGGGAGGAGGAGGGCAGAGCCAGCATCCGTGCGAACATCTCTTGTGACCGCCAGCTCTCAAGGGTGAAACCACTGCAAGGTGGTTTCGGTGTTACAGGGGAAAAGTACATGAAGGATATTGTCAAAATGCAGGTATCGGTAAGTAACCTAATTTGGTGCTTTGAGCATTGACACTTTGCTATCCAAAATGTAAATAAAATGTATTAAATTGCAGACGTTATTTCCCAATAAAGCATCTGAAGAGTTTCTCTGTACACAATTTTCTTCATTATATTGCTACATCAGTATCTACTTTGATTAATTTTCATGTAATTCAAAAAATGCTTATCATATCAAGTGCCTCAATAAATCACTTGGTATGTTGTGGTCTTTCTAAGGAGAAACAGAATCATGAAAAGGCAGAAGCATAAACATCTTCTGGTTTTAATAAAATCAACATCTTATTTCACTAGAGATAGTGAATAAGTGGAAAAGAATCTATTGAAATCACTTCTTATTGTTCTCAGCTGAAAAAAATCAACAAGGAATAACTAAATAATCTTTAGTACTTCTCATAAGTGGTAAGAGGTCTATTAGGTTAAAATTTGTGATGGCTCTCTCAAAACAAAACTCTTCTAGTATCAGGAAAGAGTGCTAGCATAGTTTGCTTGTAATTTTGTTTTATTTGATGAAATTACCTAAGATTTATTTGTTATTTTTCTGGTTGGATTTCCTGTTGTCTTTTTTTCTCCCCCTTTAGTTGTGAGCCCTATGTTCAAATTAACTCTTTCTGCAGTGATTGCTTCTTTTTGTAAGTAGTTACATATTTGGGCTACTCTCTGTATAGGGTTTTTAAATCCTGTCTCCTTCTGAAGGTCAGATCGAGGTTCAAAGTTAAAGCAGCAGCTGCATGTTGGTCTGGTACGTTATATATAACAGTGGAAGGCTGTGGTGTTAAGTAGGGCTTTTTTAGCCATTGGACGTTGTGTAGTTCTATGAAAAAGTTTTATTTCGCTAAAAGGAAGTTTTTTTCTACCAGGAAATGAGAATTCCTTTTGCACAGCACTGTGGACACCACCACAGCAGTACTACAGCCTTAGAAGTTTGCAGGAGATACGGTGACTCATTTCCTCCTGTCTTCGCTATCACTTGGCACGTGAGGGTCTGGTACCCAACCAAACTCCTTCAGAGGAGGAACGAAGTTATGAATGAGGGGATAACTTCTCATATCTTCTTGAACATATTTGTTCTCCCTGTGTTTTGTGATATACGCTGACATAACTGTATATTACAAAGTGATATTTTTGATTCTTTCCTGCCACAAAGACAGAGATGCCTGTGTCCAGCTTAACTAATGTTTCCATGGGCGCTTGCATTTTTACTTTCAGTTTAAATCCTCTTACCTTCTTAGAGTTTAAAAAAACCAACAAAACCCAAACCCAATAAATCAGAATTTGCTAGTTATGTACTTTCTGATGCCTAATCATAGCAGAGTTAAAAGAACACTAGAAAACTGTACAAGAAAAGACAGGATTGTGAATGTAAATCTATAATGCAAAATTGCATTATAGACTTAGAGCAACAATCTTTTCAAAGGATGAGGAGGAAAGCTCGTTGTCTGGCATAGTCTATCATACTTCCATTTTAAAGACCAAATGTGTGTTAACACATGACACTACCAGTCTGTATTGTAACATCTCAATGGGCTTAAAAGCAAGAGAGAATTCAACTATGAAATGTTCTTAAGAAAAAGAGTCACTCAAGTGAACATCTTATCTGTAACACGACTTTTTAAAAGACTTCTATAAATTTTATTGACATAATTCTTATTCTAATGAAATGGCATTATGAATAAAAATTATTCTGACCGTGAAGAAGATTCTAGAGACTTTTTAGTTTGGATCAAGAGATTTGCTTGAGTAAGTCTTATCTTTGTGCAACAGCAGTGATTTTAATATGTAGGAAATGAGCGATACATATGCTATCAATACATGTGCTATCCGATCCGTGTTCTGTGTGTTCTAGTATTTTGTCACTGGAGAAAATTTAGCATAGCAGAAGGTTGCACTTCAGCGTCTTCTGATGCAAGTTTCTTCCAGCCCTAGACAGCTGATTACTGTTTTTATTGTCCTTTGATATGAACCTCACTGTTTAATCTACAGCCATTGTGGATAGTTTTTCTGTTGATCCATTCTTAAATACTCTTAATATTTTTACCTCAACAGTGGCCCATGATTCAAACGCTAGTTGTATTCTGGCTTTAAAAAAACCCCACTTTTATATTTACATCGGTCTTTAATCTCAAAGGGAGCGGGGGTTTCCTTGGTTTTCTATAGTGAGTCAGAGCACTAGAAACACCTGGCTGCTTCTCTTCCATTATTTTATATATAATTTGAGTAATGTTACTGATCTTTCATTCTATCCTGAAGCTTTATAGTTGTAACCAGGGTTTCTTCTTGTACCGAAGTCTCTTCAAGTCTTTAATTTATATTATCCTTCTTTGCGTCTGTTCTATTTGATGTATCCTTTTTCAGATGGGGGTGACCAAAACTGAACACAGAATTCAAAAGTGAACACACACTATTCAAGGTGAGGGAATATCACTGGTTTTATATGAGGCATAATATTTTTTGTTATGTCTTTGTCCTTTAAAAATAAATACCAATATCCTGATTATTTTTGCTCCCAATTGTAAGATATTTTTCTTGAGTAATCTGTAAAATTGTCTATCTTTTTTTTTCCCATTGGAATGTTGGTTAATTTATAACCTATTAATTCTTATGGATAATTTAATTAATGAATGAATAATGTACATTAATTTTCACCATGGTTTACTATATACCATCTATGCTCTACTGCCTGTCATTGTGCTGATCTAATTGCATATTTGAAAATCCTTCTGAAGTCCATGACAAATGCATTAGAGAACCAACTGTTCTTTATATCCTTCATCATCCAGATTTTGTCATTACATGGTTCATTCCCGTTCCATCATTCAGATTATTGAAGGATACTCGCTTGTGCATTTTTTTTCCTGAGTATTGCCAACCTTGGTTTGGATCCCTCTAGCCTAGAGCCTTTCCTGTGTTCTTGCAGATCTCTTAGAAAGGTCTGCAACCCAACACATTCATGATGAATACCGGTAGTGAAGAAAATTAATTGTATGCCAGAATACTTGTTAGAATGCCCATTACCATCTCTCATTAACTTCTTCACTGCATCTGATCTTTATTTTAGACCTCCTTTCTTTAGAAGAAGACTAGCACATGTCACAACCCATATCTGGTTATTTCTTTTATAAAGTATATGCTTGTGTTATGCCAGTAATGGTAATGGGGGGAAAAAGTGTTATACTTGGGGTTTTGACTATAACTCTTGCAAATTGGATTCATTTACGTGAGTTCTTTTGATCCATCGGATGGCTTTGAACAAGTCATCAATAAAAAAAAGATAAAGATGCTACCCTTTTGACAACATCTTTGCATAAGTATTCATTATAATGATGACAGTGTGCTGTATCCTGAGCAGATGAAGTAGTAAGCATTGTCACAATAAACAGTGGTAATTAAGGGTAATAATCTTTGTCTTACATGAGAAGAGTATAAATTTTGTGTTGCATGCTAATATTAGAAACACTGTCTGCATTTACTTTTAGCTATATGAATATACAGAAGTGAAAAATCATGGAGAAACAGTATTAAAATTCTTACTTGGTGTGTTTTAAATTGCAAAGTCAAAATGGTTTGATAAGGTTTATATGCCTGTTTGAAAGGAATTTTACTGCAAAAGCTATAATGAGGAGGTAAAACTACCAAGGATATACCAGCATTCCCAATGCCCAGCATCTTTGGAGTAGGCAGTAGCATCTTGGGGGAGAGGAAGTAGCTCCGTGTTCCTCATAGGCACCGTTACCTTCAGCTTCTGGCGTGGAAGTTGGTATAGGTGGTGGCTAAAGGTTTTTGTCTTGGAGAGAAATCACATGGATGTGCTGAAAGGAGTAGGAGCCATGAGGGGAGGACGGCTATTTATATACTCTTCTCTCATCTGGAGAGTGGGAACCTGGTGGTCAATAAATAAAACAATGGCATGTGGTAAGCAGTAGATACATTGACCCTTTCATACTGCTAAAAGAGAAATAGAAATAAAAATTGCTCAGTCTTTAATCGCATTTCCTTGTTATGTGGGGGGGTACGTATAATTGTTACAGGACCTCCAGTGGGAACATCTTTGTGAAATTATTCATGCATTCACCAGAATTTTTTGTAAAGTTAGCAGTTCCAGAAAGTTGCTGGGTTTATTGTTTTATGCTGTTCTTCAGTTGTTATTATTACATTAACTGTTGGGTTTTAGCTTTTTCATTTACCTTTTGTTCTAAATTGGATTTCTGACAGAAGACTTCTAGGTAGTGATCACTTGAAATGGCTTGACTTCTTACACTTTTTGTGATGACTTACTTTTTAATATGGCTAATTCTTGCTCTTTGTTCCCTCAGTGTAAAGGTTGGAAGAATTTTTCTGTTGCTGTGCTAAGGTTTTGATTTTTGTGTAGTTTTTGGTTGTTTGCTTGTTTGATTTTTAGCCCGCCCTCAAGGAATTATTTCACTTTTCTTCAAATGTGCTTATTTTGTTGCTTCATTCTAAGCTGTCTAAGATGCTGAAGCTAAATTATTTTATGGAATATTCTGGTCTTTAAGCAAGTTAACAGAACAAATGTCTGGTTCCTTTCCTGGTGGTTTCTTTCCTCATAAGTTTACAAAACCCTATAGTATAACATCTATATTCACGGTCTGTGATGTATTAAATAGAAATGTGACTATCTAAACAAACAGATGAAGTAAATATTTGTTTGTGTCTTTCATAGTTTTAGATATTTCCAATTGATAAGTCTGATTCATGAGACTTGAATTAAGCTGTGCTGCATCAAGCGAGAAAGGAGGATTTCAGATGTGTTAACCTAGGAATAGTTGCTCAATAAAGTGCATCTTTACAGTGTAATAATATTGCATTTCAAATTCTAAATGAAGTTTTCTGTTAATGTTTTAATTAATGTTTAATTAACATTGATAAGAAATTAATGTTTAATTAACATCGATAAGGCATTAACATGGATAAGAAGGAAATAGATGCTCTCCCTGTAAAATATTGCTTTTAATTTCATTTAAGTAAGATTTGGTATCCTTAAGATGTCTGGAAAACAGATTGTATTTACTAAGTTGGGGACTACAGTAGCTTCTGGTGTACTGAGCATCTTGTTATCTGCAGTAGATACCAAGCAATAGTGTGTGGGGGGTGTTGTTCTGAGAGATAGAAGTACTAAGTTACAGTCTTTTTCGAATAAGCTGATGTTAAAGCAACTGTGTTGGGACATTTGGAGTTCCTACCACTTAATTTAATGTCTACGGTTGTAGTTAGGAAAGCAAATACCTTCCTTTTAAGCTGTATGTAAAAATATTTCCTACATGAAAAAAGAGCTGTGGATCATCTTAAAAAAAAAAAATAAAAAAAATTTGAAGAATGACTCCTTCTTTAACCCTTTCCTTCCCAGTTGTCCAAATAGCTTTTTAACTGAAAGTTTAAGAGAAGTGGTAAGGAAGAAGAAGATTCTTTTGAGCATAACTTTAAAAAAAAAATTAAACAGTTTGTAAAACAAAATATTTGAGCTGGTTAAAACCAATCTAAATATAATTAAACCCAGTACAAGTTCTCTTGTAACTTTGTCTGCTGTGGGAAGGTTGCTCCATTTTAAGGACCAGCGTGAGGCCATGGTAGGAGACATTGAACCTGAAAAGCAGGGAATTTGGCATCTCTGTGGAGCAGCAGCTCTTCACCTTCCTCACTTCAAGGTAGCCTGAAAATGATTTTTGTTCACTGTGCTGTGGTAAGGTGCAGGTAGCCCTGTTTGGGAGCACATTTATTTCCTCTTTCTTTCTGGATGGTAGGTCAGGTGTTGGGAAGCATGGAGCACCACTCTTGCCTCTCCTTAAATATACCCCTTTTCCTTAGACTTGTTAGCTCTTCTGTTGGTATCACAGAACAACTTGATACCCGTGAAAAACTAACAAATTATTATACTGTGAAATACAGTAAACGTTCTTTTTATTTTTTTTTGTCATCGTATTTACCTTTATCCTTCTTTTATTTACAATCCTGTCCCTCAAAAGAGACAAGCGACAGACCGACCGACTGCGACTATTTTTATACGGTGCACATATTTACTGTTGAGTAAACGTATGAGGTTTTAAAGAGCTTATTTTAGCAGAAGCATTTGTTAAAGCCCCTATATCCATAGGCTGTGGGTATATTCATTAACTATTCAGAGCTGTAACATAATACAACAAAAGGAAGCGTATTTTAACAGAGATCTGTAACAACCGTACGCAGGCTGGCACCCAGCCAGCGGCTGAAGGCAGACGTTTCTTACGGCTATTTCTAGTCTGGTGGCATCTAGATATATTAAATCTATTTCTCGGATAACAGAACTAGCTAATACTTACTGCAGTGTCATGATCCCGCATTACATAAATACGTCAAGTTTGATCCCTAGAAGTTTATTGTAATCAAATCTCTGAAGGCAGTGGAAAACTGAGACTCTCCAGTTTCACCCCCAGTGTGACAAGATTTATCCTTCATATAATCACATCTGAAACAGTCTGTGAGAAGGATGGGAAGAACTGAAGCGCTGGCATCAACGGAAAATGTGTAAATATTTAACAGAATATCCTGCCCTGTAGGCTTTCTTATCTGTGGAAAGTCTCAGATTTTCCCTGCAGCAGGAGCCTGGGAGGTTTCACTGGTCAGGGATGGGGCAGGACATCGGGAGTCCTTCCTTGGTAGTGAATGGGCTTGGAGCTTGGAGTATGTCTATGTACAGCTTCTGCCAACTACTTCTCATGAAAAGAGATGGAGATGCTTCAGCTCTTGGTCTACTGTATACTGCAGAATAGTTTCTCTGTCCCAATGTAGCATGAACATAGGAATTTGTTCCCAATCCTGTACATTTTGGTGAATTAAAGATTATTTTGATAAAGGTAGATGTCAGAGGAGAAGATAAATGAGATATGTAGGAATTTACTGTGGTCAGAGATTCTGTTTTGTATGTGGAATGTCAATATGATACAACAGCATGTGCTGAAGTATAATGTTTTTAAGCTTGTACACAGGTGAGAAATCGTGATTTTTGCCACCAGCGTGTTACTTGGGCAGTTGAATGCTGCTGTTCTGTGGCATATTAAGCTGACAACAGATTGTCTTTTTTTAAAAGTAAATCACTTCATAGTGTGATGCTTTGGTTTATGTCTCTGGGCATCTTTCTGTATTAGCAAGCAGATGTGTTTTCATTCTTTCTCCTTTCGTTAATGGCTTGAATGAACTGGAAAGGGAAGGTTTAAAAAGAACAAATGCAATTAAAATGGGTATCTGTGAAATACTTGAGTTTTGTTCCACGCGAACAGAAATGTTGAAAGCTCCTTTAGCAGCTGTGTCAATAACAATTTTTCTGGTTCTTGAGTACAGAAATAAATTCAAATGCTGTTGGTTAAATAATTCACATTTGTTTTAGGTGAAAAATGAGACCTGATCACTTTAGCGAGTGCAATGGTTTCATTTAAGTGATTTAAAAATTGATCACATTGAACTGATTTGAGTGCATTAAGGGATTTGAAGTTATGTAATTAAATTGATATTTTAAATAGCTTTAAGTGTACTGTCCAGTTGGGAAGTGTACTAGTGTATTTTCAAATTGAACTTTTTGTTTGTTTTTGAGATAAATGACTGTACCGTGTTTAGAACATAGTTACAGGCATATGACACTGAGTGGACAAATCATTTGGGGAACATACTGGAGGAAATAAAAAAATTTTGAGTCGGTGACATTCTGTTTTTCCGGCATGTCAATTATTTTGATGTACGTAGCAAATTGATACTTGTAGGGGAAAAAAACCAGAGCTGCAAAATTCTACCATGGATTATCTAGAGAAAGAAAAATGCAATTTCCGATGTTATTATTTTGTTTAAATAATTAGCCTGTGTTTTCAAGTAACAGATTTTGGAGGGTTTTTTGTCATGTTGAATTGTTGAATTATTTCTTTTTCCTAAGGGAAAAATTCAGTAACCATGTTTAATTTGCAGAGCACCAGAGATCATACTGGGATTGCCGTTTTGTGAAGCCATAGACATGTGGTCGTTAGGGTGTGTGATTGCAGAGCTGTTTCTTGGATGGCCACTGTACCCAGGAGCACTGGAATATGACCAGGTAGTAGAATAAATTTCACAAGCATATGCACACTTTCTGCAACTTAAGAATTTCAGATCATTAAATCCAGGATTTCAAATGTTAATAGCATCCCCTATTAAGTAGCATTTCTTCAAGTCTATTCAATGCTTTTAATTTAGTCTTACTGATTGTCCTAAAAACATAAATCCTGTTTCTAGACCAAACTGTATATTGTGCTGTTTTTCTGAATTAAAGTTCAATTTTTCCTCTTCTTCTTTTTTTTCTTTTCCTGTCTTGCAAAATTAATGTTAGTATTGAAGCTGCATTTTCTGATGGAAGCCAAAGTTTGTGGCTACTATCATTGCATTGTAATCTGTCTTTTGCTTGCCATGAACGGGGTTGACTCTGGAATGTCTGCTCAGATGTCAGGATTAGTTGCCTTCTGAATACTTCCTCATGCTTTCTGCAAATCCAGCATAGCTCAGAGATTTGAGAGCCTATACTTCATGAGGAGCAAGGATCAACTGTTGCAATAATACTGTATATATGCAATGGTAAAGCTTAAAGATGTTGAAGCTGTCAGGAGTTTTCAACTACTGACACCACTGGCATTAGTGAGCTGACTTAAAAAAAACCAGTTGTTTCTAATGAAAGATGTAGAACATTTTCTATTTAAAACACTCAGAAGCCTTTAATTTTCTAGCACAATGTGGAAATTTGGAAGGAATATAATCAGCATTCTGACTATCCCTGTCAAAGTTACTATCCCTATTTGATCTTTAAAAGTGAAGAAATCTCCTGAAAACCCCAGATGTAACAGCACTGGCTTGTTACTAATTTACACATCTTTGATTCACCATTTAGTTTAGGGGCAGTTGCTCCAGCATGTTGTTCAGCTTATTGAAATCCTGATCTGCATGTAGTGGGCTTTTGGCTCCCTGTGCTTACAGGTCAGACCTAATTTTGTAAAAATTCGTTTGTTAAAACCACTGTCAGGGGATATATGTATTCTTCTGTTGATTTTGGTAATAGTTCGTATTTCAGTTTCCTTCATTTACACAAAATTCAGTGTGTCATGGGTAGGAAGTAAGCTAGGAGTGGAACATGGGTTGAGTCCTTGATGCATGTAGAAGACCTTTGTGCAGGGTATTGCTGTTAAAATAGAGAACGGAAGAGGAAACTACTAACAACCATATAACTCATTATGTTCTTTAAGGAAAAAGTGAAGGCATTTGTTTTTGGAAAGAATCTGTAATACTGTCTCAAAAATTTCCAAGAACCTGGCAAATTTATTTACTTCTTACTTTGAAAGAAAATGCAGAAGAAGATCTGGACTTTCAAAAAAAAAGTGCCAAAATATGTATCTTCTTGCTTTCATTTTGACCCTGTACTGCTGTTAAATAGCTGTTAAAAGGGATGCTGCTGCAGGTGAGGAAGGACCTGGAAGCCCAGTTTGTGGTCTTCTGATCATGGTCTCACATACAGGCAGATGCTGCTTATGGATGTGGAACGTGGCTTTGGACCACATCTTCAGTCCCTTACGGTGCAGTAGGGATTTGAATGGTGGAGAATAGTGCCCATGTCCCAGCTCTTTCCTCAAATCAACTTGTGATTTGTCATGATGGCAGCAGCCCAGGCTGTTAACGGGTGCCAACGGGCTTACATAGCTGTGAGCCTCTGACTTTTGTACAGAGAGCCAGAACAGTGTAAAGCTCAGTCTCATGATTATGAGGATGTTTTTTCAGACTTAATACGGAATCTCATTTGAAAAGAAAAGGCCTTCTTTCCCCCGCTGCACCGCAGCCATCTTGTTGTGTACAAAACCCAGGGAAGATGAAGGCAGTTTAGTACGGTGCACAGAGCACCTACCTTCATAGTGATCTTTGGCTCATCTTTTATCAGTGTTAGACAGCCAGGTCCTTATGACAGCATATTCCTGTCACTTGTTTTTTTTGCTGTTGTAGGCCCAGGGCCAACAAGGCTTGACCTCTAGGTGCTGCCGGACAGTGCAAGTAAACAGCATTGTCCCCAAAGACAGCCACCTTCCAAGGTGCTGTGCTTCATGCAGAGGACTGCGTGGGTTGGGGATTAGTCTTGATGCTCATAAGATTTTCTGCTTGCTTTACAAGTGAATACTGAGTTTAAAAGACACTTGGTTAAAGACCGACATATCATTCAAGTTTGCTGGAAGCATCAATAACTCATTAACAATTAATAACTCAGCTAGCAACTTGTCTGATCTTCAAGTCAGAGAAGTCGTGGTGGAAGAGGAGCCATAACCTCCTCCGCACCAGCAGGAATTACCTTCCTTCAGTCGGCCTTATCAAGCAGGTTTGCAAATCTTGCTTCAGAGAAATTTGATTCAGGGTGTTCCTCAGTGTACACGAGTGCAGCGGTCGTAGGAGATGGCTCCCAAGGAAGTTCCTTTCCTCCTGCTACATGGTGTGTGTCACCAAATAAATGAACAGGCAAGGGCTTTGTGCTGCATTTCCCCCTAGCATGTGGCAACCAACATGCTAGCCCTTGAAAGGAAGCACTTAGTTATTATATTCACTTGTGGTTATGTGCAGTAACAGCTGTACTTCTCAGTGGAAAATAGCCACGTCTTCTGAGCTTTAATACACATTAAAAACAGGCACAGGTGCTTAACTGCTAAATTTTTGAATAAATGTTTTCCTCCCCTAATTTCTAAGACTTAGGAAACAACTAAATGATCTAGAAAGAGTTCTGGTTAAAGTGGGATTCTCTTTAGTCTCTGATGTAGGGAATTATGCAGGATACCAAATACCAAAAGTTGGCAACATTGCATTTAGTTCCTCCCCACTTTTTTCTGTCACTTACATTTCAGCAGAAGCCTTGCCTGTACCTTTCCTCTCTACTGCCCATCAGTTTTTCTCTTCTCAGGTGCTCCTAGCTCTCAGCTCCTCTGACTTCCATTGAATTCACCTTACCTCCCAGTTACTGGTTCGGTGCATTTCACCACTCTCTCCATTTGATTCTTTACTTTTTCCCCTTCTTTCCCTTATTCCCTGGCTGCTCCACATTTTCCAGGGGCTGGCCGACACCAGCAGCCCCTCCGTGGAGATGTGTGGCATGGGACCCTGACCGGTGCCTGTCAGCCCTCGCTCCCCTCGGACCTTCAGCCCTGGCTGGTGGAATCCATACTCCCTCCATCCTGACCTGCAACAAGCTCAGTTTCATTGCCAATTATTCTTCCAATTCATCTTTCTTGAAGGTGTTTTTTTAATTTTTAAAGAAGCTTTGCTTCTGGGATAGCTCCCCCCTTGTACAGGGAGTTAACATTGCGTGCATATGCACGCTAATTAAAAACACATCATAATGTGTTCTTTCAACAGATTTCTGTTGACGCCTTGAATTTTAACTATTTTAGTTAATACTTTGTATCATCAACTATAAGAAAGGTAATGAAAAATGCATAGTAAATTATCTGCTAAAATAAATGCATGTTAATAATTTCAGTGGAAAAGTGCGCCTGACCATTTCAGGCATAAAGCTAGTCCATTCCCATCGCATTCAGGAACAGATTTTCTGGGACAAGGACAGTATCTTTTCCTGGATGCCTAGAGGTTGTACACACACTCCCTTTCCAAGTGGAACATTGGCTTGAAATGCAGGTGTGTCAGACGTGTAAAAGACTGATACACTGGAAACAGCAAACGGGAAGGATTTTTATAGCATTGTATAATAAGAGTACACCAGAAAAAAAAAAAAAATCTTCGAACTTCTGTATGCAAGCAAAGCATTCCTACTAATTTTCCTGTTTAGAATGAAAATATTACATTTAGGATTGGAAAGCTTTGAGGAGGTACTGACAGCCACTCTCCCCAGTTCCTCATTTCTGTCACCGAACTTTAAAAGCTTGCCTATATAGGTCACTTCAGAGGTTTGTTTATGTATGACTTTCTCTGGGAGACGAGAGCGCAGTATCAAGCTCTCAGTGTTAGGTTTCTCTCCTTTGTAAGATGTAGTTATTGAGCTACAGTGCTCTGAGGGTGGTTCATTTTGCCACTTTTTCAATGAAATGACAAGTTTTTGGCTATGCGGATCAGATTTTGAAAATCAGAGGTAAATTATTTCCCCTGTTCTTTTTTTCTTCTTCTTCCTTCCTCAGATTCGTTACATTTCACAGACTCAAGGTTTGCCAGGGGAGCAGTTGTTAAGCATGGGAACGAAAACTGCAAGATTTTTCTGTCGAGAAACGGATGCACCATATTCTAGTTGGAGATTAAAGGTAAACAGTAGAATATAGTAGAAAACAGTGTATTATTTTGTGAGCAGAGGCCAAGATTCACTATGATACTGTTAGCTCCCTTCCACATCTCCTGTGTTGTGGTTTGTTTTTTTTTAATCAGTCCCCGCTTCCATTTTTTCCATCCCCCAAACCAGTGCTCTGAGCTCATTCCCACCATTCCACCCCGACGGCTGCCCCGCGGGCAGGTGTGGTCCAGCTGCCAGACTGGGTGCTGCTGGGCGGCCAGTGCGCGGCTGCCAGCTCGGGGGGAAAGCGTTGAATTCAAATTAAGCCTTTTATCTCCAGAGGTGCTAAATAAGTTATTGGTTTGGTTCTTCCCTTGCTTAGGCACAGCTTTTAACGCCACTTTAAAGAATTTGTCTCTGAGGCCCAAACTGCTCTGTCAAAATTTGTTCAAAACTGGCTTCAGGACCAGAAGTTTGTAGGAGAAAGGGAATTAAGAAACAATATGACCGTGTACAGCTCATTTTCTTCAGATCTCCTGCTAAAACAGTCTTTGTTGGCTGAAAGCTGCGATACAACAAACACAGACAAAATTTTAAAAATGTACTTTTATGTTCTGCACACCGTAAACAACATTATCGCACGCTGGCCATAAACAAAGCTTTAACTTCCTATGCAAATATTTTTTACTTTATTTTTTAAATTGTACTACTTCGTGGCGCCGCTTCACCAAATTTACTTTGGAGGGCTTCGGAGGGGGTCAGGACGCAGTTAGAGTTGACGTAAAACCTCGGTAACAAGCAGCTGAGGAGCTCAAAGCACAAGTTGCGTAACTTTTCGCAGTAACCGGGTAAATCCCCGGCGCGCGTTGGGCCGAGCAGCCGGGGCCGGTGCTGCCCGGCCGGAACGCTGCCACGTCCCCTTATGTAAGGATTCTCCGGTTACACTGGCCTGATGATTCCAGTTTTCTGCTTTTTCAGCCGGTTGGTCATTAGGCGACAGTTTACATCTGTTCTGGATGCAAACAGCCCTCCCCATTTTCAGAAGTTGTTCCCTTCCGGAGGTTAAGTCTCTCACAGCAGGCTAAACGCTGTTTGAAGGGGGGAAAAAAGGAGTTTTGGTACAGACCATCGGTCTTTACTTGCAGTTTTTGTCAAAGTTAATTTTGGAAACTTTTCTATAATCTGTATGTTAAAATTTTTTTTTCCCCCGCAGTCCTGCCTTGCCTCCTGCAACACGGACTCTTAAAACAAAACCTGCCTCTTGGTGCTCTCTGTGTTGAAGGAGGAAAATTGTAACAGAAAGTGCTATTCCAGCTCGTAAATAACTGATAGGTGATCTCACTCATTTTCTGGGATTTAATTGTTTGTTTCATACTTCAGTATTTAAAATAGTTACACCTACTGTCCTATATGCAAATGAATAAAAGTATAAAAATAACAAAAGGAAAGAGAAAGCAAAGAGAAATTGAACAGAACCTGCCAGGTTTTTGTTTTATTTTTTTACGGTGATATGATGTTGCTGCTGTTTGGAGTTAAAAGTCTGAGTTTGAGGAAATCTGTAAAATTCAAGTAACAGAAAACCTGTGATATATAAAAATATAAGCACGTGACAGAGTTTGTTTAAACAGTGTTTTGCAAGGCTTTCAGCACTTCCTGTGGGATTTATAAACCACCTATTGTAATCCAGTACTGTGGTCACTCAGACATGAAATTCAGTATTTTTTGTATTTCAATTTAGAAAATGAAAGTAGTCAGCAAAGCAGAGTACAAATATACAATTGAAATATTATTTTTTTTTATAAAACAGATTTATTAGACCAATAAATATGTAATATTACATTGCAACTTTAAGTGTCATTTATTGTCAACTTCTAAGCTCAGTTTCCCTTTTGTTTTTTGAGACATTGGAAGAACATGAGGCAGAGACAGGTATGAAGTCTAAAGAGGCCAGAAAGTATATTTTCAACAGTTTGGATGATATAGTGCATGTAAGTATTAAAGCATTCTTCCTTTGCAAAAGGAGTGTGTGATTTTAAAACATTCCACTAGTTCAAAATAAACATCTTTTAGTATGTTAGTTATTGTGTGTCTCCATTTTTCTCTGTATTTTGCTCTGAGGAAAAAGGTCTATAGTGATATCAATCCTTGGGGCTTTTTACAAAGATCTTCCTTTATCATTGCTTGTGTTAAACGGTGGTACTTGTCCTTGTGCTGGGAAAAACCCTCTCATTTTATTTATAATGTATACTTTCTCTTTTATCTGATCTGCCATTCTGGGTAAAAAAAGAATGCATATGGATCCTGCTAACTTAACTATATAATTTCCAGTATAATTCTGCTATCTTAACATTATAATTATCAATATAATTTCTTTTTTACCTTTTTAAAAAAACAACTTGTTTCTGCACTTTTCTTTAGCTTTATAGCTCTGTTGTCAATAACAAAAGGAAATTTTTTATTCTCTGCAATATCCTGAACAGAGACTCAAATCTTTTCACAAGATTGTCATTAATACATGTTTGAAATTTTTTTTGAGGACTACCTCTGTAGTTTAAGTTCAACCGTACAAATATCTTTACCCCAAATCTTTCGTTTTTAATTCCAAGTCCCAGACTGCAATAAATCCTTCAGGGGTTTTTAGTTGGGGGGTGTAGGTGTTTGTGAAGCTAGTAAATTCACCATGCCCCACATGATAAAATCATTGAATATTAGTATTTTATAGCAGAAAGCAACAACAGAAAGAGTTAAACCAATATGGGTGTCTTTTATCTGACTGCTTTGTTCAACTCCAGGTGAACATGGTGATGGATTTGGAAGGAAGTGACCTGTTGGCAGAGAAGGCAGATAGGAGGGAATTTGTCAGTCTGTTGAAGAAAATGTTGCTGATCGATGCTGATTTAAGAATCACTCCAGCTGAGACCCTGAACCATTCTTTTGTTACCATGAAGCACCTCCTCGATTTTCCTCATAGCAACCAGTATGTAACACACAAAAATTATTTTATTTACATCTCCATTGTAGTGGTTCATGCGTATGATAGTGTTGTTTCATCTGCTAACAGAGAGAAAAATCTTTTGTCATTTTTGTAAAGTTTTAGAGAATTTTTTCAAGTGCTTGCAGTATTAGACACATCTGCTTGGTCAAGGAAACTTGGAATAACTGTGGGGTTTTTTCTGAAAAGTAACATTTGAGGGCTATAGATTTCTAAGTTATCATTTATATGCCTGGTTGATGAAATTGCAGCACTGCATAAACTTGGGCTTGATTTTTGGAAGTATGAAAACCTTAGTTCCTGTCAGTCATTGAGAACTAGGGTGGACATTTCCTCTTGAGATGAAAGTCTCAGATAACTTCTTTTATGCATTGGTTAATACAGAATATATTGAACGTTTTCTTGCAGTTCTGGAATTGCGTATTTCACCGTGGGTTGCCTAAAGGGCAAGCATTTCACTGAAAGAAAGAGCTTTCCATCCATTTAGTTAACTGTCCTTCCTGCTTCTACGCAATTGTTAGAAAATGGTGTTAGATACAAGGAGCAGGAAGTAGTGGTATTTTTCTTGATTTTAAAATATGCATTACAAAGGTGGGACATAAGCAGCAGTATTTCTTTTCTCTACGTCTGTGTATTATCCCGTTCTGTGAAACTGAACTGTGGGCTTTGAACTTTTTTTTTTTTCTTGCTCTGGGGAATTGTTTTATATATTTTAACAACATGAAATTCTAAATAAAGCAACTTATTTTCCTGTTTTGATAGAGTGAAGTCCTGTTTTCATATCATGGATGTTTGCAAATGCAGATCAAATTTGTATGACTCAAGTAATCGCAATAAAACATCACTTATGAGACCAGTTGCCTCAGGCGGTGCAGCTAATCTGACTGCGAGCTTTACCAAAATTGGTCCAGTAAGAAGTCAGGTAAAACCACTTTAAAAAAAATTATAAATTCCATTAATGCCGTTTCTAATTAGTTTCATAATTGAAAAAGTACATCTACTAGTGACAAAATCTTCTGTCTTTTACTCTCATTTTTTCCTTATGTTTTTTTAAACAAGCAAACAAACAAACCATTTAGAATTCAGTGTGTTTCAAAATTAAGTTACAAACTGGCGTTGCCATAGCAAAGCAGTGCTGTATTATAGTGCCCTCCGGTGGCCAAATGGGATTACTGCCTGTGAAATGTATTTGAAATGTTAATTTTTGTAAGTTATTTTAGTTGTTTATTATGTAAGCTGTTGGGACAAGCGTGTGAGAGATTTAGATTCACAGTTATAATGTTGCCTGTATTGAATCTGTTCCCGTAGGCATTAACTGCATCTGCCCATTCAGTTTTGCACCAAGGGATCCCACTGCAGGCAGGAACTGCTCAGTTTGGTTGCAGTGATGTTTTCCAACAGGCGTTGATTATATGTCCTCCAACTCTTCAAGGTATGTTTAAGTTTACAGTTCCTGAAATGTGAGTGTTACTGTCTCTCTGTTATCAGTATTTGAATTTTCCATTATATCCACTTAAGCTATATATTTATGTAACTTAATTATGCCATGAAAAAATTAGCATGTGAGTCAGATTGTACTTTTCTGAAAGAAAAAACAAACCAGCAGCTGCAGAAAATCCAGAGCCCATCTTCATATTCCTCTCCCTGCCCCAACGTGTAGGTATACATATATGTATATCTTGGATAAAATAGAGAGACACAATGTGGAAGCTGAAGCAAGAAAGCAGGGTATTCTAAAATAAAATTTGAGAGGAAACAAGAAAGTTGGGTGGAATATCAGTGTTGTGGTAGGTTTTTGTGGTGGTGTGGTTTCTTTGTTTCTTTTTTGGTGGTTGTGTGTGTCAGGGTTCTGTTTGTTGGTTTGGTTGTGGTGATTTGTTTGGGTTTCTTCTTTTGCTGTGTTCCCCCCGCCCCCCAACTACATTCCTAGGGTATCCTAGGGATGAAAAAAATATAACAGTTCTTGTGATAAGTCTGTCTGGATAATACAGTTGGGGTTTTTTTATTGGACTTCCAGGTGAATGATTTTTTGGTTGTTGGTTTGGTTGTGGTGGTTTGCTTGGGACTTTTGGTTTGTTTAGATTTCTTTTTTGTTTTGTTTGTTGTGGGTTTTGGTTTTTTTTTTCCCCAACTCCCTCCCTAACGTATCCTAGGGATAAGGATAAGAAAATATAAAAATTCTTGTGATAAATCTATCTGGATAATAAAGGTGTGGTTTTTTATTGGACTTCCAAGTGAATATTTAAGAAAGCAGCTGGAAACTTGGGGCTTCATTTAAGGATGTAGCTGCACCACTTAAACCGTGTCATGTTTACTGTCCTGTGGTTATAACGCTAGATAGAACTGCTGCAGCTTTCTGATGGCTGAAACTAAATCTTTGAGAATGTTGATTGCATCGTGCTGTGAGGAGGAAAGGGCAGCTTGGCTGAACTCTCCTCTATTACAAAGGTTAAGATTGTTTCAACCATTCAATTTTGTATTTATGGAAAGAAATAATTGGCTGAGGGTTCAATTATCAGAAACATCTGGAAGGCTGCGAGGTGGAAATGCTAGCACAGCAGTGTTTCCGTAGTGTAGAAAGCAATCAAATATGCATCTCTAAAAGGACACACGGTAATGCAGCTGATTTCCATTTCCCTAAACAAATGCATTTGCGTTATGCAAATGTAGGTCCTAATTTTTGGAGGAGTCTTTAAAACTTCAGTTAGATCTCAGGACACAACAAGCAAAACTTGTTTTTTCTCTTTATAATGGGCTGATCAGAGATTAACT
Organism: Limnodromus scolopaceus; assembly: GCA_028565335.1. Lineage (NCBI taxonomy): Eukaryota > Metazoa > Chordata > Aves > Charadriiformes > Scolopacidae > Limnodromus > Limnodromus scolopaceus. The sequence continues at coordinate 59,473,818 of JAOXNO010000041.1, read as the reverse complement.
GATAAAAACAAACCTTTCTTATTCTAGTAATAGCCGTTTATGGAGTAGAATAGGTAGTTTATATTGTTTGCTTATTAAGTTAACTTGATTGTAGTCTTCATCTCTGAAGATGCAGTTTATCTATCTTGGTGATGTTCAGCTTTATGTTGAGATCAGGTCTTGAAATGATGGAGTTTATAGGAAATAGGGTTTTTAAGAACAACTTTCAGACTCCTTCGACCTCCCTCCACAATTTGAAGTTATAGAAACTCTGGAAAAAAACCCAACACCCAAGCCAAACAAAACCCAAAACAGTTTTAAGCTAAACTTAGAGCCCAGGAAGTCTTTATCTCTGATAGAGCAGACTTTATCAGTAATGTTATTTGTGGCTGCCGCATCTATCTTGGGTTCCGGAAGCTCATGAAAGCTCTGAGTACTCACCGTGCAGAGTGTCAGAGGCTGGATGAGCTAAATGCATAGCTTCATACAGATTTCCTTCTAAGCACTTAGTATTGCTAAGTAATTTCCTATTTAAATTGTGTATGTGCTTTACACAATGGGATACTCCATATTTTAAAAACCCTACTGTTTTGATTATACCCAGATGAACAAAGTGATTATATAGAAACGGAAACAATACAGGCAAACACTTTATCTGTGATCTGTACACTGTATTCTTAGTATGACGATAAATTTCCCAATCTAAGTTCTGCTACAGCTTGAATGAAAGCAATATATTGTTTTCATCACATAGGTGACAAGTTGGGTTGCTGGCACAGAGGGAAAGGGATATTAATGGTATCTGGCACTGCTTCAAGGTTTCCCTGCTTGGCTGCTCTGTCAAATATCTGAAGTGCTAAAGCTCGCTACTTCTGGCAGAGTTAAGATGTTGCTGTTCTAGATGGCTGTATGGAAAAAACTAGTCAACAGTATTTCAAAATTAAAAGCTTTGGAGTGCATGGTTATAACTTAGTATTGTGTTATGGCATGAGAGAATTACATCGAATGAATATTTTCTTTCATCCTTTATTGTAAAGGTTTTTTAAAAAGCCCCCCTTTTAATCTTTAGTAATTCTTTAGCAGTCACCACCAAACACCCATTGCTTAGTCTTTGACTAAAGAACAAGATACAAAGTGCAGTTACAAGATGAATTTAGTATATTTCCCTAGCCAGTATGTTCCTCTAGCATAGCTGTTCTGTTGCAGTATTGGTTGAAAAAAATTCCTCTTTCCTTTTAGTTAACGTTTTTATCTTCAAAATTATTATCAGTAGTAAACATTGCAGCGTTGCTTTACGTCTGTTAGTTCCCTGTGACAATCTGTAGAGAGCATGAGATGCACCTTTCTCCTGTTAGGCTCTTGTGCTAATATGCCAACAGTGCTACGGTTTGCATTATTTTGCTGAAAGGAGGGATAGGATTATGGATTCTACTGCAATTTGATGTCATACGCAGAAAATTTTACATTGCTTCCCATAAAAGCATTGGTAACAAATAGAGGCTTTATACATGTGGCGTTGCCAGCTCTAAGAGCTAAGAGGCATGGGTTTCAGCTAGCTGGAAATACAGAGCATGAGATGTGCAGGAGTCAGCTATGAGAAGCTTTGAAATTCAGTTCCTGCTTACTTTTGTCTGCTTCCTTTCAAATTCTTTTAATGTAATTTGTGATAAGGAGTGAAATGCTTAGCTTTGCAGAACTTTCTGCCAAAGTCGTTCCGCTTTCTAGTAGTCTCTTTCCAAATAGTAGCTGTTGGCAGTGCTTTCTGGAAATGACAGCATCAAATATTTGTGCAGATACGTAATAGAACAAAAATCTTTTAGGTGGTGATTTATTTGTTTTGAAAGTCTAAATTATGGAATTAGATCATAAACACATCAAGAAAAAAAAACAGTAAAATGTTGTAAAATTAGCCTGTGTGTTTGCATTCTGCTCAGAAAACATATGCAGGACCAGTCTTTTGCTTAAAGCTTGGGTGTGTGTTTTTCTCCCTGACAGGAATTCCTACAAACCACAGTAAACCCACCAGCTTCTCCCTAAGGGTGGATAATGCGGTTCCGTTGGTGACCCAAGCCCACGCAATTCAGCCACTACAGATTCGAGCAGGAATCCTTTCTCAGGTTGGCTTACTTTAAAGTAAAAACCTTACTTGTTTTGTTATTAGTTGGTAGATACTTTTTGCCCTGGAGAGTTCTGTAGCAGTCCCTCTTCTGTCTTGTGCTGAACTACAAGCGGCTAGCATCAATTCAGTCATTCTTTGCATCGTGAAATCTTCTCTGTTTTCACAACAGACGTGGTCGAACCAGACCCAGCAAATACTGGTTCCTGCCTGGCAGCAAGTGGCGCCAGTGGCAGCTCCTGCTACATCTCTGGCCTCTGATCCTGTGGCTGGCCCACAGAGGCTTGGAGACTGGGGGTAAGTCCACGTATATCTGTGCAATACCTTAATGGCTTTGGTCTAACAGGATCTATGGATGCGATGCAAATGACTTGCAATTTAAAACTGCCTTTATTTTTCCTCAGGAAGATGATTACCCAGGGCACCCATTACAATTCAATGATACCGCAGCCTCTTTTAACACATCAGATAACCTTGTCTGCCCCTCAGCCAATTAGTGTGGGCATTGCACATGTCGTCTGGCCTCAGCCTGCAGCTACCAAGAGGAACAAGCTGTGTCAGAACAGGTTGGTAGAACATTTCTAACGTTCAGAGATAGTGTACCTGTGGTTGCTGTTCGGTGGGCAAGGGAATAGCCTGTAGAAGTGGCATGTTTGTCAGTGATGATTGTACTTAGACACTGTCTTTTGGGAAAACTTGTTCTTTCTGCCGTAAGTTTTCAGTGTTATTTTGGTAATACAGATTAGGTGGAAAAATACTTGCAATAGTAAGAGGTTTTAGTTCCTGTTGATTAGTATGGGCCTGTCATGGTAGTAAAGTTATCTTTTTGGGACAAAAGCTATAAGCCTCTGGGAAGGTACAAAAATATATCGAGGTAGCTGTAATGAGATATTCCTAAGCTTATGTGCATGAGGACATATCAGCTTTAGACAACTAAAAATAAAGAGATACCATATAACAGCGTTGCAAAATGCCTTATAATCGTCTTAAGAGCAGTCTGTCTTTTACTGGTGGCCAAAAATACCCTATCTGCCCTCTGAAGAAAATGTGTCCCACTGCCATACAAAGTATTTGCAGAGGCGTGGGATGCTCAATAAAGGGGAAAGTGTGGGTTACAGAGGGCAATTTCAGCAGTCTTGTTTTAAGTAAGGATTTCATCCAGAGACTACCAGCTTTTGTTTTCAGGGAGAATCTTTGCAGGAAATCTGGCCAGTTTTTGTTTGCCTGTTTTTCACCCACATGGGATTTTAGTTTCTTTTTAAGAAAATGGGATTTTCAATGTGCTGTATTCAATGTTGTTGCAAATTTCTGCCTTAGATATTACTTTGGATAATACTTTGGATGTAGCAGTGTAGCTTCTTATAAGCGTGTTTCTGGATTTTTTTGTTGTTATTAATCTATGTTATCATATATGCCAAGTATTTATGATTGCTTTTCCTGTTTTATGTTTCTCTGTGTATTAGTTTAGAAAATTGGTGTTTTAACCTATGTTGCTGTTGCTGGTTTGTTGAAAATAGTAGTTTTCAGGCCTGTAGGTAGAGATTCACTAAATGTCAAACGATGTGTTTTCTTCACAGGAGCAATGTGTTACAAAATACCAATATCCAAAATTCAGCCTTTCTGTCTCCAAAGATACTTAACCTGAAGGCTGTAAAGAGAATAAGTTGCATAGAAGCACAGGACAATCATAACTCAGAAGGACAGGAAAGTAACTGTTGCGAAGCATCGGTCGGGCTGGACCCTGATTCATCTCTTCCAAGCAAACAGCGGCAGGCTATCTTCATTGCCGGCTCCCCCAGCCCAGCGGTCAGCGTCATCACCATCAGCAGTGACACGGATGAAGATGACATAGGACGAGCACATTCACTGAGAGAGTAAGAATCGGTGTTTACTTTCGTTAAGGTGTTACTTAAATGTCGCTGGTTTAGCCTAGCTACTGTATTTAATGAATCTGAGTTAGAAAAAGGCAAACAATGCATTTCTAATCAAATTTCACTCCAAAGGTAACTCTGTAGCAGTATTTGAAAGTGAAAAATACTTTCAAAAGCCTGCCTCATTAATCTGTGTACATTGAACATTTGCAACAGGAAACAAATACTTTGTTATCCTTTTGTAACAAATTTGGTCAAAACCGAATTCTTTTAGCTCCAGCATACTTTTTTTTTGCTTAATACCGTCATACCCTCTTTTTTGTTGAAGATGAGTCTTCCAGCTTCGTATATATTCCAGCGATAGCATCCAGTAGATAACATTACATACACATGGGTAAAAAATACTTCTCTAACAGTAAGAAGTGGTGTGCATTTGGTATAAAAACATGCTGAGCATGGTCCCCAAAAGGAGTTTTCTTTCACAAAGCTATCAAAGAAGCATGTATCATTTTAAATGAGGGCCTAATATATATTTGCTCAACTTTATTATTACTTGTAATGATTCTGAACTGGAGTAACTTGTATTTTAAATATAAACTTTGTCAAATGTTTCAAGACTCCGAACTGTTGTAGTAAAATCTCTTTATCTACTTGTTTCAGTGTTGATTCAGTAAAAAATTTATTCACTTAGTAGCTTTCAAATAAAATGCGTGCTTAGTCTTTGCAGAATTCCAAAAGAACTTAGAAAAGATTTCAAATCTGGTTTGGATGTAAAAAAAGCAATGTTGATTTACATTTAAGGGACCTTCTCTAATATTTCCCCCCTTTTTATTCCGTAATTACATCTAAGTCGGTGGCATAGGGAAAGAATGTATAAGAGATGGAATGTTTGCTGACTTTCTTTTTGTGTGGTAGGTGTAAAGGTAGCCTTGACTGCGAAGCCTGCCAGAACACCCTGAACATTGACCGCGTGTGTTCTCTCAGCAGTCCTGATAGCACTCTGAGTACTAGCTCCTCGGGACAGTCCAGTCCATCTCCTTGCAAGAGATCCAACAGGTAAAAAGCTGTGCCCCTTTCCATAAAAAGAAAGATCCTAGTGTACAGCAGACTCAGTTTATAATAAAAAATGCAAAAGTTTTGTCATGTTGCCATCTGGTGAGGCAAAGTGATGTGTTTAAACATTAATTTATTGGCCTACTGTTGCACAGCAGAGACTGTTCTTTTATCGTCTCAACGTCTTGCTACGTTGGAAGTTTTCAGAAGACTGAATGAATGGTGTTTATACAGAAAACATAAACATGTCACATGCAACTTCCTTTAGAACAAAAAATCTTCTGAGGTGGCAAAATTAATTAAGCTAAAGTAGGATGTGACAGATTTTAAGTTACCAGAACATCTTTAACTTTTGCTTGTTCTTCAGACACAACTGCTAGATCCAACAGCAGAAGTATAGTAGTGGAGCACATGGATAGATTTTTCATTTTTTAGGGTTACTTGACGTAGAAGATAATCCCAGACAAATTTCTGCTATTTCTGGGACTTAGGAGATGCTGATATAAAAAGTTGCCAGTGTTATATAGATGGAATAAACCAGGTATATTTCCCTGGGCCTGTTTCCAAGCATTTGTCATTTCTGACTGTAAAACAAGAGAATAACTAGAAGCATTTGAAGAATTTCCATTCAAATGGCTAAATTTTAGTAAAGATTTAGGTAACGAGGTGTGTCTTTTTCTGGGAGGCATCAGGTAATCTTACTGGTTGATAGAATTATCAGACTTGCTTATGATATTTTTTTAATATCACAACATTCAAAACTTCAGACAAGTTTTTATAAAGACCTGCTTGATTTTACAGTGTTTTCTTTAGATTGCAAGGAACTGACCTGTAATTCAATTCCCTTTTGTAATTCAACTTTATGTCAACAGCAGAGGAATGCATCAGATTCTGGTTTTGTTAGCATTCAACTTACAGTAAGTCATATAATTAGTAACGTGAATGAAAATTTAAGAATATAAAAATACAATTATTGCTCAGTATTTGTCACAGTATCACTATTTGTTACTTAAAAAACTATTCAGAATTACCTAGCTCTGTTGACTAAAACTTCAGATTTTTGTGCTGACCCTCATAATGTCAAAGTACTTTTCACAAAAAATTAAATGGTTTTATTTATATTGTCTTAATTTAACCACCGCGCTATAAGGGCATGTTACATTAGCTATAAAATCAACAAAGGACTTGACCATATGGTTAGGGGGTAGTGAATTCACTGCTGTTCCTGGCTTAAGTTAAGCATGTACTCCACCAATTTCTAATATAAACCGGAGTTTTCATGTTTTTCTAGTTTATAGAAATTCCTAATTCTCATGTCTATCCTGTCTAACCAGAAACTTTGTTTGCATCTACACTTACTTATTTATCACTCCATACAATTCTTTTTACCTCCATTAAGTGAATGATGTCTCTTGTTATCTATATAATCCATACCTGGCACAGTCCCAGTTGAGGACTAGTCAAATTTCTTTTGCTGTTGTTGTTAGTGATGCGTCTGTGATGTATCTTTTGCTTGTGTAATAAATAAGACATAAATGAGATTAATCTCTTTTATCTCATATCTCATAAATGAGATTAATATCTTTTCTGGCAATAGACCTCATTGTAAATTAGTTTCCTTTCCCAGGTTGTTTACGACTTGCTGCCTAAAAGGGATTTGGTTCTGGTTCCACTGATTGAACTGTGGTCTTGCTTCTGGCAGCTGGCATTTACCATCTTCTTAGCCCTTTCTTCTTCTGATACCAGCGTGGAGCTTCAATACATGTTAGCAAAGGCTATTATTATGAGTTGTTTTTTCCACCTCTTCCCCTTTTTCCTGCTTTGGTAAAAACAGTTGCTGAATCAATGAGTTTGCACCACTTGACCACCATGGCTTTCACAGATCACAAGTGTAAATAGGTGGTTGCATTTGTCTCCTTAGGCTAAATCTGTGAAAAAGAATCTAACAGTCACGCGCAGGCAGTGCTGTCTGGAGGGGCTTCAGAGAGACCTAATTTTTCGGTAGATAAGGTGTAGTGTGGCTGCTGGTGGTTGATATGCAGATGAGAAGGAGCTGCCTGCCGCTGTGCAGATTGCTTCCTCAGCACTCTTATCCCATCCTGACTCCGGTGGGCCCCAGGGACGGCTCTTCACAGGCTCCGGGATGCAGCTGATTTCTAGGAGGAAATTAGATCAGTATATTCTCATTTGCTGGTGTAATAACCATCCGGAGAACTTTATGTTTTGATTCAGGAAGAAATGAAATAATCTTCTTCAACCTTTTGTTTGAACTAAAAAAATCTAAATTTTGGGTGGTTTATAAGTACAAAATTATTTAAAAAATAAATTACAAAGTGGATGCGAGTTGAGTTACACATCTAAGTCTTTATGTAAAGTGATCTCCTCACTCTGAGCCTTGCAATTTATTGGTAGAACGAGTTTGAATATTGAACTGCCATCTGAATGTCAGCTTGTATAATTAAAATCTAACATTTTTATCCACCTTTGAGTAGTTTCCCTTTCATAACTGTTACGTGGTCATTTAATAAAATGCATCTATATTATGAAAATGTATTTGTTTCAACGCAGTACTTTTATTTTTTTGATAGTATGTCAGATGACGAACAGGAAAGTGGATGTGATACGGTGGATGGTTCCCCAACTTCAGACTCTTCAGGACACGACAGCCCATTTGTGGAAAACGGCTTTGTAGCGAATACCAATAAAAATAAGGAAGCAAGAGCATCGGTTAATCCTGAAACCAAATCAGCTCTTTGCACGGTAGTAGTACCACCAATGAGACTTGAAAACAGGTTACATCTTGATGAACAGATGGTGAATACAGGTAAGTTAGTTCAGTTTGGTTTTCCTTCTATACCTAGAAATTCTCATCTAGAAAATTGAGTATTTGTTGAATGACCATAAATATGAAGATTTTGAACTACTCATATATCTGCTAATCTGTACTAAACACTTCTAATTTGTGTTGGTTTTTTTACTTTAATCATCAAATTTTATGATTTCTCCCTGTATGCTGAAGCAAATGAAACTTTGTCTAACTTCTGTTAGAAGAGAATAGTGACAACAAAACCATAACATTGTTCATTTTTTTTTTCTTGGAAGATGCTTCGTGCCAGCCACTGAAAAAGGGTCGGTCTGTCCTGGGAAGAATAAACCAGTCTTCTGTTGTAGGAAACCGTCAGCAAAAACTGACATCAGCATTCCATCAGCAACATATTAACTTCAGTCAGGTATGTGTACTTACTCACATCTAAGAAGTATTTTTTCTGTCTTGAGGTTCCAAACATGCTGAATGCTCACAATTTCAATTGCTGTCAATGGCAACTGCAGGTTTTCATCAGCTTGGTTACAGAAGTGTTCAAATCTTGAAAAATGGATTTCAACTTACTGGGCAAGTCATAAGTATCTTTCATTTTTGGTCATTTTCTTAAAGCAGCTGACTTTATTTTTAAAAACGGTAGGAAAGCCACACTGGGAAAATTATCAATACCTACGCAAAATCAAAGCACGAGACAAAACAAAAAATATCTTAAAATATCTTAGCTTTTTCTTAGCTTTTTTTTTTTTTTCTACATCCAAATGCTAAAATGCTCATGATGTGCAGTTAAAAACTAGGGCTATATTTCAGTCGTGTTATATTAGTAGTGTGCATGAAAGTGCTTGTAATTTGAGTATCCAGAGATGAGAGGGAGCTTAGCAAACCCAGCCTTTGCTGCCAGGTGGTGGAGCTGGGGAGGGAGAAGAGGTTGTGATTCCAGTCCAACAGTCCAATGTTGGAAGATACCCAAAGTTAATCTAAAAGCTACTTTTATCGTTACCTAACAACATAGAAAATGTGTCTGCTGTGGCTGAGAAGTGAAGTTAACACATCAAGTTTAGGCCCCTTTGTAATTAATTAATATTGAGCTATAGCTGCATTGAGCTTTTGGTTAGATATCTGGAGGTATGTTTAATAGAAGCGCAGTACCTGTTTGTCTAAGTCTAGCAGAGTAGCTGTGAATATTAAATTGTAAGTTAAATACTAAATGCAAGCATGCTATATGTAGATAAGAGGATTTACCAATAATGACTCCAATAGTTTAGATTGAAAGAAACATTTGGGTGGGTGACACAATCATCCCTTCTGCATGATTATGCAGAAGGATTGGTTTAATTAATTCTAAGCAAGCCTTAATATGATCAGCATAGTATTAATTTTTAATCTTTTTAATGACTGCAGCTCCTCAGCCTCTTGGCAGAAAGTGTAGGACGTTATTTTCATTACAGAAATTTATGCTAATCCTTCCTTCTTTGGTAGATGCCCTATGTAGTTTGAAGTCTGCATCATGTAATGGGAGTAATTGATTTTTAGTCTTTCTCTTTATAACTGTTGATGATTGCCACGTCTTCCTGTGATCATAGCCCTAGACTTCTGTTTGCCTAGTTGTCTCAGATATTTTCAATCCGTTTATTATTTTTTCTGCTCTCCTCTAAAATTTCTCTCCTATTTGTCCTCTTTGTGCCTCATTATGGTGCCCAAACTGAATGCAGCACTTCCAATTGATGCCAAGCCAGTGCTGAGTAGAGTGGAATAAGCACCTTGCTCATGTGATACATGGTATTTCTGTTAAAACAGCCCAGCATGGCATTTTATCTTTTTCTTTTTTTTTTTTGCAAGAGCATTAAAATAACTTGTGTTCTGTTTACCATCTCTTATTGTCAGATTTCCTGTCTGTGCTACTATCTAAATAGCTAATTTTTTATTTTTTTTGTTAAGCGTTTAATTATTCCTGTCTCTATATTACTCTCGAATTTAAGTTGACTAGTTTTAGCGCATTATTCCATTTTTCAAAGCCTCTTTACACCTGGAGATACTAAGACCTGCCCGTTTCTGTGTGTGGACAGGTTCAGCACTTTGGATCTGGGCCGCAGGAGTGGAACGGAAACTATGCTCACCGGAGGCAGCAGGCTTACATCCCCGCCAGCGTTGCCGGTCACGCGTTCTCCCTTCCACAAGGAAGTCCAAATCACACTACCGTGCACGCCCATCTCTCTGGAAGTACCCACCTTGGAGGACAGCCTGCTATTCTTCCCTACCCGTCGCCGGCACCCCTCAGTACTGCTGCCCCTGTCGCCCACCTCCTTGCCTCGCCGTGTACCTCAAGACCCTTGTTACAACATCCGGCGTACAATCTGTCTCATCCCAGTGGTATAGTACACCAGGTTCCAGTTGGCATAAATCCCCGCCTCTTACCTTCCCCAACCATCCATCAGACTCAGTACAAACCGATTTTCCCCCCGCATTCGTACATTGCAGCGTCACCTGCTTACACGGGATTTCCATTGAGTCCAACAAAACTCAGCCAGTATCCGTTTATGTGAGAACTCAGATGCAGGATATTGAGGAAGCTCAATGATACGGAAGTTTGATTTAAGAAGAAACATGGTATTTATTAAATATTAGCCATGGCACAACAGGAAAACTATTTTTTTGATTCATGTAGACTTGGGTGCAATTTAAACAACTCTGAGCTTTAAAAAAACTCACTTTTAATGTGTTTTGCACATTTGGTATAACTTGTCTTTGGTCATGTTATCTTCTTATATAGTAACTTTAGACAGGTGACTTACGGGAGCAGAAATCTGGTTTTGCTCCTGCTATTTTTTATAAAATTGCCTTCTAACTAGTGCAAGACACGTCTACATTTGGGAAGCCATTCAGTGTACAGAACTAGAGCAACAGATGCACATATGTCAGCAGTACAGTGTAGAAGTAAATTGTTTGTATTGCGTATCTTGGTGTTTAAATGTTGAGTCACTTATCTAAAAGTTGAGCTGTTGTTCTTCACATTGCATGTGTCTTTTGCATGGGCAAAAAAAAAAAGAAAAGCCTAAACATTGCTCTTAAATGTTGTTGTCCTAATAATCTCAGCTGCATTGTAAACTGTTCCCACACATAGTGCCTTAAATATTTGAGGTTGTTAATGTTATTACTTATATATAAATGTTGAGGACTGCAGCACTTAAAAATTCAGATCTGCTGTTTTTTTGATAGCGTAATGCTCATTTTGGGTTTTGTGTGGTATGATTTTAGTATTGGGTGTGTTTTCCTTATCAAGAAGGCAGCGTGTTTTGCTGTAGCCGAATTTTGCTGTCCTTCTTCCCCCAGAATGATCTAGCTTCAAGACAAGACTTTAGTAGTGCTTAAGAAAAGTTGATTCAGTAGCTATTGAGTAGTGACACACAACACAGTATTTCATACTGGTAAATGGAACTGCAATACAACCTAAGTAGTTTATTTTAAAAGTGTTTGTCTAATTGGATATAATAAAATGTTTAGGGGTGCGGTAGGCATGACTGACTAGCTAACGAAAGAAAAAGCCAAGTGCTCATTGATCCATGATGTGGTTTCATCTTAGCTTGAGCAAACCATGCAGTATTTAATGACTAGTAGCAGAATATTTACTATTGAAGCTTGAAAAGATGTGAGTTCTTTGTGTGCAATCTTTCATTTATGCATGGGAGAGATTTTAGTCTTTTTACACGATAGTATTTGTTTTAGCCTGTTGCGGGTGTTTGCTTATTTAATACATTCCGTCAGGGACGTAAACTACATGCTTTTTGCATTTTTTTTTTTTTTTCCTTAGGAAGTGTGTCTTTTTCGTTTTTTTGTTTTGTTCAAATGAAGTTGCTTTTGCGGCACCAAAGACTTAATCATCCATTTCCTATAAAAGGTAGCTACTTTTTCATAGACCTCAAGTATACTGTAGTGTAGAGATGGGATCTACGGAAGGTATTAAGCTGAGGCTGTGTTTTAGCTTATGGGCAAGTAATAAATTGTATCATTTATCTTGAATGTAACATAGATAAGCTGCTATATAATGATTGCCACTTCGGATAGCTGTGAAATTAGGTGATTAACTAGTTCTTTCTTAGCCTTCTAATTTCTGTACAAGTCTAATTATATGAAATAGAAGCCGGGTTTTGGGTTTGGTTTTTTTTCTTTTTCTAATTTTATTTTGTTTTCATGTTTGAAGTGTCGTAACTACTATACTGTAAATGATGGAAGATGATTGCATATGTTTTTTTGGGGTGTGTTATTTGCATCAGTATTTTATCTCCATTAACTTTGAGCTCATCACTGCATATAAGTGGATGTATTGATGTAATTTAATTTTTTTTTATGTTTTCATATTGGCATTGTGTAGACACTTAAAAAGCTGCATCTTGCAGGCTTGACTTAACTTTTTTTTAAAACAAAATCTGGAATACAATCCTTGCAATGTTGACTGGAATAAGAGTGCAAAGCATTTGAGTTTAACTCTGTCAATAAGCTAATAACTGGTAATTTTCTTTACTCCACTAACACAAGCAGTGTTTTATTTAATGAATGTTTGAATGTAATAAATGTGCCTACATTTGATTTATTTTTTAAGTAATAACTAAAATACAACAGTATTAGATCATAAAAAATAATAAAAATACCAGCAGTACATTTTTAATCACACTGAAAATTAAGAAACCTAACTTTTCCCAAAAGTTTCAGTGTTTTTAGTAATCAACTCTATGCATTTTGTACAAGTGTGTGTATATAAAGTATGCATTAGAAACTAGGAGCATCCTGAAGAATTTGAAATCTTATCAACACGTATATAAAGTCTAAATATAGGGAGTCAAGAAAATGCTCAAATTGGATATCCACCTCACCACTTCAAACTTGTGCTATATGGTCCAGCAGATAGTTTTCTGTTCACTCCCTTGTGTTGGGGAAGCGACGTTTTGGTTTTGGTGCTGACTCCATTGCAGGCAATGGACACACCAAGAATCACCAATGCAAATGGAGGAAATGAATTTTGTATTGTGATAACAAAAACAAAATACTGCATTTTTTTTTTTCCTGGGGCCATGGGGATTTTCATTGGTCTAATGTATTTACTGTACTTTCTTTTTACTGTGCTTAAGGTTTTAAGCTAACGTGCTTGTTAAATCGACACAATTATCTGTATATCACAACAGTATCCTGTCGTATGCAGGAAAAAATTGCTGTAAATGCACCCCAAATTAGATCTGCTGCTCTTCCTATGTGTTGTAATTCTAGAAATGTCTGCATTTCAAAGAACGAAATATTTGGGATCCTGCCACAGCTAAAATTCAGTATAGCGGGTGACTTTTCCCCCATCCTGCAATACTCTCGGAGAGAACGGACTCTTGTCTCTGCAAGTGTCCGGGGCCCATCTGCAGAAAAAAATAAAAGCTTTCAGGGCAAAGGCCTTTTCTGTGAAAAAAGTCATCCTCTGAGATGCATTTATATACATTACCGTTTTAATGCCTTTTTTAAATAAAACACTGCATGACTACGGAATTGCATATCTGCATATTACTTTAATTTGCAAGATTTTATATTAATTTCTTGTGTTCGGTTTTTAACTTTACTTCAGGGTGTTTTATTGGTCAAATATGCTACTGTATTAACTTTTTTTGGTTTTAATTTTTAAATTTTCGGTTTTTACTGCTAATTAACTTGGTTTGTGTTAAGTAAAAGTTAAATCACACTGCAAGCTGTAGGAAGACTTGTTCTAGAAATACCCAGTGATAGAGACTTGATTAATAAGTTTGAACTGTTACTGTTTAACAATTTGTAGACTTGTGGCTTTTTTTTTTTTTTGCTTTGGATTTCTATGCTACACTAGTTGGCCATGTAGCAATTGCACTGTGCAATATTACAATATGAGGACTGGGAAAATTTTTTATGGATGTAATGTCTCTTACAGTTTGCGATAGTATTTCTTTCTAGTTCTCAGTGATTTAAATGTGACCAAGCCTTCTGTACTTTGTCACAAAAAGCGGGTTTTCCAGGTGACTATTTTGGTGAGTGTCAAAATAAGAATTTATGGTGTATTACTGTCGAGATTCACTTTGAATTAAAATATATATTGCAGCAGATGACTTTTGGTGGCTTTCATTTTTTCTGTGTTACATCAAGTCTGGATTAAGGTATTAAGGTATTTCCCGATGGAAATTCACAGGGAGGGCTCTAAAATGCTGAATAATCATTTGACTAATCTGCTCGTCTTTCTGAAATTTTAAATTTTATTAACTTTCAACGTTTCCTTAGGAGGATCTTGAGAATCTGCCTTTACTGTAGCCAGACCTTGAAAGTTCTTTGTTCTGGATGTCCCACATTTATGACCTTAGGAAGAGGTTATCTGGCCCAGATCCCAGCAGGTACATTGCTGCTGCTGAAGCTGGTACCGAGCCGGTGGCAGCTGCTGCTTGGCCAGCAGGAAGGTGCTCCCGCAGCCGCAGGTGGCCCCGCACGGTCAGTGACTCCAGATGGCCGGCCTGCTATGGACCAGACATCCGTGGAAGGCACATTTGCTGGTGCTGTTGCCAGCCAAATGTGCTCCTTCTGCCATGGGGGCCGCAGCTCCTACTGAGATCTAGTGGTTGGGGGGCTGTCACGATGCAGGCTTTAGGGGACACATGTTTATGAAGTAGCACCATCTCTGGGCGTGACATCCCGTTTCAGGTGCTGTCGTAAATGACATGTAAAAGACTGAAGTGACGGTGCAATGTATCTTTGATACCAAAATATTTCAGAATTGACAGAAAGCTTTTACTTTGCTAAATATGAGGTGCTGCCGTTACGGATCTTCCACCGTTGCTTGCTCTTCAGTGGAAGTTGGTCGTGCTGCCTGCAGAGCTTTTCCTGCAGCGCTGTGCCTTAGGCGACGGGAAAAGGCATCTGTCCAAATTCCACAGACACCTCTGCTGCCCCGAAAGCTGCTTCCTTTTAATTCTTTGCAGTTAGACTTGCGTGGTGTTGACTTTTAAATGGATGTTGATGTTGGTATCTATGTCCAGCATTTCCCATAGAAACTCGGGCTACTGCCTTGGTGTATTTTGCGCTCTCGATTTTGGCAACGTCTGACGAAGAAGGAAAGGCTGCCTGAGCCTTTCGGAGGGAACGCGCTGTCTGTGAAGTTCTTGCTTTCTACTAGTAATAGTGCCTGACTCTCCCCGGTGCTCTTTCCCGTCCTGTGGAAGGCTGGGACTAGGACAGAGCAAGCAGTCTTCCTCTCAGCTGCTTTAAGGATGACTAACACTGGTTTAAAATCTGCTGAGTGTTTTCTCTGTCACTAAAGGCAAAGGACAAATTTACACTGGGGTTGTGAGAGCAGATTCATTCAAGGAAGAGCTTTCAAGAGTCAATGGGGCTGTCACATGCCACAGATGGGTAGCGGGACAGGCTGGTTCAGGGTGATGCTATGTTTTCTCAATGAATTAGCTGAGGTTTTCAGCTGGAGAGATGATCGGTCTCTGGGAGGCAACAGAGAAGCTACTGTTGGTGTCGCTCACAAAGCAGTACAGTCCTGACGATCGTGGCAGATTCACATGCAGTGACTTCAGCTCCTGTAATGAATGGAGACAGCGTGAGTCAAAGTTTCGGTAGGGCTGTGAAATACTATTGCTCCCTGGTAGGCCTGTGATGTTCCCATGCCTGTCTCCTGTGCTGCAGAGCTCTGGGGACCGCCGGCAAAATGCTGTAGCCCTTCCTCCCTCTCTTCCCACACTGAGTGACACGGTGGCTGAACCGGTCAGTCTGACATCCTGCTGTGCAGGAAGGCATATTAAATCATGGGTAAGGTTTGACAGTGATTGCTGTTAATTATATCTCCCTACCTTTTGCCTGTAAGAAGGTGCATTTTATCTCTCAGGAGAGTCGGGTACATGTTCTGAACAGGTGGGTTGGGTACATGCTCTATTTCTAGCTGCCTCTTTCTTGGGGAACAGCACCGACTATTCCTTGTTAGAAGGATGAAACTTCATGCTGAGAGCCTGAAATACCCACTTTAATGGATTCTTCTCCTTAAATCCTGAAGTAGCAGGTTGGGAGCATCTACACCCTGTTGGTAGAGGTGTCTGGAGACTGGACTCCAATCTGTGGTTGCATTTGTGGACTGAGATGTTAATAAATTTGGCCTGTTTATTCATCAATATGAAAAACGCTGACTGTTCTGTTGTAAAGATAGAGACCCTGGCCTGCCACCTGCTTCATGGAGAAGTCACTACATGGCCACTGGTCTCTTCTCATCTATGGATGAGATTCTAATCTGTGGATACCTTCATAAAGACAAGCAAGACTCAAAGTGACTGTGGTAGGTCTGCTGCAAGCAAGGCAATTTTGGATCTAGATTTTAGTAATCATTTCAACCAAGGTCATACAGATGATGTCAACCTGTTGCTCTCGGGCAAAGGTAGGAGAATCCATTCAAACATGAATTTCAGTCTCAGTGTGTGTGGTTTACTGTTACGCAGCGTGGTAGAGTAGTATTCTTCCCCAGAGAGAGACATACTGGTCCTATGGAGAAATACTCAATGCATCTCCTCAACCAACTAGGGTAGATCTTCATTGGCACAGCACATCTTGATTCTTTATCTGTAATGAGACATCTCTTCCAGAATCTGGACTACTTTCTAGCATTATGGGTTCCATAGCTGAGAGGAAACCAGGTTACAAGCAGGTGCACTTCACCTCCCTGTTCCACACGTGCAATCTTGGAAGGGACTATATGGGCTTACAAAAAAAAGGTACCTGGTATCAAGTATACAGAGCATGTGCACACTCTAGGAGAACACCTATGTTAGGAAAGAAAATCTCAGCACCAAGCCTGGATGCACAGATACCTCCCAGGAGGCTGAAACTGCCTTCCTGGAAAATGAAGACAAGTAGGATTGGGAAAGGTAAGTTTAGGAAGCAGTTAACTACAGTTACTTGGTAAAACTTGAGTGGTTTTTCACTAGCTGTATGAGATTTCATCCAGACGTCATTCTGGAAAAGATGCATTTTTTAAATCCTTTGCAATAACAACTAAATCTGATAGGAAAAAAAATATATTGTATTTTATACATAATATGTATATCTTCACATGTATATATGCTGTGTAATGGGAAATTAAGAAGCAACTGTAATGGTTGAGACCTAGATCAGGAAAAAGCACTGACAAAAGTAACTTACTGATGGTTCTATTACAAAGATTGTGTTAGGACAAAATCTAGAAAAATATGAAAGTGATTAAATGGGTTTTACACAGGACTCCGTAAAATTAACAAAAAGTACCACCAGAGGGCCCTGCACTAAATATGCTGGCCCTAAATAAACTGAAGTGATGAGTAAGCTATCCATTTTACTATAATAATCATACAACTGCCATCTTTTCTCTGTGGATAGTCATTAGTAGTCATCATATGGAAGCTAATTTTGCATAGAATGAATTAGTGATTTGAGGAAAAAGTGAGTAAAACTGCACAAATGGGACATATCAGTGGCTGAGTAATTGTATTGGTGACATTTGGAGTGTGCTAAACTGGTCAGATAAATATGTAATTATGGGTCATCATGACTTCAGGAGCACTGCGAGTAGCTGGGCAGCAGGATGTCAAGCTGTGGCTAGCCCATGCTGGGGCTTGCTCTGCCTCAAACCTGGCTTGTAAGAATTTATCGGAAAGACTACTTCTTGCTTTCTGCTGGAATTTCTGTGAGGCTGAGGCAGCTTTCCTTCACGTAAGCGACGCTGCACCCGTTCAGAATCAGCTCTTGCTGTCCTGGAGCACGTTCTTGCCCCAAACCCACCTTCACTTTTTGCTCCTCCTCCCACCATCACCATCTGTTGCCCAGATACATGGTCTGGTAACTAAAAGAACTCAAGGATGCAGTGCCAGGAAAGAGAATTACATTAGAATAGAAAATTTACATTACCTCTGCTGAAAATACTAATTACAGAAAACACTAAACAAATTGCCGTGATATTTGGTCTGGCTGTGACTGAGGCACCTTCTGCCTCTTGCTGGGGCTCATCTCCTCCCATCTGCATAGTATGTTCTATGTGCCAGTGGGTCTCCTGGTGTACCTTTAAGCATCCCAGAGACAAACCTTCGTCCTTTGAAGCTCCCCTTTCGGCCTGAAGGTCTGAGCACGGTCACGGCAGGGACAGGGTGGCCGAGTTGAGTGAATGCAGGAGAGGGGTGACAGGAGAAGGCCTTTCCTGTGCTTGCATACTGGGTGGCCGAGGATGTAGCTGCCCGTTTGCTCTACCCCTGCAGTCTGCTCCAGCTTCTTTATTCTCACTGTTGTCTTCTGCACTGGCAGAAATGCCTCCAGTGGTGCTCTGCACTCTGGGCTGCCTCCCAAGAAGAGGTCCTCGCTCTAGAGGTCCTGCCTCAGATAACGAGGGTCATCTTTGGCGATGTTCTGGCCCAGAGACTCCCAAGTACACCCATCAGGCGGCAATAAAGGGCTCCCAAGGTGAGCGGAGAAGGACTTTTAGTTTGGCCAGGTGGCAGGACCCCTGTGAGCGGGCGCAGCTTCCTCCTTCGCACCCACCAGGCAGTGCTGGGCACAATTGCTCCAAACAATGAGGGAGGGAATGAGGGCCGAGATGCTGTTATTGCGTTCAGCGGAAGGCAGAGGGTGGGGGAGGCCTCCCCCCACCGCCCGTCCCCTCCGGCTGCGGGGGCCGCTGGCCGGGGGGACCGGCACCGGCCGGACAGCGCCCGCCCGCCCGCCCGGCCTCTCCTGGCTTCACGGGGGGCGGCCCC
>JAOXNO010000041.1:59431191-59454348 GCA_028565335.1 Limnodromus scolopaceus | reverse complement strand
TCTCCCGCATCTTTTTTTTTTTTTTTTTTTTTTAAGCAGCTCTTGGAACAGAGGCTCCTCCGTGAGCAGGGGGTGCTGGCGTCTTCTGCCTTCTCCCGGAGGCTGCCCGCGCTGCATGCATCCCGCCGGGCTTCCCGGCCGAGGCACAAACACCAGCGTTTCTTACGGGACAGGCCGGCTGGGTCGGGGCTCGTTCCCCGCCGGGAAAGAGGGACGGGCAGAGGCTTTTGTTAAACCAGAGGCTCGTCTCCAGTGATTCTGTCTGTGCGTGGCGGGGAGGAGGGGGAGATAAGGAGGGGTTAGGAGAGGGCAAGCTCTGCCGAGATCTGAGCGCTACCTCTCAAATGCAGCTGAGAGAGCTCCGACGATTTCTGGGTTATATTTTTTCCCGTTTCCCTTGACTTTTTGAGTCAGGCAGTATTCTGCGCTCTCCCCGCTTCTTACAGCAGTCGATACGCTCAGTGACCTCAATGCAGAAAGGATGAATGTTGCTAGTAGTTATTGTATGTGCCAGATACAGATGCCAAATATAATTCTAAGGCTATGCTAAAATAATAGAAAGAGGCTAAAATTGATATATGGCTAGATTAATCCTATGGATTTAAGAGAAGAGTAGGGATGTGGATCCATATTTTGAAGCTGTTAACGTGAATGTACAGTAATCATATATAATTGATGTCAATTTTAGAGCCATACTAAGGGTTCCCATTTGCAGGTTGTAGGTTGGTGGAGCAGTACCTCAGACTTCATTGCGTGTTCTGAGCATGTAAATACTGTGGTTTGATTTATCTCTGTAAGATAAATTGACCTGCGATGAGAGGAATGGCTAATTTTTCACCTTTGCTTGACAATTCAGTCTGGGTTTCACATGAACTCTTGCACCACAACTGAATTATGAAACGGATCTTATCTCAGAGGTAGCCAGTCTCCCAGACCTGAATTTCAAAAGCTGAGGCATTTCTGACAATGGAACAAGACACCTCTTCACCCTTGACCACTTGATTCAAGAGTAGGATGAAAAGTATTGATATTCTGTTTCTTCCTTTGTGGTCTGTTTGTCTTTATGACACAGCCATTATCACGATTTTAAGTGAGGAAATCCAATAGACTTAAAAAATACAATTGTAGATATTTCATAGCCTACAGCTTGAAAAAAGAGAGGTGAGAAGACAGAATAATGCCAAGCGGAATACATCATGATAGCATGCATAGCGCACACGGTGAAAATACTGTCACCAACTGGCATTACCCAGGAATTTTCGACGAGAAAGTAGTTATGTTAAGGTACTTAATCTGTTGTAGTTAATAGCTTGGAGCATTACAGCTGAGACTGCAAATAAAACTTTATTAGTCCTATGCGGTGTTTATCAGTAGTTATGATTGCTAAGGTGGATGTAGATCAACCTAAAAAGCTCTGTCTTCCAGTGAGATAGAGCACATGAAATGCTGTCTGCCATTGAAGTCAGGGACAAAACATGCGGCAGAGGCAGATATTCAATCAAGAACATGAGACTTTGTCTAAGAAGTTTAATTTCTGTATGTTTACATAGGGCAGGCTACGTGTAGCTCTGGATTTCGGTTAAGCAAACATGCTTCTACTGATTTCTGTGATTATTAGTGTAATGCACATGGTTCACGGAGCAGGTCTACTACCTCAAAGTGGTGTTACATGGTGTGTTAAACGCTGGGAAGAGCATATCATGCACCGTTTTTACTACAGCTTTCTCCACTGCCAAATATTTGTATCTTTGGTGAGACTATGTCTGTAGATAGGTACCCACCCACAGATAAACACCTGGTTCTTCTGTTGGGTTTATGTGCAGCATGCGGCACCGCTGTGTGTGAAGACGAAGCAGGGGACTTAGGGCATGGAAGGTAAAGAGAGAAGTTTTACTGTGGTGCTAGTGCTTCACCTAAGACAACGCGTAAGTTTCCTGATCCCTGGGTTGATTTGAAATTGCTGTGGTAACAATATTTCCTCTGACCTCGATAAAAATTCAACACAAAGGAAAGATAACTCCCTGGAAAGAGACCCTGACAGGATGAGGCGTTAGGCTACCAAGGAGTAGAGAGATTGATTACCTCTCTGTTGGGGGTTCAGAACCAGACCTCAGTGCTGGTCAGTGCTCCCTGGGACACTTTCACCATCCAGTGCAGAGTGATTAGGTTTCGAACAGCAGATGAGAAACTTTATTTTGGATTTTAGAAGTATTTTATGCTTCTTTAGCTGGATACGCACAAAACTGCTCAGTGACACATATTAATTTCCACAGTATGTCATCCCCAGGACCACCTCTTGAATTTGGGTTGAAAATAAAACTGCATTGTCCACCATAATCAGGAGTACATAACTGTGATTTGTGGTGGTTTGTAGAGTAACAAACATATAGAATGTGATTTATGATGGTTTATAGAACAACACAAATATATAGTGCTTTTTTTGTTTCTGTCAAGAAAGGAGAATGAATGAGGAAACGTGTGATTTCTGGTTGCCTCCTCCCGTGCTCCAGGTAAAACTCCCTCAGGAACTAGAGGCATGAACTGTGGGCAACCATTTTCCTTGGGGGAAGAAGAGAGAGATGGTTTCCGAAATGGATGTAACTTTGAAAAGCAGCTATTGAAAGCTGATCTGGTCTCAGCAGACCGTGTCTCAGCCAGTAAATACACATGGCACCATTGTGTGAGTGACACCGAGGAAAAGGGAAAAGGCACGATGCTCACTGTTGTGTTGCCCTTGAGCTTAATCACCTGATCAGAGGGCTGTGCTGGGTGGCCTGGGGAAATAAAGTTTTAAGAAACATTAAAATATACCTTTTACATTTTCCATCATCCTTTATGCTTGCTTGTGTAGCCTGTTTGAAAGATAAACTTGTCAGGGAAAGGTCCATTTCTTCCTGCGTTTGCTGAACGCTAGCACTGTGAGATCTCACCTTAATTAACAATGATTTCAAAAACACTAACGACACCTCCAGCGCAGTGGCTGCTTCTCGCAGCTGGAGTTTTGATTGAACAACTCGGAGAGTGCTCCGTGCCAGCTGCTAAATTGCCAGTCCCACCTCCTACGGACCGTGGCTCTCGATGGATGGCAGCTACCTGAGCTCAAAGCCTCTAAGCTCCTGAAACACTACCAAAGGCACCGGGACGAGCACATCTGAAAGCGTATCGGTCAGTGTTCCCATTGCCAAAGTAGCTGCCGCAGAGGCGAGGCACACGAGCATCGCAGGGAGCGCATCATTCCCTAGGTTCAGCTTGGCGTTGAGGAAACTGGTGAGGATGTAGAGAAAGGCGCTCTACACCTCCTGTGGTGGCTCTCCGGGATTACCAACCTAGCATTTTAGGAAATCAATAGTTTCAGGTTGGTCACGTTGCTCTTTTTTTCATGTTCTGTCTGATTATCTCAATGGAATAAAATACGTGGAGCTATCTAATCTGTGAGAGAATAGTGAAAAGTTCAAATTCTGACTCATTCTATTCAAAACAAAACATGAATCTCCAGCATGGGCTGAAAGAATTAGGCCACCAGGAGCATGTGAAAAGGGGCTTCTTTTGTGGATTTGAAGATTTGATGGGTATGCTTGGTATGGATCAACCAGTCAGGAATTACCTTCTTCTGCTACATTCCCAGATCTGAGTCATTCCCCACATTAGCTGATGAAAAATAATCTGGTTTTAGAATTCATATAGATACAAGATATTTTAATTTCATACATACAGAAACAACTTAAATGAAACTGTTCTCTGTAGATTAAGATAAGGAACTGGTATCTCAGAGGAAGTTGAAGGTTGTCTGTGTTTTGCCTCTAAGGAATGCTGACCGGCTGTTTGAGACCTATGGTTAGAGAAGAACTTTAAAATCTTATTTGCAGTCATGTTCAATCACCCAGTAGTGTATGGGATATCTCACATCCTCTGTACTATTTTCTGCAGTCTTTTACACTTGCTTGAGGTCAGGTTGATGGACAAGAGGAAGGGGACTGTGAGTAATTTTCTGTTTATGGCATTTTTCTGGTTATGTGAGAATGGTTGTTTCTGCCGAAGGAAATACTGATGGTATTTGCATATGAATTTAGGCTTCAATGTCCAAACATGTCAACATTTCATTAAAAAAAATAATGAGCATTTCAGTGGTTATCTACTGTTTTAACTTCCTTCTGCTGAGTCCCAGGAAGGAACTGCACTTACTGAACTCAATCTGCTTTTTACTGCTAAGCCTGAGGGCCGTGGGTGAGACACTGCCTTTCTACTAGCAAGGTGAGATAGCAGTAGTGGGCTTTAGACAGGGAGCATTTCTCAGCTAACACACCCCACAGAAAATCATTCCTAATGAGGGTATTTAGTCAGAGGAAGTGCAGGATACAGGAAAAACAATTTCTGTACATCTCACACAGGGCAGGTTGTAGTATGGCACAGCTGGTCTTCGTGCCTGAGATTGCCTCTTGAATATTAAGTGCCAGGTTCATGAATCAAAGGCAAGCTAGAAATTAGTTTAAAAATAAAAATAATCAAGGAAATAACACTTGTATACTTGTGTTGAAAGAGTGCAGGAGTTTTCCTACCAAAAGAAAAAGGGCAGGAAAAAAATTCAGGTCAAACAGGTTGAGCATGGCAGATAGCACTATTCCCGCCCG
Organism: Limnodromus scolopaceus; assembly: GCA_028565335.1. Taxonomy (NCBI): domain Eukaryota; kingdom Metazoa; phylum Chordata; class Aves; order Charadriiformes; family Scolopacidae; genus Limnodromus; species Limnodromus scolopaceus. Next base: position 59,449,720 of record JAOXNO010000041.1, on the reverse strand, counting down.
AGTGCTTGTTCAGAGGGTGCCTTTGGGCAGGTGAGAGCACAGCTGTACAAAGGACCAGAGGTGAGGAACTCCCACCACTGTGGCCTGGGTGATACATCTCCTTTCTCTGCAGCCTCCTCCGAGACTGGGGGAGCCCTGCTGTCCCTAGGCTCACACTAGTTGAAATTATCCTTTATCCACCATTCACACAAACAGCTTCATTTTGTGGCCCTTGTCACCAGAGTGTTTGAGACATCTGTAGTTGTGGCTGGATCACATATGTATAAGATAAGAAAGACTTATCCTTATTTTTACAGTAAATGGTCTCACCTGTGGCCGCTCTTGCAGTGTCTCCTTCATTCATGGTTTGAGGTTAGGGTGGCAGTGCCTGTTTCCACATTCTCCTCCACCACTTCTTGCTGTAGATTTGAAACTATCTACAACACCTTGTCTACAATTTTATCACCTGTGAGCAATATACCAGTGTTGCTCTTTTAAGGGAAATACCTCAGTTGGTTCCTACTGACTTTTAATAGGAAGAATACATGGGAGAAATTAGAGGAAAAACTATGCAAGACTGTAAACACAGAACGTAAGTGTTCTGGGAATATTCTCTGATTTTCAGCTATTATCATCAGGTTTGATGTGTCAGTTGGGGAAGTAGCAGTAGCTCCTCTTTTGAAATTTATCCTGAATTGCCTTCATGTGTATGTGTTTTTCTGATTATGACTAAAAAGCCTGTATGTTGAACGTAGAGATTTTGGTTGCTTTCTAGGAAAGTCTTTGTAAATGATATACCTACTGATCATGTGTTTTCCTAAGTGCTCGTGCAGATGGGTGATGATAAAAAATTCCTGAAGGAAGCCAATATAAATTAAAATCCATCTGTATACCAGGTAATAAAAAACCAGCAGAACTATCCTGCATCACTCTACTGTTTAGTGATGTGATGATCTCACTGCAGTGTCTTTAGCTGAAAAGAAGTAAAAATCCTTTAAATGTTGCCCTGTGTTTGAAAGGTATGGATTTTGTAAATGAAACCTTGTATGGTTATTAGCTTGGATAACACAAGAAGATTTTTACATAAATATGTATAACTCACAATGCTGAGAGATTTTTTTTTAAGTGTTAGTAAGTCAAAAGGAAGGCTAAACATTTAAATGCATAGAAATTAAAATGTCAAAAAACAGATTCCAAAGGAAAGGGAAACAAAGATGTATTAGATTTCTGTGGTATTTCTTAGACAATGAAGTAACTGAGGCCAGCAAAATATGTTGGCAACCAATGTGAAAAGGGTAAGAAAAGAGTTGAAAAATGGAAGTTTATCCTTGGAAACAGTTTGCTACAAAATAGTTGTTCTTTGTTTTGAAAATAATAAAAATGACTTAGATTATGGGATGTTGTTTGTCACTGAGGTTCTGAAAAGCTGATTTAAAAGAAACCATTACAGGCTTGCCTAGTTCTTTCTTTGCATAGTGTTCTTTTAATCTGATGAGTAGCTTTCTCAGATGAATGTATCAGTGATGAAAAGCTGGATTTTTATAGGGGTCATGGCTAGTTAAGAAAGGGAATGCATTTTTACAGTTTTCTATCATTGTAGTACGTCTTTGATGCAAGGTCTTTAAGCTGAAAACTTTAGGGGTAGTTTTAAGAAATCCTTAAAACTGATGGTTCTGGTTTTATTTAATATATTCTGGTCTGACCTTCTATGGTACTAATTTTAAAAATACCTCTCTTATCTTATGGTAAAACACCTCGGCTGAATGATTTTAAGACCAATATGGGCTTGATTGTTGTAGCAGTTCAGTATTCTCAGCTAAGCTAGGTTTGTCTGAAGTTCTTGATGCTCACCAGTCTGAAAACCCTGGTGGTTTTTGTTTGTTTGTTTGTTTTTTTGTACAGAGTGTAGCTTCTGAATTAAATATTCACATAAAAGTAGACTTGAAAAAACTGTCCATTGGTGACTGGCAGTCCATAAACATACTTGAAATTGTCCAGCTTTTGCTTGGAGTGGTTGGTAATAGTGATGTTTTTCGAAGTTGCAGCCTTCTGAATTTATCAATTTATTTCCCTATCCAAGGTTTGGTATCCAAAATTCATTGCTATTTAAAAATGAAAGTTTGACTTATTGGAGAATTAAAGCTTGAACTCTAAATTGGCAACAGGCAGTGGTCATTTGCTAGGTGAATCAAACATGAGTGTTGATGAGACTTTTTATGAGGAACTGTTTGTGGCTCTACTGCTATTAAAAAAAAGCATTATTTTTTATACCTACTTTTCATTTTCTTTGGCTAATGAAACACTTATAAAAAGTTTATGGAGCCCTGTCACATAATTAATATGAAATTATTGAGTTATTTTCAGAAGGAATTCTACCAGATTGTCACCTACCAAGAGTTCTGAGACACCTTTACGTTTTACTGCAAAGCCATATACAATAATCCTGTTGACCAGCTTAGGTCGTTCCTAAACATGTGCAACATTTCCTCTGGCCATCTCACATCCAAAGAGTAGTGCAAGTTGGAGAAGGGTAGTGATTGGCCATAAGAGGGAGTACAGAATGTGGAAAAAAATGTACTGGTAAATAATCTGTAGGTATTTAGGTCACAAAGAAGTCCCTGACATCAAATTTCTCTCCTGCATAATATGGACCATAAGATTTCACTTTATTAGTGACTGATACAAGTGTGGCAGTTCTGGATAAAGAATGACCTTTAAAAGACTATGCAATCCTAATTAATTTTTTTCAGAGGCTGGGCAGTTCAACACAAGTATTGGTGAAGGGCATTACTATCATGTTTGGAAACCTATATACTTCCGAAACCGGATTTGTCCCACTGTGTTTTCTGACTGTCCTATCTACCAGACTGAAGAGCTCTGAAATCTCTTTCCCATGCACAGCTACTTGTACACTGTGATCAAGTCATGCCTTTCACTTTGAGTTCTCAGATAGTTCAATCAAAGGCATATTTTCCACGTCTTTTGTTATTCTTGTGAGTCCTCTTTGAAGTCTTTCCAATCCGATGTCCCTCTGGAGCTTCAGCCTCCAGAGCTGGTCTGGTATTCCTGGTTCATCAGGAACAGGCATCAGCGTCAGTGTCAAGCGTAATAAAATCTTTTGTTGATGTGCTGGTCTCCCAGTATGGAAGAGTTGAATTAGAGATGACTTCTGTAGGAGTTCCCATTAATCAGATTATTCACCTCTGCTTCCAAGTTTTGTTTTTTGTCTTTTTTTTTTTTTGAGTAAGTTTACTCTGCAGAGTTTGGTATAATCGGGAGAAGCAAGATTAACAACCCTGAAGCTTCAATGTTTCTCCTTCTTGTGGAAGCTGCAGTCTGCTCAGAAGACATAAGCCTTCATCATTGTTCCCCTCTGCAGACACTCTTACTCCGTGAAATTGGTCTATAGTCTTTATTCCTAGATTTGTGATCTGATACTTGACAGCATCTGCTTGTCTGCTTCATTGTTCATCACTTTCCCAGTCGTCGTTTGAGAACTTCTATCAGAGATAGTTTTGACTTCCTCCGGGTTACTGATAAAAATGTTGAGTGCAAGGCTGAGAATCAGTCCCCCTGGGAGTCTATTAGAAGCATTGCTGCTCAGTTTAATCATTTAAAATCTATTGCGTATGCACCATATTAATTTTATATTTTATTAATCAAAATGTGAGATATAAAGTCAAGTGCCTTATTGAAATCTAAGAGTATTAGATCAAATTTGTAGTCTGATAAAAATATAAAATTAAAGTGATTCATTGTCTGTAAAAATTCATTCCTGGGCATTAATTATTCCATCCTCTTTTTTCCGTCATTAATCAAATTCTTTCTCTGCTAATCCAGTCCATCAGCAGCAGCAATATCAAAATCTCTATTTGACAGTTCCCATTTACCCTGTTTAAATGTCACAATATTATAGAACAAAGACAAATACTGTTCTTTGTTTGCTTTGTCTCCTAGCACTAGGAATAAGGGGACAATCAGCAATTGAGAAACAAAAAAGTCTAATTCAAAACCAGTCAATGCTGTTTCACACTTCCTCTAACTGTAGGACTTGCTGTTACAAAAATGGGTACTTTCAGAACCTCCAAAATGTAGATCTGGCTTACTCTTTGGTAGCACCTGGCTGCGCTGGCTGACAGAGACTGGACGGATCCTGTTTGGTTCGTGATGGTATTTCCTGAATGTTCCTGTATGGAGAAACAGGATATCCAGAATTTGAATAAGTAGCACAAAAAGAATATAAGCTGGAAATGGAAAAATGCATGGAAAGTAAACTCCTGGAAAAGCAAACTCTACTTGGGCATAGGGGACACTTCTCTGCAGGGCTCCATGTCACCTTCTCTTTTGTGAACCACCATGGAGACACCTGGATGTCAACGTGTGTCCCTGGTGTCTGTACGCAACTGGCGCTTGGGGCTGTGCTGCCTTCCCAGTGTGGCCGAAACTTGAGAGCAATTTCGTGCTGAGAGCTGTGCATAGGAATGAGTTTAAGAGAGGTGGGGACTAGGGAGTAGGTAAAGAGAAGAGGGGAAGCATCCCGAGTTGAAAAAGCTTTCCAGTTGCAAACTGACCGGTATTCTTGTCTTTGTAGGTATTTCAGGCGGAGGTAAAGGGATGCTAGGTGAACACTGTTAAGACTTTATTCCTCGAATCCATCTAAAGAGTTGGGGTATTAGGACTGTATTAGATAGAGCTTGACCTCTTGTGCTTCTTGCAATAATTTATTTGGGAGTTGGAACTACACTTGTGAAAATCCTGGCCAGGGTGGAGCCCACAGAAACCCAACCACTGGTTTTCATGTGCGCAAGATTTCCGTTGGTTTGTTTTCCTTTCATGATGATTTTGGCTTCCTTCTTTTTGCAGTGTGGGTCTTGGTGTCCTATGCAGGGGACTGGAATGGCGCTTTAATATTAATCTCCTTTTTGTCCTCTAAATGGCCCCAAGCCAGCCACTGCAATTAATGAAACTCTTGGAATGCTCGTAGAGAAGCACACATAATGCTTATCTGAAATTAGACTATAGTCCTCCACCACGCTGCAGAGCGCTGATCCCTGTTAGATGAAATGGCTGGGCAGTGTGTATTTTGTTGGAAAGCCAACAGCTCATTTGAAAAATTCAGCGGTGAATTAAAAGTAATAGACAATGAGAACAGGATTGAGATAATTAAGTATGGAATATTCAACGTTTATCAGATATTTTAATATATCCAATATTTTCAGTGTAATGCAGATAATTAAAATCAGCCCATAAAGATAATCTTACAGGAACATATTCTGGGAATGTGATTTGTTTTCAATAATATTAACTGTAGGCTACAATAACGTAGTGTATTATGCAAAGTATATGTAGGATAGATTTCTGTAGCTATTATTACAACTGTCCAATCAAAGAAATCTCTCTGTATAATTTCTCCAATTATTTAACTGCTAATTTGATTCTAAAATTGTCTTTCTAGGCAATTATTGCTGAAATCAATGCTATCTACTTGTGCACACAGAAAAATTTCTTAACATTGTTGCTGCCAGCCTAAATTCACTGTATTGATGTTGAATTCTTCAAACTATTGGGGCATTTCCATAACTAATTATTTAGCTTTCAGATCTGGACTGGTCCTGCTTACACAGGAAGAAAAAGGAGGAATCAATGGGACCTCAGTGGGTACGGACTGAGTCTCTACGCTGTGAGTTGGGTCTGAGGTATTGGCTGTTTCTCTTGTGAAATACTACTCAGTTCATAGAGCCTGGGACAAATGTTTTCAAAAGGGAGAATTTTGCCTGTTTGTACAGTAGTTAGCAAGGAAATAACTGAAACTGTTACGAAGGGCATTAAATATATAGGATAACACTGATGCTCTCCTGAAGTGCATGCTTAAACAAATTGAAGTTGCCATTTTAATGTGGCCAACAAGTTGTGCTGCTAGTCCCTTGAGCCTTTCAGTGACTAGGAAAATGTAAATAAAACACAGTGAACAATAATCTGGAAGCTAAATATGTGTAGTGTGATATTTGAGTTATCTATGCCTTCTTAAAATCAGTTTTCCCCCTTAAATAAATGGTGACTTGTTTCAGTAGATATGATCATTAGCCTGAGAGCAGATTACAAAAAATACCTATATTAGTTAAACTGATGAAGTGCTGAGATATCAGTGCCTCTGCTCCATGTGGATATGACATTTTCAGGAATAACATGAACTTTACTTCAGTTCAGAGTGGCGCATAATTGTTGTTTTGATATTGTTCACTTCTTTTTCTAGAAGAAGAAGGAAAAATGCAGTGATGTGGGTATTTAAAATCTTTTCACTTATGCTTTTTTTTTTGTTTTTAAATCCAAATATGCTTTTGTTGAGAGTGGAGACAATCAAGTATGTTGATTCACACTTCTCTCTTTATAAAAAGTTTGCTGTATGTTCTCTCTTGGTTATTGCTTTAATAGAAAAATAGGTTTTGCAATTAACTTAAAAAATGGCTACTTCCTAGCTCACATCATCCACTAGTAAATTACCAGGTTGTTAGAATGGTAAGTCACTTTGTGTGTGTAAAAGCTGCTGCGAGCAGCAAATTCCACCTTTTCAGTATCTGTGCATTTATCTTGACATTCCAATGCTTCTTAGTAGAAAGATGCATTTGCCTTTTGAGCACTGAATGTGTACTTCTGCAAAGATTTATTAAGTACAGAGCACCTTCCTCTTTTACAGTCTTTTTGATGTCGAAGAATATCATTCTTTCTCTTCAATACTATTTAAATGTATGAAAAGTGAAAAAAACCAGCATGGTAGCAATTATATAATGAAAATTAATGCTCTTTTATTACTCTCTTCCTGTATGAAGTAAGACTTATTCGCATCAGAGTAATACTTATAACCCTTATATTATAACAGTACTTCTCTCAATTATAATATTGGCATTTATTCTTGTAAACAATTGAGGGATTGCCATTTTAGCTGATGCCAGTCTTCTTAGGGAAACTATTTTTTACACATATTACCACTGCACCTTTGATAATTTCCGTGTCTAAAAGGGAAACATAATCTTACTTTAGAGAAAAGACTGTATTTTATTTGCTTTGTATTTAATACAAGTGGAGTCTTATAACTGAGGTGGCAATAGGATTTGGGAAACTTAGATTAAATGAAGTTTTATGCATGAGTTTTTGTTTTGTTTTTGTTTTTTCTCCTTAAAATATATACTAACAGTGATGATAGACTGGCATTTAAAGGAGGTTTCTGGTGCATATTTTTGTCAATGGACTATAATAGGAGTCATTTTTAAGTACTTGCCAAGATGTACAAATCCCATTGTGTAGTAAGAATTGTTCTTTGGAGTATTTTTAGGCTCACTGGTTAAGCTATCATTGCTAGGGTAAACGTAGTAATATTCAAGAAAGGAGAGAGTGAAGTCACTTAGACGTTCTGGTGTGGCTTTACAAGCGTCTCCCATGGCTCCCCTGGCACTCGGAGGGGGCTTTGTGTTCTCTCAGCTGGGAAACCAGGAGGGTTCTTCAGCTTCTTGAAGAACTAGTAAATATATTCTATCAATATTTTGCAAGAAAAGAGATTAACATAAGCAGAATTTGCAGGGGAGCATCTCCTTTTTATACTGAGTCTCATGTTTAATCCTGTAGGTCTTGCCTCCCTTCTCTAATTGTCTTTGTGTGGTATTAACACGTAGTGTAATTCCTGCTGCCGGAGCAAACCCCTGAGGAGAGAGGTGGGGGCGAACGAGCGAGTCCCAGCTAAAGCACCAGCAAGCTCTGGGTGAAGCCCCAGCAGGGGCAGACACTTGTCCACGGGAGGGTTCACCTCCTCGGAGCTGGGCTGAGCATGTCCCCTGCCCGCTGAGCTCAAAGCCAAGGTGCCAGGGATCGAACAGGCAGCAGCCAGAGCGGGTCTGCAGCCCAGAAACAGGCGCTGTCTGCGGCACAGTGATTTGTTCATTCGTCTTGGAGTATGGAAACTCTTCTTCAGTGTTTCCATGTTGGAAATTGTGCTGGGTGTGCTATGCATCTAGTTTTTTGGGGCTTCTGCAGAGTAAGTACTTCCAGCATTGAGGGTCTACTCACTCTCCCCTAAGTGCTGTATTGGCACGTGTCAAATACTTTATGGTCCTTACTGGAGTGTGCAAGTGTCTGAAAGGCATTAGTTACACTGCTTCTGGCATCTGCTTGGGCTTTGATGCACAGCTCCTGATCAGTGGCTCTAAAAGATAAAATTATGTACCCTTACTCATATCAGCAGTTTTAAAGAATTAATTTACTTTAACTTGCGTTTGTATTTGCTGTGTTGACTGCAGTATTTCTGTTCAATGAACTCTTGCTTTTAAAATCCATGTTACTGCACATTTGGCTTCCAAAATTTCATGAAGTGTAGGAGCACTACCAATGCTGAGTTAGTAATACATTCATAGATCTTGCTGTATTGAAAACCATTTCTTTTCTTCTAGTGAAACAGTTATCCTGGGATGGTTCTCTGTAAATCCAGAGGAGAGAAAAGGAACCTATTTCTCTACCCACAGTTGCTTTTGCTGAGTTAATCTCAGTGTAAAACATCAATTTTTCATCTCCACTTTATGTTGACTTTGGTTGATTCAGTTTAGACAATCTGTGTAGCCCCAGTGCTACATCCCTGCTGCAAATTTACATTGTTAGTCATCTCATTGCCACAGCTCTTTTTGGGAGTTTTTGAAGAAAAGAGGGAATATGGATCTGAATGTATTTCACCCCAGCTGTGCCTGCCAGCAGCGATGCTCTGTGAAGGCAGTCGGCCGCAAAGACTTGGCCATCAGCACAGTAATATCAAACACCTCTGTAAGACCCAGAGAGGCTGCTCCTTTCTTGGGATCGTGAGTCTCCATTTTGGCTTTGTGTTTGTACATTCACTCGGGCAGAAACACATTACGCATTTCTAAATTGACATATTTACCTAATTAAGAGTTGGGGTTTTTTTCCCAGGCTAGCTGATTCGTACATTTTCCTGAGCATTTAATTTGATTTCTACATTAATTCCATATCAGGGAGTAATTAGAATAGGCAAAGAAAGAATAAGTAGGACTTAAATTCACGTGGCAGTTTTGTTTCATAACTTATTGCCTGTGGTTCTTTGGGACCCAGTCATCTGCTACAACTTCTTTTAATAGCTCCTTCTGACTTTAATGTGATCCAAACAAATGTAGTGTTTTGGTTTTGAGTTACATTTGGATTCTGCTGCTTAGTTGTTGGCACAAAACCCACTGAAAAGGGGTGGGAGCGCTGACCCTGAAGTTCAGTATATCCAAACCACTGAGGATGTATTGCAGAGCCTACCTAAAGCCCTCTGATGCACCGTTACCTTCCTTTGGTCAGTTCACTAAGTCATGGTGCTGGCAGAAATCTTTAACAAAAATAGTATTGAATTATATGGGATTGTGTAAATGCATCCATTTTCAGTACAATTTGAAAGGTAACGTGCAAGAAGAACACTAGCTAACATTTTGTAATGTTTTGCTTCCTTTCCTGGGGAAACAAAACGAAAGCAATAGATTTTACCTTCTTTTCTTTTCCCAGTCCATTTGAGAGACCGACAAATGTACAGCCCTTCTCAGTAACTTCTTTATCCTCCGGCCAGTTTCCATCAGGTTTGTCAGAGATAGAGATGTCTGCTGTCTCAGGTTCTTCCTGCTTTCAGAGAAATCTGTGCCTGCAGAGATGGAAGGGAGCCGATAACAAACGCTCTGCCGTTATCGGCTGCTTCCTGATGCTCCCAACCAGCAGAAGTCTGTGATGGAACCAGCTGTCTCGGGGGCAGGCGGAGAGCCGCCATCCAAACATGGGTTGTCTGGGGTACACTGTGGGGCTGTGGGCTTCGGAGGCATGGGCGGTGGGAGCTGGCAGGATGGGAGAGCCAGATGAGAAGAAGGGATGAGGTGTCTGAGGGTGTGGGGGAGCTGGGATGACTGTGCTAGGAGGATACCTTTCACAGCAATTCGTGTCTTACTGTGGCAGGAGGGGCACGGCCCTGACCCTGGCAAGGAAACCCGAGTTTTGCCATGTTGCTGGGTAGGGGACATCCATGGGCTTAGGGACAGTAAGTAATGACAAACATCTGTCACTCCTTCCAGGGAACCACCCGTTATAAGTGCAGCTGGAAAGACATTGTTGGTTGAATGAATCAACAACTTTGTTTACAGAAGGTACCAAGAAATACAAATTACTTCTTAAAAGGTCTGACCTATTTCTCCAGGCTTTTTTTATTTGAAACAAAAATCCCATCATCCCACAGTGTTGTTTACAGAAACACACGTACACATGCAATACTCCTCTTTTATTCTGTGTGCATTATCCCACTGAGTACTCACAGTGCTAGGTCCTGTATGGACTGCTGTGGCAGTACTTGAAACATTTCAGCAGTTTTCCACAATGCTATTGACCAAAAAATCCACAAGAAAACCTCAGCACACATTTTTAGAGAAGACACAAAATTATATTCAGTCTTCTAAGATATCTTGCGCTGTAAGTCTCAAGTGTCAAACACTCAACAAGGTTTGTTCTTTTTCTTCCAGGGATGCCCCATCCCTGGAGGTGTTCAAGACCTGGCTGGCTGGGGCTTTGAGAAACCCACTCTAGTGGGAGGTGTCCCTGCCCATGGCAGGGGGGGTTTGAACTCAATCATCTTTAAGATCCCTTCTAACCTGGACCATTCTATGATTCTATGATTTTTTTTTTTTCTCTGAGAGGTTATTCAGAAATTGCTAACTTGTGTCAAGTTTATGGGTTAATCCCATAACGAGGTGATGCAGATCACTGGTGCTCAGCCTTTTCTTTAGAGAGAGAAAAAAAAAGAGGACACATTCCAGGGTGTGGTTTTCAGATCAGTGATTTACATTATAAAAATGTGTGATTTAAGATTTTATGGTAAAACAAGATGAAATTTACATAAACTTTGGTGCAAAAATAGCAGTATGTTCCACTTAGATCTTGCAGAAAATGCTTAAAAGTAAATAGCAAGTCAGGCTCATGGAAGCTTCTCTCCCTCGGTCATCCCAGGGGCTGCCTCCTGGAATGGAACTCAGATGTGCTCACCACTTTCTGGTCAGGGCTTCTGAAGGTGCTCCCATGGCTACAAGAGGGAAAAGGGAGGATGCTGTCCTGGACTGGGGTGGAGCAGAGCCAACCTTCTGTTCAGTGAGAGAGGCTCTTGCTCTGATTTGTTGCTGTGGCCATCAGGGTCACCTGAGTTGGTCATTTACCCCATGGAGGGGTCGGGCCTGTGGGGAGGTGTGGACAGGTCAGACCAATAGGGTCTTCCATCCCATCTGCCATGTTCAGTATAAAAGCTGAGGGGCTCAGGTGGGTTCTTCTTGGATGACTGTGCCTTTGGTGGTTTGTTTTCTTTGACTGATGTGCGAGGAAGACTCTGTGAGTTTGTCTGCCTTTGACCCCTGTCAGAGTGTTCTGGAATTCAGTTTCCATTTCTCCCTGACTCCAGTCTGAAACTTTCCCAGTGCCTGCCAGTGACATCTCCTTGGGAGATTGATATGGTTTTATATATGTTTATATATATTGTATCTATTTCAGTATTTCCTTTTTATTTTATTATTAATATTTCATTAAAGTAGTTTAGTTTTTCCTAAACTCATGAATCTCTTTATCTCTCTTCCTCGGAGCGAGAGGTGGGGGAGAGCATCTGTCATCTTGTCATTGGCCAACTTGGCCCAAATCATGACAGATGCCACTAAGAAATCACTCATTTTTTGAATTTGCTGAAATGTGCCTGTCCTCTTGATGTGACAAACCTATGTGGCCACCCATGGTGTTACTCTAGTAACACCATGGTGTTACTAGATATTTTAAATATTGGAGTGATACTGCTCATTAGTGGATATAATATTGGAACTAAGATTTACATTGTAGCTTTCATGGGCCACAAGCTGAGGTTTTACAATATATTATTTCTTCTCACATTTGTCCTTTCTGGCCTTTTGCCAAAGGAAAAAATACTCCAAAATTCCTGAGGATCTCTAAGGCTCAGTTTTAGAAGCACCATAGGCACTTCAGACAGCAGTGCTCAGTAATTTCCAGTGGGACAGCAGGTACCAGGGCCCTGACTGGTGAGAATTTCAAAGGTGTTTAGGTGCCTACACTTGCAGATGGGAGCCCGCAAGATCACCAGAGTAATTTAGGCACAGGAATTGCGTTGCCTTTTCAAGGGGCTGGTGGCTTCACAAGTGAGTAGGTGTTCGGCAGCTCTCGTAGCTGGCAGCTCCTGCAAGTCTTACGAGGCGCTTACATGCATCATTTGTAAATCTGCCCCTGAGGCACTCATGATGAATTGTTCCAAGTGCTGTATTAGTTTCGTGTTTGTTTTGTCATCCGTGCGGACACTGGCTTCTCTGATCTTGTTTGCAAGGTTATGTATTGCAGGTTATTCTTTTAGTAGCTTTTGTTCAGCTCAGAGTATCTATATCTGCCTTTAGTGTTAAATACCAAAAGCACCAGCCCTTCACATTGCTGATACTAAGGAATTAAAAATAGTTGTCACAAAACAGCATTCATTTTGCAGTAGTTAAGCAGAGCTAATACAATATGCTTGGGTTATTCAGTACTGCCTGTGAGCAAAGACTGCTGCTTACTTCTCTGTCTCTGACCTACAGCTCTTGAAATGGTGCACAGGTGCCTTTTTATAGGTGAGAAGAATCTTTGCCTTGTGCATGCGTATTTCTTGTTCTTTCATATGGAATGTTTTGGTAGCTAAAATAGATTGGCATATTAAGTAAATAGATGTATTTCCATGTAAATGTACTGCTTGTATGCAAATGTATGCATTTCTCGATGTTCCTCCTTTTTTCCCCCTGTGTTTCTGTAAGGCCAGCATCTGTTTATCTGAAGGTGAATAGCTTTAAAGTCGTTGGTTTTGTGAATATTTGATCTGATATAGGGTGCCCAGCTCTGTGATTTATGTGTTAATGAATTAACAATCACTGCCATTTCAGAATACATGAAAGAAATGGAAACTAACACTTTTCCATCTTTATTTCCTCAAATTTTTATTCACTCATGATTTGCATTTGACTTCAGAGTCCCCTACACTGCTTCACACAGGTTGGTGATACCGAGGTTGCCGCTGGAGCTGCGGGTGGCTGTGCAGCAGCTGTCCGTAGAGCAGGGTTTCCTCCATGCGCTCTGCCCATGGATGTGTGTTTGCCTTTCACCCTGTGATGAGAAGCAGGGCTGTTCTTCCAGGTTGTCCAGTGGATGCCAAAAGGGTTACACCTCTGCAAAACACTGACTCAGATGTTAAATTGAACTGTCTGTAGGATTTCTTCATGCTATCTGGATATTTAACCTCATATTGCTCCTTTACTTTTCCAGACTTTGTCTTCCTTCCAAACTGCCCTTTATTTTCTCCATGCACAGGTGCATTAGGCATTGCCATAGAAGGGATTGTGTACATTTACCGGTAGTTCCCTGTGCCTCCTGATACCCCTTTCCTTGGTGCTCAGTAATGGAAGTAACGTGACAGGAACATGGGAACAGTGACATGTTTGTTAGAGGAGATAGATCAACACTTCTGTTTATCCTGTCTGCCCAACTCTCTGCATGTCTCTGTCACTGTCATCATCCTTGGGTAATGGCCTTTGCTTCATGAAGAAGTAATGTATTAAAATTATTCAGCCTGAAAAAAGGTGAGCAAAGGGAGATTTTTGAAATCACCCATGGAAGCGATCGTGGCAGAGGATCATTGCTAACTGTATTCATTTATTTGTATTTGTTATATATCTCTGTAAGCCCAAGCTTCTTACCACTAATTGCTGTACAAATAGCAGACTAAAAAGTGGTCCTTCCCCAACAGCTCCTAATGCCTCCGTGTCCTGCTCAGTCTGCTGCTGATGGTGCAAAGCCTTCCTCGCTGCTTTGAGTTCAGTCCGGAGTAGTTTTCTCTTCTGCTCAAATTTCAAAATAACTCTATGGGTATTTTGTGCCATCCAACTAACATATTTCCTAAATCAGGTGGTCAGGAATAAAATGGGGATATCTTACTTCTGGCACCACAAAACCAATTTTTGCTCCCTTGCCCCAGTGATGCTTTCTTTGCCGATGTCTGCATTTGCAAGTGAGAAAATGTCTGTCTTCCACTTTTCCTGGCTGAAAGTACAGCCAATTTATTTTGGGGAACTGCATGGGATGTTTCTTAATTAATCTTTTTCATAACTGTTGAAATTGCATGACATGATTGAGATCATGGGAACTAAATTCAGTGGCTTTTTTTTTTTTTTGCAATTATTCATTTTGCAAACATAAAGGACAGATAATACAGGGAAGTTCTCTAAAAATGCCTTTTGTTCTGCCAAGCTAATATTTTAGCTCTTTGGATATATTCTGTAAACTCTATTTTTCCGGCATTCCTAATTCTTGGGAGACTCCCAAATTCTGAATAGATATTATAAAATATGACATAAAGGTAGGCTACTACTTATCCTCAGGAAACGTATTCAATTCTGCTGGATTAGGGCTTTCAGAGCTTTTAAACTGTATAAGCATAGTTTAAATCTTGATAATGAACAAAGAACATTGAGCAGTGTCTGTCAGTCAGCAGCGAAATGGAGTCAGCATTTCATTTCTTACAGAACTGAAAGTAATTTAATGAAATTAACAGAAAAACCCAATTATATCAAGTTGCTATGGCAGATATTTGAACTATAAGTGCAGTATAATAAATTCATATTCGTATCAAAATGGAAAATCATATGTAGTGTAGCACTAATCATTAACATTTTTTCATCTTTAATGAGTTCATTTCTAAATACAGATATGAAGTCTCTTGCTAACTTTGTTGTGGTGTTGATTTTTCTTGCCTCCAGCGCACTCGCTGTGCTATTACTGTCATTTACGATATGAGTAGTTTACAGTAATACCTCGAGACGTTACAACTCTATGTCATTGATAGTGACATGATTTTTAATGATTTATTAGATTAGGAAATCTGAATTTGGTACACACCTGGTAATTTTTTGACTTTAACATCTGATACCTGGTTTTGCACTGGCTTCTTTGAACCTCTCAGGCAGCTCATCTCGTGGCAGAATCTGGACAGGCTCAGAGGGTGGCATGTGTAGGTGGATGAGGCATGTGCAGCACTTTCCATGAGGTTCTCACCAGCTGAAGTGTGCCCAGCCTGGAGAGTTTCTGCACCACAAGCAGAATTCATTTGCTATTAATTTACCGAAAGCTGCTAAATATTGCTGACCAAGATAGGAGAAGCCTCCATGTTACTGTTTTTACTGAATTGCTGTTGACAGTTCTCCAGTTTGGTCCTAGCACTACAATGATACATCATGATTTACTAACTATTGTCTTCTTTACATATTTAGCAGAATTTCCTATTAGAGAAACAAACTAGGTGAGCTATTATTAAACTCTGTATGTTGATCATTAAGTGATGAGGTGACTGGATTTTAAGTTGCAAATGTAACCAGTAAAATTTACAGCTCACACTAAACTGCACTAATTATAGCCAAAGTAAGGAGTTTTTAGTAGTTGCTTGGGTAACTAATTTTTTTTTCTTGCTTGCATAGTATTATCAACAGCCTTTCAACTTGTGGAGTAATATTATTTAACGAGATCTATCTTAAAGCTTTTAATTTCTTGTCTCCTAGAAATTACTATCTTATTTAACGTGAAATTAGTGTTTTATTTGATGTGTTATGTGTGTAAGTAAATAAGGATTGTTATATAGTTAGTACTTTAAAATAGGTTTATTTGTTTAGTAGAGTGCTTATTCTGTGTATTTCCTATGAAATTTATAGTGGTAGCGTTGTAAAATGTAAAGTGATGTATTAATGCATTACCACTCTACTAATAATTTTTACCCTTGTATAATTCACCTGCCCCTTTATGGTCATATATTTGGAAAGAACAAATGCCATTACCTTAATGTACAATATTGAGACTTGAGAACCATTTGGTGGCGGAGGGAAGCTGTTGTTGCTGTTGTTTTATTTGTGTATAACCAGAGTAATGGCACCGACATAGCAATCACATTGCAAAGAGAGTATAGAAATGTGGAACTGATAGGCTAACGTTGCTATTTGAATGCTTACAGTATTTCGTAGTCTCTTTTCTTATTTATTTTTTAAGCCCTTGAAAGCTTTTATCTATTTCAGTAAAGAATGGATCAAAGAATGAACCAGGGTTGTGAAACGAGGGTTGATATCTAAGAGACCACTGCCTCAGTTGTGGGATTTGGAAGATGTTTTCTGCTGTGGACAATGAACTGCAGAAAGGGAAAGGTCTCTCAGGACAAGGCAGCCAAGATAGGTTTTGTGCTTTTGAATGTAAAGAGTGAACACAAGAGAGTTCATTCGTGATGCTAATGCAAATAATTTAAGTTGAATTTGAAGGTTCTCTTTTTCTAAGTGTATAGCTTGAGAAATCTAAGGCCCAATTTTTTAATACATGTTGAGAAGAGGGAGTTTTGACAATGCTGCCAAATTTTAACAGGTTTTTAGATGAGTGAACTGTCATTTTTCAGAGGCTTGTAAGAGTAGATTTGGCTGGATAGGCACAGGGACAGTAAAAGACATATTTCTTACAGTAAGGTAGTTCCATTTCTGTATTTCACACCCCTGCTCAAAAGCATCTGTATGCTTATATTTGGCAAAGAAAGAGCTCCAGTAATTTTTGAGAGGCCAAAATAACGATTTTGCTTTCCTTAAAAAAAACACATTCTGTTTTATTGAAAACCCACATCCTTATATGTCCAAGTTTGATTTAAGAATCATCTAGGTATAAAACCTCATCTTGAATATTCCAGTTTAGCAGACATACAAGGAAGTGAAAATTGGGCATTGTGGAAAGAACTCTGCAATCTCAGCTACAGGCGTCCCCACCAGTGACACCTCTGATATGGCACTGTCTCTGCCATTGACTGTCAAGATCAAAGCTGTAGGTGAGATCTGGGAGTTGAACTCTCATGTCCCAAAGCCCAGTCCAGTACAGCAGTGGTAGGGTATTTCTTGCCTTTCCTTCATTTTAGGTCTTTGATTGGTTATGATTCATGATGCTCTATAAAAAAGGCTTTACAGTGTTAGCTCTCCTTTTAGAGGGAAATTTTCATTCCCCTCTAAATGAGCTGCTGAGGTGATTACCTGGCAGGATGCAGTGTGGCAGAAGTATTTCAATCTTGGAATGGTAATAAATATTTACAGCTATTTCTCTGGAGCTCTTTAGTATTGTTAAAATGAACAACTCTAATTACAGAATATTTGTTGATGCTGTGATGACTCAGCCAATGGTGCAATGAGCAGAGGAACAGAAACACTGTCCTCTGTTTGGAAAATGCTCCTCCTGTGGTTTTGTGGCATGAGTGACTAGTTAGCACCACAAAGGCAGCTGTGATTTTGGCTGCCCCTGGCTGATCGAGCTTCCTGGTGCATCAAAAGCTTGCATCAGCCATTTTTTAAAGTCTATTAGTATGCAACAAAAATTAAGTAGTATTTGGTTTTGTGGAAATGTCTAGTTCATAGTGAACAGTTCTACAGTAGTGGTTTGCTGTGCTCAGATTAGATTGTTTTGGTTCATTTTTGAAACAAAAATCTGAGTATCACCTGCAGTGCTTGCAGCGGTAGCACTACTGCTGATCAGGGTATCTGTTTAACTGCAGAATATGCTATGGAGAAGAGTGCAATTTGCAGACATTAAATAGTACATATTCCAGTTAGTTTAGAGGTTTGGAGCAAGTGGTAGGTGAACACCGCTCCTGACCTGGATTTCTGGGATAATGAACCCCAGGAGAATAGGCCTGTAGAATTTTAGAAGGGTGGAATTGGTGGGTTTCACAGAAATTGAACTTCTTTTAAAAACCTCTACAGCTCAGCAGAGAGCACTCTGTGTTCCTACGGGGTCATTTAAGAGTTCTCTAGAAAACAGATCATTCTCTGTTGAATTTCATAGTATCTTACCAGAAAAGAATAGTTTACAACCTCAGCTTATTCATTGTGCCAAAGTATCATTCTTTTTGAGAGAAAACCATTTTTTACTGTAAAGGTGGTCAAATGCTCCAACTTTGCCCATGGAGGCAAAACACCTCCATCCTTGGAGGTGTTTAAAATCAGACTGGACATGGCCTGGAGCAATCTGCTCTGGTTGACCTTCATTTAATGGGTGGTGCTGGACTCATGTGACCTCCAGAGGTGCCTGTTAGCCTCGTTCTACATGTACACAACTGGAACGATAGCAAGGGAATAAAGTGCCAGGGTCTGTTCCATAAGATCTGTGGAGACCTGTGGTTATTCTCAGACCCAAATGCCTTCATAACAATTCTATGTGTTTAGGACGGATCTGGTCTACAATCTTATTCTCCTGAACAACAATCCCTTTCTCAAAGGCTCCAAAGAATGAATATTAGTACTTAAATAGTGACTAAAGATAATCATAGAATCATAGAATGGTCCTGCCCAGAAGGGACCTTCAAAGGTCATCTAGTCCGATCTCCCCGCAGTCACAGGGACACCCCCAACTAGACCAGGTTGCCCAGGGCCTCATTGAGCCTCACCTTGAATATCTCCAGGGAAGGGGCCTC